>WOXC01004935.1:0-423573 GCA_011680675.1 Gymnobelideus leadbeateri
TTCACAGTAATAATGACTGTCTCTTCCCCTCCATCCTATTCCCTCTCCTGTTTATGTTTTTGTTTCTCCCTTCTCCCTTCCCCTCCTCGAAGTTTTCCCTTTTGACCACCCCTTCCCTCAGTGTTCCCACCCAGTGATCCCTCTTCTTAACCTACCTTCTCCCCTTATTACTGTTTCCCTCCCTTCTAATTCCCCCCTTTAGTCTCCTCTTTTTCACCCCCCCCTTACCCTTCTGCTTTCTATAGGATGAAGTAAGTTTTTATACTTATCAGAGTGAATTATTCCCGTTTGATTCCAAACCAATGAGAGTAAATTTCAAACATTGCTCCTCTCCCTCCCTCCTTTTCCTCTATTTAATGAATTTATGTGTCTATTCACATTAAAATCTTAAACTTCACTGATTTAAGTTGATCCCTCTTTGAACCAGAACCAATGAGAATAGTGTTTAAATGATGTTCCTCTCCCTCTTTCTTTCCCCTCTTCTATAGTGTGTTTTAATGTCCCTTCAGATGGCATATTTTACCTTTTCCTAGCTCATCCTTTCCTTTTTCCCATTACAGTACCTTTGATCCCCTTAATAGTTTTTTTTTTTAGACATCAGGTTAGTGCATTCATATCCACACCCTCTATCTAAGTATAACCCTTTTGAAGGTCATGATAATCATAAAGGTTTTGAATATTGACAGTTATCAGCTCCACATATAGGGATGTGAACATTTTGCTCTTGTTGCATCCCAAGTAATGAGCGTGTGTTTGTGGGTGTGGGTGTGTGCGCTTATGCATGTGTGAGTCTGTTTTTCTCTTGTTTACCTTTTTATGTCTTTCTTGAGTCTTGTAATTGGAGATCAAATTTTCCATTGAGCTCTGGCTTTTTCATCAGGAACATCTGGAAGTCCCTTATTTCATTAAACAATCATCTCCTTGCCTGGAAGATTATGCTCAGTTTTGCCGGGTAGTTTATCCTTGGTTGTAGTCCTAGCTCTCTTGCCCTATGAAATATCAAATTCCAGTCCCTCCGCTCTTTTAATGTAGAAGCTGCTAGGTCCTGTGTGATCCTAACTGTAGTTCCTCGATATTTGAATTGTTTCTTTTTGGCTGCTTGTAGAATTTTTTCTTTAATCTTGTAATTCTGGAATTTGGCTACTATATTTATTGGAGTTTTCAGTTTGGGATCTCTCTCAGGAGGAGTCTGGTGAATTCTGTCGATAGTTATTTTATCTTCTGATTCCAGGACCTCAGGACAGTTTTCTTTGACAATCTCTTGGAGGATGTTGTCTAGGCTGCTTTTTCATCATGGCTTTCTGGTAGACCAATAATTCTTAGGTTGTCTCTCCTGGATCTGTTCTCTAGGTCAGTTATTTTTCCAGTGAGATATTTTACATTTTCTTGCAATTTTTCGATCGTCTTGTTTTGTTTGATCGACTCTTGCTGCATCATAGAGTTCTGAGCTTCAATTTGATTGTTTCTAATTTTTATCGAATTACGGTCTTCAGTTATTTTTTGAAGTTCCTTTTTTAGGGAGGTATTTTCTCCAATTACTTCAGGGAGACGTTTTTCCAAGTTGGTCACTGCCTCCCTGATTTGGTCTTTAAAATTTTTCTTAAGCTCCTCCAGGAATGCTATTTGGGCTTGAGACCAGATCATGTTTCCTTCTGTGGTCTCAGGTGTGGGTAGAGAGTCTATATTGTCCCGTGTGTTTTGTTGTTCTTGCCCTGCATAGTATGCTCGAATAGACTTTTTTGCCTTCCCCTTCTCCTTCTCGGCTTCTTTTTTTCCCATTAGATTTCTGCCTCTATACCCCTGGGCTGTAAGTAGGCTTTTGTTGGTAAGGAGAGGTGGGGCTTGTTGGGACCCCACCCTCTCTTCTCTTCAGACTCCTGGCTATCTCAGTTACACCCCTTCTTGGAGACTCTCAAGCCTGGGGCTATTTCCATTAACTTGGGATTTCAATCTGGGTGGGAGACTTATCTTTGGGTTTTCTGCTTCATGAAGGAGGGATGGGAGGATCAGAGCAGCTAGAATTTACTTTGCCATTCCAGCCCCTGTATTATACAGGCAGGCAGTTTCTAAACTTCCAGGCTGGGGGCCGAATGCAGCCAGAGAAGCCGCTCTTTCCACTGAGGGCCCAACTCTCCTACCTGGCTCCAATGATCCTACCCGTCTGATAGATGACTGTCATTAGAACTCCTTAAGTCTGCGGGCTGGGGCTTTTGCTCTCTCTGGTGTAGTCTGCTTGTCTGCTCTTAGGTCTGGGCTGTGCAGACCCCATGCGCTCTGTGCTCGACCAGTCCGGACACACTGGGCAACCTCCTGGGCTGGACTCTGCCACACTTCGTCTTCCAGTGGGCTCCATCACTCCAGTTTCCACTCAGATTCACCCTTTGAGCCTTAGTGACCGAGGAGCTCAGTGAGGTTACTGCTTCCTTTCCGCCATATTGGCCAGGACTTCCTGTGCTATTCTGATTGTGTTTCCACAATGTTGAAATTGTTTCTTCCTGGCTGCTTGTAGTATTTTCTCCCTGATCTGGGGATTCTGGAACCTGGCTATAATGTTCCTGGGAGTTTTCTTTTTGGGATCTTTTTCAGGAGGTGATCTGTGGATTCTTTCAACCTCTATTTTGCCCTCTGGATCTAAAACATCAGGGCAATTTTCCTTGAGAATTTCTTGAAGGGTGATTTCTAGGTTCTTTCTTTGATCATGGCTTTCAGGTAGTCCAATAATTTTTAAATTGTCTCTCCTGGATCTATTTTCCAGGTCAGTGGTTTTTCCCATGAGATATTTCACATTGCCTTCTAATCTTTCATTTGTTTGGATCTGCTTAACAGCATCTTGATTTCTCATAAAGTCATTAGCTTCCATTTGCTCCAGTCTAACTCTGAAGGAATGAATCTCCTCAGTGAACTTTTGAGATTCTTTTTCCATCTGGCAAATTCGACTTTTTAAGGCATTCTTCTCCTCATTGCCCTTTTGGGCCTCCTTTGCCATTTGAGTTAGTCTATTTTTTAAGGTGTTGTTTTCCTCAGTCAGGCTGTTAACCCTCATTTCATACTTTTCCTGCATCCTTCTCATTTCTCTTTCCAATTTTCCCTCCACTTCTCTTATTTGATTTTTAAAGTCCTTCTTAAGGTCCTCTATGGCCTGCCACCCGCTCATGTTTTCCCCTGGGGCTTTTGGAGCAGGACTTCTGACCTCACAGTCCTCTTCTCGCTCCATGCTTCGACCCTCCTTGCCCCCAGAGTAGGAGTCTAGGGTTGCATTTTTCTATTTAATTTTTTTCCTTTGCCTTGGCTTGTTGCCACTTAATTACTTGACTTTTGGGCTTGTTGCCACACTATGGCTTTGTGGCCAGATAGGGGAATTTTCTTCCCGAATGTGTGGGGGGGGCAACTTCCGTTTCTGGCAAGCTGGAAACCCACCCACGACCTTCACCCCATATCACAATCCAGATCCAGGGAGGTTAAAGCAAGCACGATTACTCCCCAAGACTGATCGCTGGATCTCCCTGCAGTTCGCAGGGCAGGAGCCGGAGCTGCCTCTGAAAACTACAAAATGGCGTGTCTCCTCAGCAGCTTCTGGCCCCCAGGGGAGGAAGCCGATGTGTTCCCCAAATACTGGTCCCAAAGTCCATAGGGCACTAACCTCTCACTTTGTCCTAGGCATGTCTATATTGATAATTCTGGAATCGCCACAGCTTCTGGTGTTCTGGGGTCCCTCCAGCCAGTTGCTGGCCCTGCCGCCTTGGGGCTAAACTGGGACTCAGGTGGACCGGACCTGTGTTCGGCTCCCCGCAGTGCACTGCTGGCTCCCAGACCGCTGCACTGGTCCTTCCTGCAGGGCTGCTGGGCTGTCCTCAGCGGGAGGTTAGCTTCTCTGTGTCGTTCTGTGGGTGCTGGGGCTCCAGAAGTTGTTCAGAGTCCCCTTTTACATAGTTTGGAGGAAATCTGGGGGCAGAGTGGCTTGGACATGCTGTCTCTACTCCGCCATCTTGGCTCCTGGGTGTTGCCTTGATTTTTCAATGAGGAAATATCTGCCTTTGTGGGGCAGTGGCCAGGCCTGCCCACGAGCCCACTAATCAACTCCAGGTCATTACTGGCCCTGGCGGGAGGGAGGTTGTCTATTAACTCCAGCTCCTGATTGATTGAGATGCTTTCTGCATCATCGGGCAGACAGTGGTGTGTTTTAGTGAGGAATCTCTGTCACACTCACTGGCTTGTAGACACACAAGCCCATCAACCTGATCTCTGGGGCTCTGACTGGAAGAGAAGACAATTGTCTGGTGAAATGGTGGGAGGGAAAGGAGGCCACAGGCTTGGATTTGCCCTTGGATGCCCGGGAGCCCTGAGCAGGCTTTGGTATCTGCTTCACCAAGTGCCCAGCAAGGGCAGGATGTGGGCTCCTGCTCTGGAGACAGTTGGCTGGGATGTCGATTGGGGGGCTGGGGGAGAGTCTCAGAATTGTTCCATGTCCTCTGTCTGGAGGCAGAGCAATTAGAGGCTTGTTCATTCAGAACTGGGACAAGCCTCCAAGGTCACTGGTTCCAATGCCCCATTAGTTACAGATAACACTCAAGCCCACATGGGGGAATTGACTTGCCTGGGGGCCCAGAGTTAATCATTGTCTTAGCAAGATTTGAATCTAGTTCTCCCTGTCCAGTTCTAGAGACAAGTAGCCTGGCCATTCAAGGGGCAGTGGGTGATGTGGCTGTTGGCAAAAGTGAAGGAGATAGTAACAGTAAGAGAAGCCTGGTCACTGACATTGGGGATTAGCCTGGAGCCCTCTGTGGATCCCTCCAGATGCAGAGTCCTGGGTTCCTACCCACCAAGTGGGGGCACAACTTTCCTGCCACAGATCTTCTACCTGGGTACTGGAGAGGCAGGTCCGAACCATCCTCGGCTTATGTGGCTCGAGTGAGCAAAACAAACAAAAAGGGTCCTGCCCTGAGAGCCCTGACTCTATTCATTCTCTCTGCCCAGCCCCATTTCACTGCTCTGTTGGGTGGTGGGGAAGGAAACAATCCTTTCTTGATTCATTGCACAGTCTAGTGCTGCAGAAGCTAAAACATTTCTGCTGTTAATTAAGACAGTTAAATAAGCAATCATAGGAAAAAAAAATCCCTTCTCTGAGCCCTTGTCAAGCCTCAGGCAGCTCTGGAGGGGAGGAACTCTCCCCTCAAGGCTGAGGCCAGCCTGTCTTCACAGGCAGGGTGGAGTGATGTCAGGCCCAGAAGGACATGGGGGGTCATCTGCTCCAACCTTTGGATTTTCCCAGAATTTGAGACTTGGAAGGGCAGTTCCTCCCCAATACCATATAGAAGGTCATTTCCATATAAAGGCTGTCCTCTGGAGACCTCCAAGGAGGGGCACTCCATCCCCATAGCCAGCCTATACTGATTTTGGAAAAGCTCTAACGGGCAGGTTGTTTTCTCAACACAGTGCCCAAATTTGTCTCTTTGTACTTTCTCTCACTGCTCTGATTTTGCTCTCTGGGGTTAGATCCCTCCTCCAGCCTGTCAAATCTTGACCATGGCTGTTGTGACCCTCATGAGTCTTCTTTTCCTCAGGCTAAACAAACCCATTTCTTCATCTGATCCTTGTGGGATCAAGACCTGAAGCCCTGCCCCAACCTGGTTGTCCCCTCTTGGTCACTCTCTGTTTTTTGAGCATCCCTTAAAGTGTGAGAACTTGAACAGAGCTCATCCTTCCAGCAGAGTCTGATGAAAGACCTTACTAAGGAGAACACCAGGGTTTAGAAGGCAAGGGACTTAAGCAAAGGGTAACACATGCCATTCCTTATCCTTCTTGTATTTGTGCATTTGAATTGTTGGTACCCAAGTGCAAGACTTTACATTTATCTCTCTGACATTTCATATTATTAGATTCAACCCAATACTCAAGGCCAGGGATCAGCAAACTAAGTCCCAAGGACCAAATTGTGCCATCTGTCTTCTTTGGTGAGGCCAGGCCAGCTTTAAATAAAACTTTAAAAATGAAGTTTTATTTTATTTAAAAATTCAAAGCCATCTGTAGCTTGCTGCTAAAGAAAACCAGCTTTCATCCTTGGGCAGGAGTTTGCCAGTCCCTGCTTTTGCTGACAAGATTCTTTATCTTAGTCATTGAGAAAAATGTTAAGGTAGGGCCAAGCATAGATCCCTGGGGCACTCCATTGTAGACTTCTTTTTTTTTTCTTTTTGGAGGGCAATTGGGGTTAAGTGACTTGCCCAAGGTCACACAGCTAGTTTTTGTGTTAAGTGTCTGAGGCCAGATTTGAACTCAGGTCCTCCTGACTCCAGTGCCAGTGCTCTATTCACTGTACCACCTAGCCCCCCCCCCCCCACTGTAGACCTCTTGCCATGTTAAATTAACAATGAACAAGTGCTCTTTGAGTCCAGTCATCCAATCAATTCTGAATCCATCTGATTTTCTTGCTGCCTAATCCGTTTCTCTTTGTTTTCTCTATAAAGAATCATATGAGATGCTTTGCTAAAATCTAGATGAACTATAGCCATAGACTTTTCATCTACTCACCCTAGTAATCCTGTCTAAAGAGGAGTGCTGTCAATCTGGCAGGGTCTGTGCTTGTGAGGGCAGGTACACTAACTTCCAGAAGTTTGGCAGCCATGCCTTTTAATGAGCCTTTCTCCAATCCGAGGAACCGAAGTCAGGTTCATATTGGCCTCTAGTTTGTCAGCTGTGCTCTCTTCCTTTTTTTGAAAACCAGAACATTTGCCCTTCTTTAGTGCTGTGGGCCCTGTCCTGTTGTCTGTGATCTTTCACAGGGCATGATGTTGGCTCAGCAACTGCATCTCCCAGCTCTTTCAGGACATGTGGGTGTGATTCATCTGAGCCCAGCACCAAGAATTCATTGAAGGGCAGTTGAGTGTTCAGTTACTTATCTGGAGCATCAGCTGCGCTTAGTCATTTGGTTCTGTTGCATCTGGTCTAAAGGTCATTCTCCTCTGCACAAAACGGAGGCAGAGGGCAGTTGAACAGCCTTGCTTTCAGTCGGCGTTGGACAGAGAGAGCTAAGGACACCCTTATGGTTGGCTTTGGCACCCTTGACAGGCGCAGCTCATTTAGAGCTCCTGAAACTCATGCCCATGCTCTTCAGAAAATAGAAGTTGCTTGGTGAGTTCCTCAGGCCCCCATCTTGGTCTCTTTAGATAAACCCCATTTTCCTCCTGATTGGACTTCAGAGCATTTTAGTCGTGAGCATGTCTCATCTCTCCTGAGCTGACTTCCTATGCAGCATTTTATTCTATGGGAGCATCTTTCCTTCTATTCTTCCTCTGAAATTTCCGGGATATCCTGTCCCGAATTTGGCCCTTTGAGACTATGCCCAGATTTCCTCTACTCTGTCCCAGACTCTATAATGGAATGGGCACTTTCCCCCAAGGTCACTCCCCCCACCAGGTTCCTATTATTTCTGTCCTAGAAACTAATCCTCTCTGGAATGATCTGGATTCAGAATAGTTTCTCCTCATTTGTTCCTCCATCTTTTGAGGAGTGAAATTACCACCAAATTTAGTCTGGTGTGTATATGTGTGTGTGTGTGTGTGTGTGTGTGTGTGTGCGCGCGCGCGCGCTCGCGCTCCAGTCTTTCTTCAGCTTGTGCTGGGTTTATGTTATTTCCCAAACTTTTCATCTATTTCAATATATTTCATGGTGTGCTGGATCAGGAGCCAGGAAGACCTGAATTCAAGTGTGATCTTAGGTACTTCTAGCCATGTGGTCCTAGGCCAGTCATTTAACTCCATTTCTACTTTCCTTGCCAGTGTGGCTTTGCTAAGAGTGTAAATTCCAGACTAACATTACCTCCTCTTTGAGAAGGCCCAAGCCCCAAGCTCACTCTCTGGTTTGCTCTACCACGACAACTGCCTGTAACTCTCCATTCCAGGTCTCCAGTTTCTGGCAGACATTCTACTTCTCAGTGTATATAAAAAGGGAGTCATTGATAAGGTTTCAGGTTCACCAAAACATTTCCAGTAGCATTCTGTGGTAGCCTTTAAGGATGAGTTCTAAACTTTGGCCAGGAATAGACTTCAAGCCCTTGGACCGATATCAGGCTCTACCATGTAGGTGCAGGAAAGATGGGTACTGGACAGCTAGGGGAGGCAGGAGAATGAACCGCACTGGGAAGGATTAGAAAAGAGGACCATGCTTTGCTGATCAGAGCAGAATGACTAATGAGCTCTTTGATTGGGGTGATGATCCAGTCCCTTAACTGATGCTTCCTCCTCCTCCTAAAGCCAGCAAACAAGCAAGACTTTATTCACAGGACTCCCTACTGGGAACAGACAGCAATGACCAAATAGGGACAGGATCCTTCATGCTGGCCCCGATAACGAGGATTTATAGATGTTTTTAAAAGCATCATTTGGATTGAAAGAGCTTTCTAAAGCAAATTATTGGCTAGCAGCTCCACTCGGCATGACTGCTAAGCTGTTCTGATTGGCATTGTAAATAAGTGTTTAGTCAATTTGGGCGAGTGTGTGTGGCTGATTGATGGGCCGGGAGAGCTTCACAGGAGCCATTAGCAACTCTCATGCAAATACATATTTCACTAATTCTGGAAATTCTTATTCAGCATGCCTGGTGATCACCATGATGAGTATTAGTTACGAGGCTGGAACTCTTGGAAATGGGATCATGCTGGGCCTGACTTTCCCATCTGGCAGTGGTCTAAAGCAGAACCAACATTTTGGCTCTAGGTTGGGAAACAGAATTTGTTGGTTTTTTGGGTCTTTTTTATTGTTTTCCAGCCAGGCCAGATAAATCAGTGAATGAGTACTGTAGGCCACAGGTGAAGTGACCTGAAGAAATGGGATGAGAGCTGGAAAATGAACCCTGGCTGCTTACACTTAAAATTGGGAGGGAGCTAGGATCGAAGATTCAGAGCTGCCAGGGCACCTTCACTTTACTGTTGAGGAAAATGAGGCCCAGAGAGATGGAGTCATCTACTCAAGGTTACAGAATGAAGTGATGTCTGACATAGGAGTTCAGCACTGGTCTATGGACTGCAAGCCCAGCACTCAGGTTGCTACTGCGGGAGCCTCTGGGGTGACTCTCACCTTAATTTCCTGCTCTCATTTCACAGAGGAAGAAACAGGGAATGAAAGAGGTAGAGCAACCAATAGGACCTGGGCTTTGAGCTGGAAGGGACCTTAGAAGGTCAAGTTTAAACCCCTCATTGAATGATGAGGAAAGAATGTACAAGTAGGAAGTACCAGGATTATGATTGAACTCAACAAGAAATTAGTGTGGCGTAGTAGAAAGAGTATTGGGTGTTGAGTCACTGGACTCAAGCTTGAATCTTAGCTCTGCTGAGTTTCCTCATCTTAGAATGAGGGGGTTGGCCTAAATAATATATAGCTCCTTTCCATTTTGAGATTATAATGCTATGAACAGATTTGTTGGCTTCAACCCCCAGTCCTTTTACCATTCAAGTCCTGGGCTTGAGACCTGGCCATATCACTTTTTTTAAAATTTTTTAAAAATTTTATTTTATTTTTTTGCTTTTTGGAGGGCAATTGGGGTTAAGTAATTTGCTCAAGGTCACACAGCTAGGTTTTTGTTTGTGTGGGGTTGTGTCTGAGGCCGGATCTGAACTCAGGTCCTTCTGACTCCAGGGCTGGCTGTGCCACCTAGCTGCCCCTGGCCATATCACTTCTTAGCCTGCTGACCTTGGGAAAACCCATGAACCTAGGTGGGTCTCAGTTTCTTTTTCTGTCAAAGGAAGATAATTGTACTTCTAGAAGTTATCCTTGTTGACCTTGAATGAATATAGACATATAAATGGTTATTACCTTTTGGCTAATTTAATCGACATGCTCATTGGAAAAGGCACTTGCCTGACTTATACCATTAAGGCCATTTTATCCTGTGTAATGCACATCCTTATTTTTTTGTAACTCTTATGTAGGTCTACCAAACATGCTGGAGGTATTATCAAGGGCACTGTTTATAGCACGTGGGTACTTCATTTATTGCTAGTAATTCTTAATTGCACTACAACCTTTTCCCATTATATATCCCAGAAGATGTCCTTCACTGCCATTTCCTGCATTCAAGACAGACTATGAATAATATTTCACAGTCTCTTTATATCTGCTCTCTGTTTCTCTGTTGCCCTTTGGGTCATCTAACAGCAGCCTTCTTCTGCATCTGTGGCAGCCCATGACTTTTTTCTATCCAGCAACACCAGGAAAATGTTGCTATCAAAAATATTGACTTGAGTGGATAGGAAGAAACTTGGGTTCATTGGAAATGCTGTTCAGTTTTCCAACAATGATGCTGTCCATTCTCCTCCTCCTGTTTGATATGGGTCCAGCTCCAAAGTAGATGTCCTCATGGATGAACTTTATGGGCTAACTGCTTACTTGCTTGCAATCAGGTGAACTTGCATTCTTCATCCACTTGTTTATTCCTTTGTGGATGGCTAGTCTGTTCTCTTGCTAGTGAACATGTGGCTTATGGAGGTTTTGTGGTATCTTAGAGCTCAGTGGAATGAACATACTTCTCACTTTCCAAAGGGCCTCGGGAGGGTCTCACTGTCTGGAGGGGGACACATCATTCATGCTGCTATTAAATAGAGGGAATATAGTCCTGTTTATATCTTACTTGGTGCCAGTAATCAGTGGATTGTTGGAAAAAGTTATCTTACATCTTTCAAGATCTGTTACTATGACAGTGACACATAATGAAGATGATATGACAAGGTGTTGTTATGCACTGAACTAGTTATCATGGGGGTGAGTGGAAGGAAGATGTCAAGAATTAGAAAACAAGAAGCAAAATCTGGCTGAATAAATATTATGCAGATTAGGTCGGAGAGACCCCCAGGGTTGTGGCAGGAGGGGTCATCACAAGGCCAGAAAAGGGAAGAGGACTCCTAGAAGGACTCCAGTCTTTGGGAAGACTTGAGGATCAGAGGTCCATGCTCTCCCCAAGAATCAAGATGGCAGCTAGGGAATCCATGAAGCTTTGAAAACCTTAGAGTTTCACAGGAATCCTGGGGCATCTAGCTCAAATTTGATGAGAAGGATCAGCCTTTTTCACTCTAGACTCCCAACCCTTGTTCCAATGCTCTAGTATCAGATGAAGTCCAAGTTGGGTCATGTGGCTTTCCCCTGTTCTCTGAAGCTGAGGCTGCTGAGAACATGTCACCCAAAGGCCCAACCTCTAGTATGACTTGGAGAGCCCTGAAAATTTGGCCTTGGCGCCAGTAACTTGAAAAGTTGGATCAATAGTTACTTCTCCAGCCTCTTGCTGATTCCTTTGATGAGCTCAGCCCTGAAACTTGAGATAAGACAATCCCAGTCTGGAACTGACTGCTGACCTTTACCACAATTAAGGAGGCAGGACAATTGATCAAGAGAGAAGAGAGACAGCAGCTGTTGCCAATAGCCTGACAAGGGCGCCAGTCTCTCTCAGTTGAGTTCAGTTCAACTCACACATGCATGAAGCAATTGCTATGTTGTGTGCTAGTCATGCTGGTGACAGTGATAGAAATCAAACAGTCCCTCCAGGACTTTGTATTTTGGGATTTACAACATGTACACAGGTAAGTAAATAGCAGTTAATTTGAAGGTAGCCGAGGGGATGGAGCCAGCTTCAGAAGAAAAGTCTTTCTCCTTTTCCCCTGGAGTCTGTGTAGATGACCTGTAAAGGCCAAATTAACCCTGGCTTCTGAGTTGGTGTTTTTCTGCTTGGCCTTCTGTCACAGAGCCTATAGGAAGGTGAGTTCACACACCTGAGAGGTGACTGTGGTTTGTTGAGACAAAGCAGAATGGATGGGGGGATCTGGTTAGCCTGAGTGGCTTTCTTGGTTGACCTGTATCCACATTCCCTTGTGCTGCAGGTATTCACAGGAAGAATGCCATTCAATAGGCTGTTCTGAGAGCACCCAGGGGCTAGGCAGTGGTGTGCCCATGTCACAGGGCCAATGATGGTGTCATGTTGGACCACGCCAAAGGGAGGTGGCTTGTTGTTGGGGAGAGATTGCCTGACTTAGGATCAGAAGACCTGGGGCCACATCATGATTTGGTCATTCAATATCTATGTGATACTACACCAGTAATTTCCTTTTCTCAGCTTTGCCTTTCTTATCTGTAAAATGGAGACTTTATTCTAAATGACCATTAAAGCCTCTTCAATCTTTATGGAAAAGATCAACCCTTATTTTCCTGAGCTTGCTTATGCTAAGTGTCACATGACTCTTACAGTCAGAGGTTATGGGAACTTGATACCAACCTTCTCAAAAATACAATTAAAAAACAACAGCAAAAATCCACAGTCTGGGGCTGACTAGACTTAGAATGAAGGAGAAAATCAGAGGGTTATTTATTTATTTATTTTCCAATAGGAACCTTCAAATCAGAGCCGAGTAAATTAATTTTATAGGCTCAAAAGATAAAAGATTTAGATCTAGAAAGGATGTCAGAAACAAGAATTCAACCTCCTCTTTTATCACATGAGGAAACAGGCCTAGAGAAATGAAACAAGTTGACCAATGTTGGAAAGGGGATGAGATTCAGAGGTCTTGGGTTCCAGTTTTTCCTGACACCTGTGTGACTTGGACAAGTCATATAACTTCCCTGGGCCTTCACATGTAGAATGAGAAGATTGGACTGGATGGCCTCTGAAGTCCCCATGGAGCTGAGGCCCTTTGACCCCTGTACTCATACGTCCTATAGCCAGGTAGCATGTCTTGGGAAAATTTGAGTCATTGGGGTTAGGTGAGTTGGTTTATGTAAACTCTGTGAGCGAGAAGCAGAAACTTGTTCCTCCTAGTCTCTCAGTGGTGAATGGGTCCTTTAGGACCATCACATAGGAGCCAGCTGGGACTGGTTTAATGCTTAGCTGCACATTGGAACAAGCAGTTCCATTGATTAAGGTAGAAAAAATGATTTGTGCCCTTGAGGCAGCCCAGTGATATCGAAAGAATGGCAGTGACTGTGTTTACTAATCAGTGAAGTGCTCTACAGATGGGAGCTAATATTATTTTGGTGACTGTGTCCTCTATAGAACATGTCAATGAGCCTAGCAGGACCTCCTCCTCCTCGATTCAGCAGAAAGAGGTGAGAAGTGAGGAATTCAATTACTGTTTCCTTTTCCATCCCCACCCCCCCAAGAGCATCTGGATTGAAAGCTCTTATCTTTAAAGCATTGTGACACATGTCTGATAGAGGCACTGGCATTTAAAGCACAGTGTGGCATCCCCAAGAACTCTAAATCCAGCTCCCTATCGTCAGAGGGAATCTTCTAGCCTCTTAAGGTACAACACTAGGGCCCTGGCTCACAGCTAGCACAGCAGCCCATTCACCCAATATTCCAGAGCTGTCCCACATCTAATGGTGGCATCCAGTGGAGAAGGGCTGACATGAGCCAGGAGGGGACAGTGTTTCAATCGATAAGACTTCACACAGAATAGGCCTGCAGTAAATCATTTTTTGAAAGAACGAATGAACACTTTGGATAAAACACAAGTGGAATGCTTGTCAGAATGAAAGCTAACTCAAAATCAGGAGGGATGGACATCACATTGGGAGGGATGAGTCAGAATAGAGAGTGCTCTCAAGAGGTTAAAATGATTGAGACTAAAAAGGTGAAAAGCCATAGGAATAGAGCCATTAAACAGTGACTTATTAAACACCGACCATGTAATGTAAATATGATGCTTGGGTTCATAAATAGAGGTGTGTGGAGATGAGGGTTAGGCTGGAACAGAAGACTGTGAGCCAGTTTGGGGAAGGGGTAGAGAGAGTGAGTTGGGGGCCAACAGATGATAGGAATAAGAATCTGTATGGGATGGAGGAAACTTGAAGGAAGAGAGGTTGTGCTTGCAGATGGTAGTAAAAGTAGGACCTGAAAGTAGTGGTGGGAAGCAAGGATTATGTACTGCTTGGTACTGTGCATGGAGGCATGTGAGAACCTTTGAGGAGTTGCCAAGAGACAGGATGCATTCCCAAGAACGTCTTGGAGGATGTTCAGTGATTCTCGGTGAACTTGAGAAGGGTGGTGGTGCTGAGAAATTGGCTCAGAAAGGTTGCCTTCCTGGGTCCTGGTTAAAAGGAGGAGAATTTTTGTTAGCCTCTTCTAGCACTACACACTCACACACACTCACACATATAATCACATACACACAGCTCATGCACACACTCACCCCACACTCACCCCACACTCACACATGCTTACACACACTCACACACATGTTCACACATACACACACACATACTCGCACATGCTCACACATGCTCACATATTCACACTCTCACACTCACACACACTTATACACTCACATGCACTCACCCCACACTCACACTCACACACACTCACACATGCTTACACACTCACACTCACACGTGCTCACATACACGCTCACACATGCTCACACATGCTCACATACTCACACTCACACACACACTCACCCCACACTCACATACTCACACACACACTCACACATGCTTACAACACTCACACTCACACACATGTTCACACATACACACATACTCACACTCTCACACTCACACTTATACACTCACACACACTCACCCCACACTCACGCACTCCTACACACTCACACATGCTTACACACTCACACACTCACACGTGCTCACATACACACTCATACATGCTCACACATGCTCACATACTCACACTCTAACACACTCACACACTCACACACGCTCACATACTCACACTCTCACATACTCACTCACAATACACACTCACACTCATACTCACACACTCACACACGCTCACACATGCTCACATACTCACACTCTAACATACTCACACACTCACTCAGACACACTCACACTCATACACACTCACACATGCTCCCACATGCTTACACGCACTCACATGTTCACACACACTCACACATGCTCACATACTCACACTCTCACACTCACTCACAATACACACTCACTCATACACTCACGCCCCCACACTCACACCCACACACTCACACACACTCACCCCCACACTCACACACTCATACATGCTTACACACACTCATACACATTCACACATGTTCACACATACACACTCACACACACATGCTCACATGCTTACACTCTCACCCACTCACTCACACACACTTACACACATACACACTCACACACACTTACCCCACACTCACCCACCCACACACTCACACCCCCCTACACACTCACACTCATATACACACACACTCCTTGTCTCTTCCTGCTTCTCTGCTGTTAAAACCTCGCACCACTGAACTCTCCTTAGACAAAAGCTCTCAAGCGTAAGCTCTCTGAGGCAGGCACTGCGTGGGTCTTTCCCCTCTAATCCCTGCAGAGGCAGCTCTGGATCCAGTCCAGTAAATGGGTTCTAGAAAGACTGTGAGTTAACTTCTCTGTGCTCTGGAAAACTTGCACCTTCGGATTGTTTAGGGGTTCACAGCTTACAAGGCGCCTTCACAAACAAACCTTAGTTACTTCTCACAACAGTCAACAGTCAAGGTAGAAATGTGAGAGACCAGAAATAGAGAATCCTGGCAACAGAGTTGGGGGGGGACCCTGGAAGCCCCTAGAGCAGGTTCCACACAACTCAGGGGCCCCCTTTTATAGCATCCTTTACTGGGATAGCCACCCAGACTCTCCTTGGATATTTCTAGCCTTGGGAGACTTTCATCACCTCATAGGCTCTCTCTCTTTCCCCAGTTTCTGAGGCATCTAATTCCATCGTTGGGCAGTTGTGATTGTCAGGAGGTTATCTTTTTATTAAGCCCAAATCGGCACCCCTGCTCCTTGTGCCGGCCTTAGGGGCCAAGCAGGACTTGTTAATTCCTCTTCTGTTCAGCAGCCTTCACCTGCTTGAAGCTCCCTCCAACCTGAGCCTTCTTCCCCAGACGAACCTTCCCAAATGCCTTGACCTGCGTGGCTCGTGGGGCTCTGTGTTCTGTAGAGCTGGCATTTTCTGCTCTATGTCTCATACTCTTGCCCCACTCTGATATTCTGGCTTCCACCATTGAATTACAATTTTAGATTAATGGCTGCTCGCATGTCAGGGTGTTCCTCTGAAACGAGGAGAGGGACAGCATCTGAGAGGCAGTGGGCAGATCTGGGACACTCTTCTGGGAGGACATGCAAATGGGCTAGTGATGCCATGGATGCTAATTAGAGATGATTGGTATTTCACAGGAAGCCCCCTGCAGGAAGATACACATCAGTCCAAGGTCTGGAGGGACCCAAACACCTGATTTCAGCCAAGACTTTTTCCTCCCAGAGACTAGGAATTTGTATGCTGTGGTCCTCTGGGCTTGGGAGTGAAGAGACCTTGGTTTTAGTCCCTGCTGTTTTTACTGTGTGACCTTGGGCAAGCTGCTCCCATCTCTGGACTGGTTTCTTTATTTCTACCCGAGGGAGGGCCTTGGTCTATGTGATTGTCTGACTGGACTTTGGATTTTTCAAGGCCTCTTTCTAGGGCAGCTAGGTGCACAGAGTGCTGGGTCTGGAGTAGGGAAGACTCATCTTCCTGACACTAGCTGTGTGACCTTGGGTAAGTCACTCAACCCTGTTTGCCTCAAGAAATAGCAAGTCATATATGACTGAACTGTGAGGGCTCTTTAATTTCTGCCATTTCCTGCTCTAAGCCTCCTTCCTGCTTGGACATTCCCTGTTCTGCCGCCCCTTCCAGCTCTTATATCTTAGGAATTTATGAATACACATGGGATAGCCTAATGGGCCTCCAGTCAATGCAGTCCCTGCTTGGTAGACCTCTGGGAGGAGGTGGCACCCCAACTACACTGTCAAAGCAGAGGGGGCACTGCAGAGGCAAGGTGAGGAGGGAGGGCCTTGGATCACTGCCGTGGGCTGCTGGCCTCCTGGAGGATGCTCTTTGGCATCATCAGCTGCCGACAGTCCTGGGATAAGTCCTTTTGGTTTGGAAGGAGCTGGACATCTTGTTGGCCATCTGGGGCCTACAGCCCAGGGAGGGGGAGACTGCTTTGTAATGAGGTGACACAGGGAGGTGATACACATGCCCCCCAAAGCCCTCAGTCAGGAATGATGGTGAATGAGACAGACCGGAAAAAATCAGTGAGCTCAGTTCCCCTTCCCTGATTCTTAGCTAGGTGATGGAGCTGGCAAGGGGCAGCATCAGGCCCAGAGAGGGGGAGGCAAGAAGGTGTGCTGCCTCTTCCAGCTCTGATGGGGACTGTGTGAAGGTGGAATAACAGAGGGGCCCAGCTGGGAGGCACCTGAGAACAGGGGATGTCAGGGCTGGGAGAGGCCTGAGAACAGGGGATGTCAGGGCTGGGAGGAGCCTGAGGACGGGATGGCAGGGCTGGGAGGGGTATATGTTATACCTAACCAAGTGGAATGGGCAATGTATTTATTTTTAGATGCCCTGAATTTGAATCCTACCTCCGATACTTACTAGTTACACATCCCTAGACATATTACCTGCCTCTGTTTACCTCTCTGTAGAATTGGTACAATCATTCTCACATTTACCATGTTTGTTATGGGCATGATTTTTTTCACATCTCAGTGTGGAGGTTTACACAACCACAGGCTCTCTTCTTGATTCCTCCTCCCATTCTTTCTCCTGGAACAGCCTGGGAAAGTCCCTTTTCCCCATTTTCCTCACCTGTGGCTCTAGCACTGAACCTGGAGCTGAGTCAAGAAGGCCTGAGTTCCAATCTATCCTCAGACACTCACTGGTTTTGTGACCCTGGCCAAGTCACTTTATCTCTGACTGCCTCATTTTCATTATCTTTATAATGGGGATAATAATAGCACCAACCTCTGAGGGTTGTTGCATGAAATAATCTTTGCAAAGCACTTTTCAAATCTTAAGAGATGTATATACATGTGTATATATGTTAGTTATTTTATTACATACATACAAAAGTACATATTTATCAATTCTAGTAGCTACCATCTATGTGGCTCTGTAGGGTTTGCAAAGAACTTTTCTTACACTATTTCATTTGCTCTCAACAACCTGTAAGGTAAATACTATAAGCTGTTATCTCCCCCATTTTACAGATGTCAAAACCAAGTCTCAGAGAACATAATTGACTTGTCCATTGTCATGTAACCCGTCTCAGAGGCAGCACTGGAACCAGGTTTTATTGACTCCTTGTCTATTTTATAAATGTCGTAAAGTGTGTGTGTGTGTGTGTGCACATAGTACATAATGTATAACTACACATCTCATATATACAAACATATGTATGTTATACCCAACATATACGCATACATATGTGATACCCAAGTATGCATACACATATGTCACACCTAACACACACACGACCATATTGCAATGGTTCTCCATGTTCTCCTTGATGAGACTTCTCCCTCCATCAGTTTGGATCAGAAACCCTTCCTGCTTCTCATCTTGGTGGATTCTTGACCATGCCTTCTCATAGATCTTTCATGGAGGTTCCATTTTGACTCTTTTCCATTCCCAAGCATAGCCTACAACATTCAATCAGCATTTATTAAACACTTACTGAGCTCTATACTGGGGCTACTGAGATCAACATGAAAACTGCCTGTCCTCAGTGAGTTTCCATTCCCCTGGGGGTGGTGGTCGTGGAGGGCTGCAGATGTATACAGATGAGTAAGCACAAGGTGTAGTCAAAGTTGATGACATTTTGTTTTGGGTCGAGGCTCTTGACTTGTTTGCATGGGGAAGGCCAGAAGGGAAGGTGTGGAAGGTGTCCCTTGGCTGAAGCACTCCTTCCTTCCTTTTAACATTTTGGGGGTATCATTGTAATACTTGGCTTGTCCCCCTGTTGCTTCTTACCCTTGCTATGTAACTGGTCCATCTCCTTTCCCATAATACACATTTCATTTGCAGATACATAATTCTAACTTGGATATTAGTTGAAATTCCTCACAACAAAGAACACTGAGCTTTGATTGGAGGAAAAAAAACCCGAAATACCACCACCACCGACCACAAAACTTTGTGGGTCACTGGCCTAGGAGTTGTCTACCAGGCCATAGAGAGTTTGCAATCTGTGCTGGTTAAAAGAATTCCCATACCCGAAGGTCCCCCGTGTTGATAAAAGCCTAGCTATTTGCGTGCTCATACATTTACAGCATAGCTCATTAAGTCACTGTCTGAGAAAAGAGTTCTATGCTGGCCAGAATTCAGTGTGTGGCCACGAGAGAAGATCGAAAGGTGAGGGTTCCAAATGTCCAGGAAGCTGGGCCACACAAGGCAGGGTGAGGTGTGTTGGATTTAGTCAGAATAGCTGGCTTTCCAGCCTACTCCTTACCTGGTCCAGTACTCACTGTGTGGCCTTGGGTGAGTCAGTGCCCCCTGAACCTTGGTTTCTGTGTCAAATGGGTAGTGTGTGAAAACACCACAAGAATGTAAGCTTCTATTATCGATTTGAATGAGTCTTCCCTTTTCCTGTGGGATATCAGGCTTTGTGCAGGCAGAAGAGAAGCTGACTGGAGAGAGCATTTACCTCCTGGAGGAAGGTAGACCAGAGAAGCTGGGATCAGGGAGAGTCAATCAGTGGCTTTCTGGCCTCTATGAGGGTCAGACTTGAGTGTAGCTCAGAGCCCCCCGTCAGTGTTCTCCCTCCCTCTCCTCTATTGTATCAACTCTTTGTATATGTTCGTATATCTTTTTTTTTTTTACACACAGGGGCTGATTTTATTCTTATTTTCCTCCTGACTGAGCTCCTCCCTACCCGCCCTCCCCCCACCACCCTAAAGGGCCATTCTTCACGAAGCCCCCTGTGAATTTCCCAGGACTCCTTAGGCTCAGGTCGGGTGATCACTTGTCGGGAATGCTGGGAAGGGGTCAAACGAGATGGCTTCTGAGGCAGAGCAAACTGCAGGGGGCCCCCAGCCCCCAAGGGCAGGAGCAGCTATGTGGGCAGCATCCCTGCCTGTGTCCCCTGCATCAGGCTTTGGCCCCAGGGATTAAAGACCCCACAGGAGCCTGGCAGTGCCCTCTGGATGTCAGAGCTTGCTCCGGGGGAGCTCGGCCGGGACCCTCTGCAGCCACCACACCACCCTGGCTGGGTTGGTCCAGCTCCCTGAGGCGGTGCAGGTCCCCAAGTCCTCCTATACTGATCCAGGGCCAGCTCTAGCACAGTGATGGGGATGCCGAAGTTGAGGTGAGGGTAGGTGGCCCCTGTGCTATTGTTCCTAGTGTTGCTGGTTACAATCCTGAGGAGTTCCCCAGAACTGGTGAAGAGAGGCCCCCCGCTGAAGCCCCCCTGCATGGCACATGTCTGCAGCATCACCAGTGTGTCACATACCTCCACCACAGCGGACAGGACCCCCAAGGTCACTGAGGGACCACAGGTCTGGCCAAAGGCCTCAAAGCCGACCACCTGCACATCCTCACCTTCATGGAAATGGCTGGCCAGGAATGTTGGTATATCTTTATACACACACACACACACACACATATGTGTATTAGCTGCCTGCCCCACTAGAATGCTGGTATGTGAGAGAAAGGCTTGTTTCTTTTTCCTTGAATCCCCTGACCTAGTATAGAGCCCAGTCCATAGTGGATACTTAATAAATGCTCATTGGTTGCATAACTGATTATCTGATTATTAATAATATTTATAGACTGTGTACTCTGTGCCAGGTACTGTGCTAAGCACTGTCCAACTGTTATCAAGTGTCATTAGTAGGTAGAAAGTCCCCAACCTTGGGTGGGAGTTTGAGGAGGATAGTCTAGGTGCAGTAAGATCAATTGGCATTCTCTGGGATGTGATCAATGGGGTTGAAATGCAAAAAGAATTAGTCTGAGGGCCCTTACTCTGTGACCTTGGACAACCTGCTTCTCTGCTTGTGACTTTCTTCTGTGAAGTCAACAGATTAGATTAGATTAGATGGTCTCTAAGGCTTGTTCCAGCATTAAACCTTGGTGCCTCAGTTTCCTTACTAGTAAATCAGATCATAATTCCTGCTCTACCTACCCCCAAAGGGAACTGTTGAGGTAAACCAAGGAGATGATGGATTGATGTAAAATAATACAGAAATGCCAACTGTTAGTAGTGTTGGCACCACTGCCATCACCACCACCATTAGTATCATTTCACTAGGGGTAAATGCTCCTTTTGTAATGTTGGTATTGCAAATGAAGGGGAAAATGTTGAGCATACCAACCAGTTGGGCTCTTTAAAACAAAGGGGAATCCTTTTCTGAGCACTGCTGAGCTTTCAAATGAATTCATTATAATCTGAGAAAATGTTCCAGTCCTTATATGGATGTCTGATTGAAAGCTTGGCAAAATCACAAGGCAGCCATAGGCATATGGGACAGTTTCAGTCCATTGAGGCCACACTCCTGCTTCCAAGTGTTTCTGAGATCATCTCCCTTCCATTTCCACCAGCCTCTTGCTTCAGGGGAATGGGTAAGAGGTAATGTACACGGCAACCATGCATCATTGAAGGCTTGGCTCAATTTGAACCTTCTCCAGGAGTTTTGGACCAGGACTTAAGATACTTGGGTTTTAATCTGAAGTCTACATCTGACTCATTCTATGACCTTGGGCACTTGTATGGGCATATCATACCTTGTATCATACCATACTTGTATCATACCTTCCCAATCTCCAACATGGGGAGGTTGGACTAGATGACCATGAAGCTTGTAGGTAGAGTCTGGTCAGGGAATAAGGCACAAAATCAGATAATTAGGTTGCTGCATATTCTATGATAAATGCCTTAGAGAAGTACTAAATTGTGTGATGCTGAGAAGAGATGTCATTCAGAGCTCATCATCCTTTGAATTTTATGGTGGGGATGAAGGTGGTGGTTGCAATCAACAGGAGTATCAGTATTGGCTTTCTGCAGGAGGAGGTTTTGGCTTTGCCTTTGAAAGATGAATAAAAGTCCCACAGAGGGGTGTGTGTGTGTGTGTGTGTGTGTGTGTGTGTGTGTGTGTGTGTAGGCATGTCATGTATGTTTTTTCCTTTGTAGTTTTCCTAATCCATAGGAAGTCTGCGTTTCTCACAGCAGGATAGTGAGGACAAAAATATCTGGAGGCTGCTTGTGGAAGGTGAGTACTTTTTGAGCGAATGCAGACTCGTCCTGGTTTTCAGGAAGGCAGCCAGTGGAGGGGCTGGGGTGGGGCAAAGGACCAGGAAATGGGAAAGGATCTGCCTAAGAAGACCAGGGACAAATTCATCATCTCAGGGTGGGGGGTGCTCAGACAGTTGAGTCTATGTGGGCAGAGGACCCTCCTGGCATGGACCTTCAGCACTGAGAGGGGACCTAGAGGCAATCATTTAGTCCACCCCACACCTGACCAGAGGGAAGGATCCCACCAAAGCATCTCTGAGGAATCTACACCTCAAGGACCTCTGATTCCATCTGGATGTGTTGGAACACCTTCCAATTAACCCTTAGAGTTGACCAAGGCTTCTGGAGGTTGAGGGACTGACTCATCAATGGTTACATAGCTAGAAAGTGGGACTGGAACTGGAGCCTTCCTGACCCTAAGGCCAGCACCTGATCTATCCACCATGTCTGCTTGCCTCTCATCCTTGGCAAGAAAGAACATGCTAATTTTCTTTCCTAAAAATATCCTATTATTAACTGCACAGCCCAGCTTCTGGTTTCACATCCTTTGAGTGCTCTGTATGGCTAGGGCCAGGCTGATACCTCCCTATGCAAAGAGGCAGGATCCTGTACTCAAAATAAGGCTGGATTTGTGGCCAAAGAAATGAGTTCAAAGCTTGCCTCTGCTACTTGGCACCAGGATGATTTGGGGAGAGTCACTTTCACTGTTGGAATTTATGTTTCATCTATAAAATAAGGGAGTTGGATAAAGTTTCTCCTTTGAATGTCCCCCCCTCAGAGCTCTAAATCTAGGCTCTAAGAACCATGAGACTTTGCTCACTGACCCTGTTAGGACCTTTGTTTTTTCTCCATCCATTCAACACCTTTATGTTCAGGGTAGCTAGGTGGCACAGTGGATACCAGGAGTAGAGATAAGAAGACCTATTTTCCTGAGTTCAAATCCAGCCTCAGACACTTACTAGCTGTGTGACTCTGGGCAAGTCACTTCACCCTGTTTGCCTCGGTTTCCTCATCTGTAAAATGAGCTGGAGAAAGACATGGCTAACCTCTCTGGAATTCTTGCTGAGAAAATCCCAGATGGGGTCACAGAGATTTGGATGTGACTGAACAATAACATTTGCGTGGTGTACTCTGGTCCAGTGCTACAAAGATGATGAATACGACTTTGATTATCCAGTCTCAGGTGGGAAGGACTCGGAGGTCACCCAGTCTAAGTTGTGGTGGACACAGCTCTGCACTGGGAGTGAGAGGAAATGGGCTTCAATCCTCCCTTCCAGGATCTTGAGCAATGTCCCCAGTCTCTTTGGGTCTCAAGGATTGGAGCGCTGACCCCTCTGCCCCCTAGTAGCTCTAAATCAGTGATGATTCCACACCAGGGGTCATGTGGCTTTTGTTCAAAGATACCTTCAGTGGGGAGTCACCTGCCTCTTGAGGCAGCTCATTGCACATCGTTGCTCTTCGGAGACTGCACTTTACCCTGTAGTCGGTGGGGAAGCACAGCAGGGTTTGGGGAAAGGCAATGTCAAGCATCAGTCAGGTAAATGCAGAAGTAGCTAGGGAGTCCGTATCACTGTTTGCTGAATGGTAGCTGGCTAACCATTTGTTGGCAATGGTGAATGGACTCCTGCTGAGAGAGGGGAAAATAGATGGTTTCTAAGGTCCCTCCCAGGCCTGAAATTCTATAAATGAGTGAAAGAGGGGAAGGCAATACATATGGGAGATTTCAGGGCTAAGTCATATGGTTAGGTAGGGTGCAGGGATGAAGGAAGGGGAAGAGAAAAAGCATTGGCGCCCTTCCTCTTATGTGTCATGCATTTTGTAGAGATTGTCTGAGGCTCACAACAACCTTGTGTACCATGTGCTATTGTTATTCCCATTTTACATTTGAGGAAACTGAGGCAAATAGAGGTTAAGTGACTTGCTGGGGTCATAGAGCTCAGAAACTTATGAATTCAGGTTTTCCTGCCCATTGTGCCACTCAAAATAGATAGTAATGCATTTTATGAAAGATAATTCTATCCATCTATTCAATGGTGAACCATTTGATTGTGCCAAGAACACTAGTAGCAAGCACTTCTTTTTCTGGGTCTTCTGAGGAGGAAGGGGTTGTATCACCTGCATTAGTAATGGGCAGGTTGCATCTTCATGGGAATTACTTCCCTGAACTATGCTTGTGGGGGCCGGGAGAGCAGCAAGGCTGGAGTTCTAGAATGGTTTGACCCATCTGCTACATGTCTTGTCTCTTCCATAGTCTGACTGTCTCACCTAGCTAGGCTGGCCTGCTTGCCTGGTGCTGGTGTGGACTTCACTGATGTTGGTGATGTGTGCCCCTACTGCTTAAAGGTCATTCTCTCAGATGATGGCTGAAAGCTGGTCTAGCAGTGTTGGGGCCACTTCTGTCCTAGGTCTCTTGGGTTTGGGCTTCTGGGCCATCTCCAACAGGGTTTAAGGGGATATGGTAGTACACGTGTTTTGACTTGCCTGGCACCTGTCACCTTCTGTCTCTCCTTTGGTTGCCCAGCTGCCCCAGTCTGCTGGCTCACCTGTCCCTACTTCTTCCTGCTGTTCTTTGACACTTGTCTCTCAAACCAAACTATTGGCTTTTGATCTTGCCTTTTTTCTGTTCTCCCCACATGCCTGGGCAGCTCCTCCATAGA
Source organism: Gymnobelideus leadbeateri (assembly GCA_011680675.1). Lineage (NCBI taxonomy): Eukaryota > Metazoa > Chordata > Mammalia > Diprotodontia > Petauridae > Gymnobelideus > Gymnobelideus leadbeateri. Next base: position 24,694 of record WOXC01004935.1, read on the forward strand.
TGCTTGGTGAGATCTCTTGAATCCATTCTCTCAACAAGCATGCATTAAGCACCAACTATATACAGAGCAGGGGTGGAGATGCAAAGCCAGTCCTTTGCCTTCATGGAGTTTACCCACAGTAGGGAGCTCAGGGGAACACAAACAGAGAAGGTAATGTGATGCATTAGGGAGATGATAAACCAGTTCTTGGGGAGGGAGGGAGGTAGCTGAAGGCTAGATGCTTCTGGAGAGGACCCCTTAGGAAGTGGGATGGGTAGCTCAGGATTCCTTGGGCCCTGCAGAAGCCACCAGCAGAAACCCTGGCCAAAGTAAATAGCCTTTTAGGAGCTGTCTATAAGACATGCTTAAATCAAACAAATATTTTCACTGTAAGTAAAACCTCCAACACGTTGTTTAATAAATAGTCATTTAAGTCTTTAATGGTAACAGAAAATGTGACTCAGTCAAATTTCAGCTATAATTCAGGCACATCTCTGAACCTTGCATGCTGACAATTCTCCATGGATTCTGCCAGCATAATCTGTTCACTCCACTTGTTAGGAGGGGTCTTTAAACCTGAGTTATTTCTGGAGAACTTGGGAAATGGGAGCTCTTCGTCTTGCCAATTATGAAATACTAGAGACACTGGTGCTCTTGGAGAGAGAGATTTATCACCTGAGATAATGGTGGGATGCCTTTTGCTCTCTCTCCCTATGATACGTCTTACAAGTTTTTCATCGTTTTGCGTAACATTTGAGGAGTATTTAACTATCAAGTGTTGGAGGAAATGATGCCAACTGGGCTGGAGGTATCTCTGAGGTGGCATTTCTCACGTTTAGCACCATGGACAGGGCAGCCTGTATGCCGAGCACAGGGAACTAGGGCTGACCTTGCAGACCACTTATATCTTTTTAAAATTATTTTATTATAAACTTAATTGCCAAACATGCATATTTTAATATAGAATAAAAATATTTTAATTATATATATATAGTTTAAAAATATATATATTAAATTTAATAGGGTAGTAACAAATTGTCCTGTTTGCATCTTTTTCTGAACTTTTTGTCATCTTTTGCGTATTTTTAACATGTTTTATTGATTCTCTAGGCTTCTTTGTTTAGGAACAGGCTGATTTGTCTCCATGGAATAGGGGACAATGGTCTAGACCTTAGATTCATAAGACTGGCCTACTTGACTATGAAATTAAGGACCATAAATATATTTCTTAAACTATGAATCTCCCTTGAACCCAAGCCCTCAGCTTTGTACACAAGATTTTTGTTGATAAGAACTTACTGGGTCTATTGTATTATGTATGCTCCATTCCCACCCTAGGGACTGTTTCCCCCAATTGCACTCCCACTGTCAGGTGGGTCCCCAGAAGATGATTGGGTATTATTAGTACTCTGTGTTTTAGGTATTACTCTGAGAAGCTTGGTTTTTGGTACTGTCACTCACAAGTACCCACTGATGAATGTTTCCCATTGATAATCAACCATCTGTCAATCAATCTAAACCAATCTAATGAATCAATCACCTAAATTAGTTTTTAAGAAAGGTATTTACTAAGAAGATAGACTGAGAATAGTAGTTATAAAAACCCTTCCTCCCCAATACGTGGATACCCTTTCCTTGCACACATAAGGTTTTGGGGGAGAGTCAGTTCAAACTTCCAGTAAAATGGCAGAAAGGCACAGTTACAAACAACACATTTGGCAAGAAGGAACCTCCCATTCTTGGTTGCTGGATATCATTTTTTCTCTTTGTAGAGACCTCATCAGGTTCTCCATAGATGGAGCTCTCTGATGGCCTTGGAGGGTGGATGCTCTTTAGAATTTATAGGTCGCACTTCACTCTGCCCCAAGGGATCTGAAGCTGCCTTTCCCCAGTATGTTTAATTTGTCCTTGGTGTGTGCCTCAGTTCCCAATTCTGCCAATGGCCAGAATTGCTGTGGTAGACCAATGAGACTTGAAATTCTTCTTACTTTTCAAGGTTTACACTGTCACAATCCAATCAACTCTGGATATTCAATTGTCTATGGTCAGGAAATGACAAATAATAAACAGAGGTGTCCTTGTGCCCATGGCCTTCAAGATTGGATGGAAGCCAGGGTGCACACTCTTCACCTTTTGCCTACTTTGGGTATTGACTCCAACACTCGTCACCTTCCAGACATGAGGTTCTTTTCTTGGGAGTCTTTTTTCCCCTCTGCTTTTGTCTAGAGATTCTGCTTCCTCTTGGTCCCTTTTCTCCCATGACAGTGTGGAGAGAGGAGAGGGACAGAGACTCCTCACAGTCAAGCGTGATCCATCTCAAGGACCCTATCTAGAATGCCCTGAATTAAGAGCCTGCACAGTGATACTGGTTTACTGCTCAACTAAACTCTGCTATTTTTATATATCACACAAGAAGTTGATTCGATCTTCTCAACCTGTCATTAGATATTTCTTGGGTGGCAAGCACTTTTCACCCTTTGGCCAAAATTGCTATGATCCTTTTAGATGTATTAAGAGCTTGTCCAAATGTGGTGATAAAGCCATAGGTAAATTACTTGGTACCTAGTTTATTCTATTGATTGATTCAACTAAGTTGATTCAGCCTTCTGTGGGGTGGGTAGGAAATCTCTGCTTGTAATCATACAGCATTTAGGATTTTTAGATGTATTCACATTTCCTAAGAGCAGTGTTTAGGATGACTGTTTCTGTATATCATAAATGTTACTGAACTCTTGGGTGTGGGAATACTCAACTCTCGATATTTTTTCTTGCTCAATACCCTACCTTCTATAGGATGTGATGCCCATATCTGCACACAGTACTGCAGATGTAGGTCAGACCAGGTGAAGTGTGCCATGATGACCACCTCCCTGGTCATGGGCATTCTTGTCCTCTTAATCCAACTGAAGTTATACTAGTTCTTTTTGCTTCCTTTTGCTACACTGTTGACTCTTCTTGAGATTTGTCTTCAGAAACCTCCAGACTTTTTCACATGAATTGTCAGGCAGTCATGCCTCCCCTAGTATATAAATAGGAAGTTCATTATTTGAATCTAAATATAGAGTTGGCATATGTCTATTTTAAGGAACTGTGCATTATATTGAATTACAATGGATCGAGAGTGAAGACTAGTTGAATCCCAGTTTGTGAATTAAAAGATGCTGATCTTTGCCTTTAGCTAAAGCTCTTGTGTTGGGTGGAAGTCTATTCAGCTCAAGAGTCCTTGATGTAGCAACAAAATTCAGATTTTAAAGTCACTTGAACTTTAAAGTCCCATTTAGGAATTAATTGACTTTGTTCAACAGATTTTTGTTTTTCTCCTCAGTGAGATCAAATGAGACATGTATAAAAACTTGTCAGTGTTACGGAGTGAATTTCCACAGGCTGGTGGGTTGGTGCGAAATTAATGGAAGCCATTTGACTTTGTGTGGAATAAAACATCCATCTTCCAAGCATTTCCAAAGAAGTAACAGAAGGAGCCACCTGACTTTTCTGACTTAATGGGAAAGTCATGAATTAGACCAAGAGCAGCTGAAAACACACAGTGGGAGGCAATGTGGTATAGCAGGGAGAACCCTGGAGGCAGGAGATGCCCCCTAGTTCTGCCAGGACAACTTGGGCAAGTCTCTTCCTTTTTTAAGCCTTACTTTTCTTATCTGTAAATCAGAGTTTCAATTCATTAAACATTTTAAAATGAATTCTCTATGCCAGCGAGGCACTGTGCTAAGCAGAAGAGAAACAAATAAAAAAAAGGTCCAATCCCTGTCCTCACAGAACTCACAGTTTTCTGAGGGGAGGGACCCAATAGTCACAAAAACAACTGTAATTAGCGTTAGATGATTAAGTGTATAGGAGAGTCAAGACCTACCTCAGAAATTCAAGAAGGGAGAGGTCAAGGCCACATGCATTGCCTACTTCCTAAGTCTGTGAAGACCAAATGAGAAAGTCCTAGTCATTGGCTTGACTCCACAGAACATGCTTCCCTCCTTCCCAGGATAAGCTGATCACTTGAAATCTCATTGCCAAAAAGAATGTTTCCATTTTGGAACTACCCTAGTGGGGCAGCTAGGTGCTACAGTGCACAGAACACTGGGCCTGGAGCCAGGAAGACATCTTCCTGAGTTCAAATCTGGCCTCAGACACATATACTAGCTTTGTGAGCCTGGACAGGTCACAACCCACTTTGCCTCAGTTTCCTCATCTGTAAAGTGAGCTGGAGAAGGACATGACAAACCACTCCAGTATCTTTGCCAAAAAAAAAATAACCAAATGGGGTCATGAAGAGTTGTATATAACTGAACAACGACACCCTTTCTTAGTTACCCTTAAGGTGCCTCCTTACTTGTGGGGCTGGATGATGGAGCACTAAGCTATTCCCAAAGCCTTCTGTTTAGAAGGCTCATAACGTTCCTGGTAGCTCCATTTTCTAGCAGTTGCTCTTCTTGACTTTGACTCCACAGAACAACATGCTCCTGATCTGGGTAACCCAGGTTTCCCTCTCTCTGCTTTCAGCTTCTCTTTGTGTGTTGTATTCTTCCATTAGATTGTAAGCTCCTTGAGGGCAGGGAATGTCTCTATCTTATTTGTACCCCCAGCACTTAGCATAGTGGCTGGGACATAGTAGGTGCTTAATAAATATTTGGTACGGCTAGGTAGCACAGTGGATAGAGCTTTGGGCCTGGAATCAAGAAGACACAACATCTTCCTGAATTCAAATCTGGTCCCAAACACTTACTAACTCTGTGACCCTAGGCAAGTCACTTAACCCTTTTGGTCTCAGTTTCCTCACCTGCAAATGAGCTAGAAAGGGAAATGGCAAATCATTCCAGTATCTTTGCCAAGAAAACCCCAGGTGGGGTCATGTAAGAGTTGGATGTGACTAAAAAATGACTGAACAATAATCGACACTTACTGAACTGAATTGAAAATCAAACCTCAGAGTAGTCCAGAGTCAGAAATGCAGTTTGCATTTGTCCAATGAAAGTGTTGACAAGGGTTTGGTATTGACTAGACTAGTTTCAATTTTGCCAAATAACTGATTCATATAGTTGGAATCCATGCCACATGAAGGCAGTAAAGATGTTTAGTTTGGATAAGAGAACTTGGTGGAAATGATAGCTGTCTACAATTATTGAAAAGGCTGGGATGTGCAGGAGGGATTAGATTGATTCTACTTGCCTCTCATAGAACCTCCCCATTGGGAAAGGAAAGGGTGTCCCCAAGAGGCACATTTGGGCTTGCCATCCAAAACAGCTTCCTAAATATTAGAGCTGCTCATGAGGGGATTGGCTGCTTTAGAAAAGGCATCCCTCCTTGGAGAGATCTTCAATCAGAGACTAGTTAACCCCTTTTCACGCATATCCTGGACATTCCTTTTGCATAAGGATGGGCCTGGTGGCTGCTCTTGGTCTGGGGTTCTGAGATTACTTTGTGGCCCAACCCTCCCCTCAGAGAGCCAGGTTTATCCTCAGGCAGCCTACAGCTTTTATCAGAGGACACCTGTGAAGCTTTTCCCATCTGTTGGGACCTGGCAGAGGTCATTCATGACACTGATGGGGCCCTTGAGAGCACAGGGTCACCTCCATCCTGTGCTGAGGTAAAAGAGGACATATCCAGTGAAGGCTTGTTACATATAAGAGCTGTTCCCCTCTACAAGTCTCTCCAGGACCCCATGGCTAAGATAAGCTTCTCTGCACAGAGCCTGTTTCAAAGGTCACTGTGTGAGCCACACACTCGGTAAAACCCAAGTTTGCCATTATGAGACCCAGAGACCCTTGATTTCTTGTGTTTGGGTGATGTTATTTAAATTGCCACTGATTTATCACTAACCCAATGAACATTGTCATCTCTAAGTCATTAGAGAAAATATTGTAATCTGAGGGTTATTACATCAGGAGCCCAATGATGAATACATACCACTGCTGAAGGCAGGCAGCTGTGTACTGTAAATCAATAACACTAATTTTTAAAAATGGGAACATGTTGAGAAGTCCTCAGACCCAATGATTGTATTCTGAGCATAAATTCTTCTTTATTAGGAATATAGCGAGGGCCCCAATGTGTTGGTGGGCCCTAGCATGATCAATGAAGCCCTTTGGCCCTGTGCACTGAGACATGCTCCAACTAGTCGCTGGCAATCATTGTGTCGAGAAAAGAGATCCTTGTGCTTTCAGTTCAAAGTTAGGACAAGTACTGAATTTGGAGACTTGGGTTGGAATTCAATTCCTGTGAACTAGGGCAAATCCCTTTCCCTCTCTGGACCTCAGCTTCCCATCTATAGACTAAGTATCTGGGAGGCTCCTTCCAGCTCTGATGTTCAGTGATCTATCATCTCCCAGGAGATGCTGATGTCTATGCTGGTGGCTACTGAGAAAATACATAGACCTGAGAATGCCTGTGGTCCTGTAGCAGCAAGCACCCCAGCATCCCCAGAGTAGCTGCCAACACAGGTTCTTAGATCTGCTTTTCAAAAGGAAAGCAACTCAAAATCGGTTAACAAGCTTACTTTAATCAAACAAACATATATCATCTAGTTCAGGGGGAAAAGGTCAACACCCCGAACTTCAGAGTATACAGACATATCAAACAGACAGGCTTCCAAACTGTCCAACCATTATCAATACCAAAATCACAGTTACCAGAGAGGGAAGCATTAATATCTGGGTTTTCAAAGCCAGGGGGCTCTCAATGGCTGCCCAGAGTCTCATCTGGTCAAATCACACAACACTTTTCAAAGTGAGTCCCAAAGCAAAGCCTCATATCAGGGATTATATAGCCTTTTCCTGGGTCAGAGAATGTAACCACCCTCTTGACCCACTGCCCAATCACACAGCCTCAAGGTGTGGTCATTCCTGAAAACCAAGCCTCCTACCACAGGTTCCATGTGACCACATTCAGCCTATTAGGGGGCAGAATATATTTTCAAATTAAAGAAGGGTCTCAGAGTCACTTAAGCCAATCAAAGGGCCTAGGGGCAGGGAAGATCTTCAAATCTGCATTTCCATTACAGGTCCTTAACATGGACTTTGAGTGTTTGCTTATGCCCTATTTGACCTATGTTGCTGGGAAGCTATACTACCATTTTGAAAGTAGCTCTAACTGTTAAAATCACTCTCCCAAATCCTTCTGTCTGGTGATTATTTGCAGAGCTATGCCCTTGAGGGAGCAGGCAGTCTTGGTGGTCTACTTTGGATTAGTTTGGTTGTGAAACTTCTTTTATACCCTGTGGTCCTGGTGTTTGGGATTCCTTCCTTTATAGTCAGTTCATATATTCCTTTTCTGGACCAGATTCCTGAGCACTGGCCTAGGAAAGCTGATCATGATTTTGTGTGTGAGCAAGACAGATCAACCTTTGCCTGCTTGAGAGGTCAATGTGGGTTTTGAGAAATTTGGAAGGCAGACCTCAGTCAAATCACCAGGCTTTAGTGGTTATTGATGAAAGATGGCTTTAGGCTAGTCTATAGACTTATTTTGAATAATGTGGTCCAGGGTCTCACCTGAGAGGGTATCATCAAACTTTGATCCAGGTACATCTGAAAGAATAAATTGTCAAGAACTCAGTTGTCACTGATGTTGTGATTCAGCTATCCAATGATAGCTGAAATCCTTCAGTATTTTCTGAACCCATGACCTCAAGTATTTTACAGCATGGTCCAGAAAATAAGGTATCTCCAGAGATATATGAGGAAACTAGAGAAATGTACAGGGAATGCAGATTTGCAGACCTCCCAGTGCACTCTTCTTTTACAGAGGTCTCATTGTCTTTCTCAATTTTCAATCTACATGCTCTTGGCCATTTCTGAATTCTTCACATCCATGGATACCAGTCTCATTCTGGTGACAAAAAATCAGTACTTTTCTTTCTTCTTGACCCACACTTGAAGTTACCCAGCAAATGAATTTCACTGGGACAAATTTCCAGAGATAGTCTCCATACAACTTCTTGGTCTGGAACTTGCCACATAATTGTTGTATAATTGAAAGAGTTTGTGACAAGGAGCCCTGCCACTTGTGAGCTTTGAGCTAAGGGGCTGAAAATCAGATTAGGCAAGGATCTGCTGAAAGGGTAGTCCTCACATTTTGGAAGGGCTGGCTGCAAAAGGGGATGGAAACTCCTTGAGAGCATGGATTGTTTGATTTTTATGTCCTCAGCACCCAGTGCTGTGCCTAACACATGGCATTCCCTTAATCAGTACTTGAGAAGTGATTATTCTCCATGGGTCCAGAGGGTGGAAGAAGGAGCAATGAGTAGGTCAGTTTTTGACTCCATATGTGCAAGAAAGAACTTCCTATCCAGCAGAGCTGTCCAACAGTGGGATAAACTTCCTTCGAGGGATAGTGTTGTCAACTTCAGTTTCCTTATCTGTGAATGAGAAGAATAGTACATTGGCTACTGCTGCTATGCCAATGGACTTGTGATTTTTTTCTTCATTCCCACTTCTTGGTATCTGGTTTTCTTCAAGGCTCATCTTCTGCAGGAGGCCTTACCTGTTCTGCTTAGCCTCAGCGATGAGGACCTTCTCACCCTCAAGATTACCTTTGTGATGAATACATGGGAGGGGGATGATATGCCTAGACTGTAGCACCTCATATCCTTCACCTGGGCATGTTGATGCTTGTTTCTTCTTTGAGTTGGCTACCTTACTACAATCTGCTCTCACTCTATCAGGTTTAGGTTTCCAGGAAGAATCCCTGTTAAGTGATTACACTCAGCTTCTCTTAGAGTTCTAGGGGTGACCCTAGTGGGGGGAAACATACTGTTCCTGCTTCCTCCTTAAGCTCTTTTGCCACCCACAGTAGTGGTATAATCAGATAATAAACATATAGCCAGTTTTACAACAAAGTAAACAAAATGATCTCTTAAACAGAGGCAAATATATAATAATAAATAGGTAATGATCCATACATAAACTTGGGTCACACTCTTGTCCCTATACTCAATGTCTGGGGAAGAGTAGGGGAAGAGAAACCACATGCTCAGGGGAATTCTCAGCTCTCATTAGAACCTTGAGCGTCCTCTGTCTCCAGAGCCATTTATGAATGTTCGCAGATGAATATCACTTCTGTGTTGGAGTGGAAACTTCAGGTGCTTCATGCTGTGTTGTCTAATGCCTCACTGGGCAGGAGGGCTCAGCCAAAGCAGCAGAGTTTTGAACAACTCATGTTTTCTGCTTCCCATCTTTTCCTTTGCTCAGCTAGACTTAGTCCTTAGCAGTCACTATGGAATCTGCTCTTTCCAGCTTCTAGTTTGGCTGCCCCAGTTCCAGCCTGTACTTCCCCCCTCTGTCTTCTCTTCTCTTTCTGGCTTCACACTATAACTAGATATTTACCACACCACAATCCTGTTGTTCACATCTCCCCAGTTTATATGAGCTTATGACATTCAAAATCCACACCGGTTTGTTTCAGGACTCTTAGGCTCATTTCCAGTTACTGCCTTTTAGGGTCACTGTTTCTCTTAGAACTTTGAGAAGAGGCTTAACCCAGAAACAAACCCTAGGGAGAGTACCACATCTTCTATTGGAATTGTTTATATATTAATAGACCTAAGAATTGCTTAGATGAACATGTTGGCTCCTCCCCCGAAATGGAAACTTCCTGAGGGTAGGGACTGTTTTTCACTTGTCTGTGTACCTCTGTGCCTAGCACAGGGCCCAGTCCATGCTAGGCACTCAATAAATGTTGGAGAATTTGCATTTAAGTAACCTGGAGGAGTTGTCATTGACTGCAAGCCCCTTGAAGCTAGGGACTTTTTCATCCCTTTCCTTAGCCTCCCCAGAATCTAGCACAGGATTGTAAGGCCTAGATCCATGGCAGGAAAGGACCTTAGAGGTGCCCAGTCCAACCCATTTACTTTATCAGCATGAGCAGTGCTCCCCAGAGGAGTGGGGTGATGGGGTTTGAACCTAGGCTTTGCTATTTTCAGCCCTACTCACTACATGGCAGTGCCTCACTCTCTACCTCAATTCAAGAAACTTCATGCTTATTGTGTGCAGAGAGCATTGGGCCAGGCATTAGCAATGAGAGAATATTTAGGTAAGACCTAGTTCTCTGCCCTCACGGAAGCAAATGTAGAAGAGAGAAAAGACATGAGCACAGGAAAAAACAACTAATATTCAGTATTGTGTGGTAATCTTCATGACAAGTGCAAAATCGAGTGCTCTTGTGAGAGTTTTCAGGACAAAGGCTGTTTTGGGTTTCCAATGAGAGCCTGTGTATCTCTCCTTTGGAACCGTAAACTGCTCAGTAAATTTGGTCTCTTATTATTATTTTCTCTGAGGCAATCAATGCTCTTTCTCTTGCTGATGATGGTAAGGGCTGTCCTTGGGGGCCCACTGGGGAAATGGAAAAAGCATTGCCATGGTCAGCAGACCTTGAGGCTGGAGGACAGTCTGCCCTGCTCAAGGGCTTGGAAGAAGGGAGAGAAGGGGCATCTTGGATGAGAGAGCCACACAATTGTGGAATACCAAGCAGGTTGGGGAAGAGGACACAGAGCTTAGGGAATCTTAACACAGTCAAGATTTATCTGTTTGTCACTCACCAAATGCACTTACAATAAAACTTGACATCACAAGAGTTTCTAGAACAAATATTTATTTGTTTGTGTCTTGGCTTTGGGGCCCATCCATCTCTAAGAGACACCGTGTGCATAGTAAGAGGTAAGTCTGACAACAGGCCAGACCAGGGGGTAGGCTGAGCCAGGAGGGGGAAAGGCAGGGAATGGGGAGCCTGAGGGAGCCCATGTTGAGGGGAATGAGGGCCAGCAGCCATGTAAGAGAGGCCATTGAGTGGAAAGGCTTGGGCTGAGTTAGAGTGTTCATGGAAAGAGCATCAAGCTGGTTTCAGAGGACCCTCCCTCAAACCTTAGCCGGCCCACTTGCCAGCTGTCTAGCTAGTTGTCTCCTTGCTTTTCTTGGCTTCTGAAAGTTTGTTTCATGTTTGTCAAAGTCTGATTTCTTGTTTTTTATTCAAAGCTTTTCCTACCCCAACATTCTATTCCTCCCACATCTGACTTTCCTTGTCCTAAGATCCCTCCCTGCTGTGGTATTCCATATTCACATATTTCTTCCAGCTCTTCCCTTCTAAGACTCCAGGCATAATGGCTGTCTTCAAACATTTGAAGGGCTGTCACATGGGAGAGGTACCAGAGGCACCCGGAGAGGTACTGGCCTGGTCCTGCTTGTTCCTGGAGGAGGGAGGCAGGAAAAATAGGAGGGGGGAGGCATATCAGGGTCCACTGTAGTTTGAGGTCAGAAAAACCCTCTTGACAGTGAGAACTGTTCCAAAGTGGGAGAAGTGGCTCCAAAAGGGGAGCCTTCCACTTTTTGGGGTCTTATTCAGTCCCCTCCATATGGCTGGTGACTGTGCACCACTCAGCCCACTCAGCCCACTTGATCCGGGCCTAGATACCAGAGCATGCTTGGCCTTCCTATTCCATCCAGCCATCTCAACATCTGCCAGGAGGTGCTGACCTCCTTCACACTTGTACTATTGTCCTCTGTACTAGATTTGACCCACCCCTGCCCCCTTTTGTTTCCCTATAACAAAACTTCTTTATCTACTCATCTCTCCCTCATTTGTGTTTTCTTCCTCTATTAAAATGAGCACCAGGATTGTATTGTTTTAGATATTTGCATCTCTATGACATGATATAGACTAAGATCCCTTCTGGCTCTGGCTTTCTGTGTGTGGATCATAAGATCCTAGGATCAGAGATTTAGAGTTAGAAAAGATCTTTTAGTTTTATTTTGAATATTTTATTTTTTCCAATTACACATAAAACAATTTTTGTTTCTTTTTTAAAAATTGAACTCCATATTATCTCCCTCTTCCTTCCCCTTCCCTCACCTCACCCTTCATTGAGAAGGCAAACAATTTGCTACAGGTTATACATGTGTGGTCACGCAAAAGATATTTCCAGATTAGTCATGTTGTAAAAGAAAACATAGACAAAATATCCCAGAAAAAATGAAATAAAAAGTAAGCTTTGATTTGCATTCAGACTCCAATTCTCTCTCTAGAGATTTTTTTTTTTTATTTCATGAGTTGTCTTAAATCATTGTGTTGCTGAGAATTAGCTAATTCATCCACATATTGATGTTACTGTGTACAATTTTCTCCTGGTTCTGCTCATTTAACTTTGCATCAGTTCGTGTAAGTCTTCCCAGGTTTTTCTGAAAGCACCCTGTTCATAATTTCTTGTGGCACAATTCCATAACAAGTGTGCACCACAACTTGTTCAACTGTTCCCTAATTGATGGGCATTATTACTTCAATTTCTAATTCTTGGCCACCACAAAAAGAGCTGCAGTATGTATTTTCATACATCTAAGTCCTTTTACTTTTTTAAAAATCTCTTTGGAATACAGACTTAGTTGTGGCATTGCTGGATCAAAGGGTATGCATAGTTTTATAGCCCTTTAGGCATAGCTCCAAATTCCTCTTCAGAATGGTTGGATCAGCTGATAGCTCTACCAACAGCACATTAATGTTCCAGTTTTTACACATCCTCTCCAACATTTTATTTTCCTTTTCTGTCATATTAGGCAATCTGATAGGTGTTAAATGGTGCTTCAGAGTTGTTTTAATTTGCATTTCTCTAAATAAATAATGATTTAGAGCACTTTTTATGTGGCTATAGATAGCTTTGATTTCTGAAAACTGTTCATATACTTTGATTGTTTATCAATTAGGGAATGTCTTATATTTTTTATAAATTTGACTTAGTTCTCAATATATATGAAAAATGAGGCCTTTATCAGAGAGACTTGCTGTAAATTCTCCAGTTTTCTCGGGGAGGATGACTCTTTTTTTTTAATTATGACTTTTAGGTAGTCCAATAATTCTCAAATTCTCTCCTGGATATATTTTTCCTGGTCAGTTGTTTTTCCAATTAGATATTTTATATTCCCCTTCCCCATTTTTTCCATTTGTTTGATTTTGTTTTATTGTTTCTTGAAGTCTCATCTCATGGAGTAATTAACTTCAACTTGCCCAATTATAATTTTTAAGGAATTATTTTCTTAAAGTTTTTGAATCTCCTTTCTTATTTGGCCAGTTATACTTTTCAAGGAGTTCTTTTCTTCAGTGAATTTAAAAAAGTACATCTGTCTTCTATTTGGCCAATTCTGCTTTTAAGTAGTTCTTCTCTTCATTGAATTTTTTATCCCTCTTATCATTTGGCTTATTTTGTTTAAGGTGTTATTTTCTTCATTACTTTTTGTGCCTCCTTTATTAAGTTGTTGATTCTTTATTCATGATTTTCTTGCATTACTCTCATTTTTTCATTTTTTCCTCAGTCTTTCTTATTTAAGTTTAAAAATTCTTTTTGAGCACTTTCAGGAATTCTCTACAGGCCTGAGATCAATTCACATTTTTCTTTCAGGCTTTGCACATTATAGTCTTGACATTGTTGTCTTCTCTTGAGTTTGTGTTTTGATCTCCCCTATCACCATAGTAACTTTCTATGGTCAAGATCTGTTGTTGTTGGCTCATTTTTCCAGCCTATTTTGTGACCTTTGGCTTTATGTTAAAGTTGGGCTTGGCTCCTGGGCTGGGAGGAGCATTGTCCAAGTTTCAGTTTTTTTGTACTACTGTTTTCAGAGCTCCTTTTTGGGAGCTATATGTTTTCAGTTCTTCTGAGGTATAGGATCTTTTAAAAATTTATTAATAATATTTCATTTTTCCCAATACAAGTAAAATTGTTTTTTAAAATTGAGTTCCAAATTATCTCCCTCCCTTGCTCCCCTTCCCTCTCCTTGAGATGGTGTAATGAGAATGGGAGTTTTAAGATCTTCCCTGCCCCTTAATAGACATAGGGGAGAGTTTGAAGACCTCCCCTGCTTTGAAAGTGAACTCTGCCCCCTAATAGGCTGAATGTGGTCACATGGAGCCTATGGTAGGAGGAGTTTGCTGAAGAGAAGCAGAGCCCACAGGAAACTGGTATTCAGAGCTAGCCAGATGATGGGGGACAGAGAAGCTTAGGCAAGGAGCTAATGAGGTTTGTGAGTAAATATATATTTTTTTTCTTTTTGGAGGGCAATTGGGGTTAAGTAACTTGCCCAAGGTCACATGGCTAGTTTTTTTTTTTTTTGTTTGTGTGTGTTAAGTGTCTGAGGCTGGATCCGAACTCAGGTCCTTCTTACTCCAGGGCCGACAATACTCTACTCACTGCATCACCTAGCAGCCCTTTTTTTTTTTTTGTGAGTAAATATTGATATCAGTTTGTAGGGAAGCAAGTCTTCTGACTTCCCCAAGTCCCATTTAGCAGCACATGAGAAAGAATGGAGAAGATGGAAGGTGAAGGAACCCCAACGATGGAACTTGTCAGGCCATGAACAGCAGATAAGATGTGGGGTCAGAGGGTCAAATAGAGGGAGACCTCCATGTTGGACTGGTCACCTGTGGGGTCAAGACTGGGGAGGTAGAACATTTAATTCCACTTTATTCAGCAGTGTTTATTAAATAGCTCCTCTCAGTAGATGGTCAATGTTGTGAAAGTCTCTTCTAGCAGCTAGGATTTTATCATCTGGTGCTTTAGGATTCTTCGGTTTTATCACTTTTGTCATCAGTCTTACTGGATCCTCCCAATGGATTCTACTATGGGCCAGACATGGCACAAAGATAGAAAAACAGGCTTGCCTTTAATGAACTGACTTTCATAGAGGGATACCCTGTACTCAGCTAAGTAAGGACAAAGTCTATGCAAAGTGAATTGGGTCAGAGATTCAGGGCTAGAAGGGAGCTTTGAGGTCCTTTCACCCAACCCTCTCCTTTCCAATTGAGGAAACTAAATTTGAGGTGATATGGAGGGCACAGTTATATGCAAGACTGAGTGCTGGGCATGGAGGGCTGATGGTCTATGACAGGGATGCAGAGGCCATTTCACAGAACAAATCCTGTGAAACTTCGACTCAAAGGGCTGCTCTTGAGGACCCTGAGGGTCTCAGGTTCCCTACCCCTGGTCTAGGAGGAGGATGAAATGAGAACAAAGGCTAAGTTAGTAGGAGGGGCCTAAACGGAGGGGTAGAGGAATAGGACAATGAATTCAGAGAGGCCAGTGTCAGAATTCCCAGTCATGGCATCAGACCGATTATAGAGACTCCTGTCATTCTGCATCACCCATTGTTTGTTAGACATTTCTAACTTAAAGTCCCAGAAAGATCTCCAGTGCCTCATTCCAGAGCTCCGTATCTGCTGCTCTTCCGTCACGCTCTCACTTCTCTACCTCGGCATTGTTCTTGGCTCCTCAGGTCCCCTCAGCCATGGTCTAATCAGTGCCCAAATATTGCCACTTTGCCCTCCACACCCTTCTGAAACCTCTTCACTCCCATAGCTTCCACCTTAGTTTAATGCCCTCTCAGCCAAGTTATTGCAGCAGCCTCCTCCTTGGTCTTGGTGCCTCCCTCCACTTCACCCTCCACACGTGTGAACAATCGATTTTTTTTCCTGTAAACTTAGCCCTGACCAGGTCACTTCCCTGCTCAATGAATGCCAGTGACTCCCATAGTCTCTGGGATAAAATCTCCTCTTTGCATTTAATGGCTCTAGGTGGTTCAGTAATGCTACGTGGCAGGAGGAAAGCCGACAGTCTCAGGGTACATTGGGCCATAGCATTCAGAGCCAGGCTGACAATAGACTCTCTGCTCTCTGTTCACATCAGCCCACACATACACCAATGTTTTTGCCACTAGACTCCACATTCTAGGCATAGCATAGACTGCAGTGTGTCCATGGAGTTTCAGTAGGATGATGAAAGACCTCAAGACTATTCAGTGTGTAAAGATCCCACTGAAGTAATGGGATTTTTAGACTGAGAAGAGGAGGTGGGACATGCTAGTTATCCTCCAGCATTTGAACAGCTCTCATGGGGAAGAGGTTAGAATTTTCTCATTCTCCATGCCAGGGGCCTCCACATTTGGGCCCATGAAACATTTCCCAGCCCTCCAGCACATTTACCATCTGCTCCCCACATATTATGATTCATCCCTGGATGGCGAGGTCACCAAGAGGCTCCTACCTCATGGTACTTGGTCTGCTACCAGGGACAGGGAAAAGCTTCTTCTGACCAAAGGGATTGTCTCCCTCCTAAGGGCAAGCACTTTGGCCTTGGGCTTGGGTTTTGTTTGGGTATCATTTTTGTATGATGACAGATTCAGGCTGAAAGGGACCTTCAGAGAGGTCTTGTAATCTGATCTCCGGCCTTGGCAGATGAAGGGGCTGAGCCCCAGAGGGTTTAAATGGCTTGCTCATGGTCATGTGACCAGAAAGTGGTAGAACTGGACTCTGTAGGCTGGTCTTCTGAGTCAAGTCTTCTCCTGTATTCTGCTTGGTCAGGGATTTGGACCTGGGAGGGCCATGAGAGATTCTGCAGTCCGAGCCCTTTGTTTTATGGGAGAAATGGGCACATCCTTATGTTGGTGAGGGATCTTCTAGAGGCTGTGAGTCACAGTGATGGAGCCCGGGCCTCTTGACTCCTGCCTTGGGGCCCTTTGCTGCCTTGCACAGGAGGAGGTGGCTGGAGATCTAAGGGGCTTGGGTAAGCCGTGGCCTCCTGTACATGCCCTTCAGATGAGCACCCTAACAGCTCTGGGTGAGGGAGAAATTTATAGCCGAGTGCTTTTTAATTAGAGCCAGAAGTACTGAATGGCAAGGGAGCCTTCCTTGAATAATTGACCTCGGATGCTCTCCTGGTAGATGGGTGCTGATTTATACAAGTACACTGAACTGATTTTTTCAGTAAATTAAGTCCCACATGAAACCTAGGGCTCCTTTAGCTGAGATGTAATAGATAGGGCCTACCCAACATAGTACAATTTTATGTGGGATATTAGTATTTGTCTGGAAAATTGGGTTATGTAGACAGCCAAGCTAGGTAATTAATTACTGCCACTACAAAATAAAATATAAGATATTCGGTTCCCTATCCATGAAGGTATTCAAATAAAGGATTCTGGTAGTGAGTTCCCCATTCCTGAAGATGTGAAAGGAAAGACTGGCATGGGTGATAGTGAATTCCCCATTCCTGAGGATGTACAATTGAAGGGTGTGATGGATGGTAATGAGCTTCATGTCCCTGATGGTATGCAACTAGAAATCTGATGACAACTTCTTGGGGATGTTGTTGCAAAGGTCATGCTTCAAATGATTAGATGACTTTTGACGTCCTTTCAGACTCTAAGATTTTATGATAATTACCACAATAATCCAGATTGCAGTCCCCCATGTGAAGTAGGGTCAGGAGGGGGATTATAGGCTCATTTTTTGGATGAGGAAGGTAAAGCTCAGAGAAGGGGTGTCCCTTGTCCAGGGTGACCCAGGTCTGAATCCAGATTTCTTTAATCCAAGTGCTCTTTTCCTTCCCCCACAGGGATTCTATGTGAGTAATTAGGGGTCAGAGCTTTAGGTCCCAAACCTATGTGCAGAGAATAGTTCCTGGGTCTTACTCCCTGAGCTATTGGGATGGGTCTTGGCCCTTTGGGGCTAATGCACCTCCATTTAGACAAAGAGTGTAGAGAACATGACAGAGAATGCCTGTAATCACACCGTGAGGCTTGTGAAGAACGTTATACATGGGGCCTCATTTGGTCCTCCCAGCCACCCGAAGGGGTGGGGCCACTAAAGGTGGCCTGAACATCACCTGCATAATAGTGAAACAGGAGAAACCTGGGTAGATGGTATTTCCTGGGAAAAGAGATCTTGGTGTTTTAGGGGACTGCCAGCTCAATATGAGTCAGTGTGATAAGGTAGCCAAACATAGCTAATGAGATTTCAGGCTGCCTGAAAAGTAGTTGGCAGTCAGGTGGCACAGAGGATAGAATGCTGGATCTGGAGTCTGAGAAGCCCAAGTTCCAGGCTGCCTCAGTCACTTCCCAGCTGTGTGACCTTGGGCAAGTGGCTTCACCTTACCTCAGTTTCCATCATCTGTAAAATGGGGATAATAGCATCCATATTATTGCACAGGAGTTGTGAGAATCCCATGAAAGAACATATGTGTGTATATGTGTGCACACAATACATATATACATATCAAATCTTTGCAAATTTTAAAGTGCCATGTAAATGTTGGTGATGGTGATGATGGTGACTATTGTTGCTGTTAAGGTCCAGAACAAGGAAGTGAAGGTTCAGGCCAGTCCCTCTGTGCTCTCTTCTGGTCAAGCCCCATCGGTAGGACTTTCCTTAGCCCTGGGTATCTCACTTGGGGAAGCACACTGATCATTTATAGAGAGCACACATTAGGGAGTCCAAGATGGTCAAGGACCTTATGCCCATGCCATGGGGGGACTGGTTGAAGGAACCGGTGATGTTTGGTGGAGGACAAGAAGGCTTGGTGTGTGACACGATAGTGTCCTTTAGGTCTTTGGGGGTTGCTGTAGGGAAGATGGCTTCCTCTTGTCCTGCTGGCACTCACAGAATGGGCAGTTTTGTTTTCATGTAAGGAAATACTTGGTGACAATCAGAGTGGTCCTGGCATGTGACAGGTCACCTTGGGGAGTGATGGCTTCCCTCCTGCTGGAAGCTGCTTGAGCACTGGTCAGGGACCTCCTGGACTAGTCTGACTCAGTGTACCTCAAGGTCCTTTGAACTCTGGGATCCTGTTTCTTGTGCAAAGGAGGAGGTGGGCTCTGCCCTAGTCACGGCCAAGCAGAAGCACCATTCTGTTTGCAATGACAAAGTTTTGTCTGCCATTAATATCAGAAGGAAGCTTTTGTAAGTCATTGGGGCAGTGGACACTCAGTCATATACCAGCCTGGGTCATCAAGATGAGGCTTTACAGCAGACAGACACAACTTTGCTGCTCAAATGGACACTTCTTAGATCGACTCTCCATAAAGGCCAAGGACAAAAAGTAAGATTGTAACTCCATGAGGCTGTTCTGATGGAGCCTGAGATAATATGATCTGGGGACTTAGATGGCTGGTTATCTAACAGCTTAAAGGGCCCTGCAGCAGTGAAGACAGGCTTGGTGTCGGAGGGGCTGGGCACAGCCTGACTCTGGGCAAGTCATCAGCCCCCTCTGTGCCTCAGTTTCCCCATCTGTAAACCTGGGGGAGTAGCTGTTACATTCCTCATTTCATAAGGCTGTGGCATGTTGGACAAGCATTTCTTTAGCACTGGCCAGGTGCTGGTGAAACAGACAAAAGTGAGCATCTAACAGTTTAATGGGGAAATGGGCCTAGAAAAGTGGGCACTTTGTAGCCCCAGGAAATGAGCTTCTGACTTTTGCTAAAGGGTAGAACAGGAAGGCTTTGATAGCTGCCTGGTGGAAAGGAAGACTACAAATTCCCTAAATATATGTTACCCTCCAGCCCCATAGAGCCAGGCCCCCCTGCACAGCCCCACTCAGGTCGGACCCTCATCCCAGCCATGGAAGCAGCCAAGGCAGGTGAGTCCCAGGCAGTCCTGGCCAAGGTCACACAAACAGCTGCTCTCAGATTTCTGGACTGGGTGTCAGTGAGCTTTGCATTATAGTCCACTGCCTTTTAATGAAGGAACAGAAGTGGGCAGGGCGACCCTTTGGCACACAGCCAGTTAAGGGCAGGCTGAGATTTGAACCTGGGTTTACAGACTGAGATCAGCCCTCCTCTCTGGAACCCTGCTGCTTCCAGGAATGCAGGCCGGGCAGGCATATTCAATTCCTGTTGTAATATCTTTCAGAGAGGTGACAAAGCCTTTGCTAGCTTTCTCTGCCCTCCACCCCAAAAGTTCTGTTCCTTGCTGCCTGAATGACCTCGGACACATCAGGTGGTTTCTGCTTCTTCGCTTCTAGAGTGGACGGCTCCCACTGGATGACCCTTAGGGTCCCTTCTGGCTCTAAGTGCCCCATCAATGCCTGTTTCAGAAAGGGGATTAGACTAGATGATTTCTAAGGTCCCTTTGAGCTCTGAGAGTCCATGATTCTTTGATCTCAGAGCAGAATTTAACCTTTAAAAATGTAATTGAGCAATTTTCAATGCTGGTTAAATTCCAGAAACAGTCCCTGGTAGAAGCATGGAGAGAGGGACTGTATCAAGAGGTAGTGTTTGAGGGCAGCCGGATGGGAAACTCACCCAGAATCACATTCCTAACTATGGGTTATAAAGCAGGTTCGATGGACAAGCAACCTTTCCCCCATTTCTTTAGCACTTGAAGTTTTCCAAAGCACTTTCCTCACTATAGCACTGTGAAGGAGGGGGTTCAAAGTATCATTATCCAGATTTTTCAGAAGAGAAATTTAGTCATTTAATAAGTGAATGTTAAGGACTGGTTTGTAACAAAGAGATCTGGACTTGGAGTCAAAAGACCTAAGTGGGAATATTGATGCTCCCGATTACTGCCTGTGTGCATTTGTGTGAGGGTCACAGCTTGCCTTCCTGCAGCCACCTCAATGACTAGGGTGGATTATTTGGTCACCAGGTGGTGCTGCTGGCCATTATCCTGATCCTCTAGGAGGAAGGATCTGAAGGTGAGTTGTCTCATTTTCACTTTGGGATTTATAAGCATTCCTTCTAGAGGAATGGGGTCATATCCCATACTTATGTAGTGCTAGTGAAGTGCTGACCTCTCCACGGTGCTTAGAGAGTGAATGACCCTCTTTCTAAGTTCTGCTTCTCTCGTTATCTGTAACGCATTTATGTGTGTGTGTGTGTGTGTGTGTGTGTGTGTGTGTGTACATGACTACATGCATGTGCATGTAACCTAATCTGAATCAGTCATTGAGCTGTTGCCTATGGCAGATCCTGCATCTTTCCAGAATATTTTTTTTAGTGAGCCCTAGTCATGTGACCTTGACCAAAAGGAGTTGACTTCCCATTGTACTAGACATGTAAGATTAAGTGCTTCATACTGTACTTTAGGCATACAATCAACAAAACAACAAGATGATACACAATGGCCACAAAGCAACGCATAATAAAATGTCTAAAGCTTGACCATCCCCCTTCCCCTACAGTAACTTTAGTTGCTTTGAACCCAAGAATTTTAGGAAATGTATAGCCCAGTTTTGGGCAGCTAGGTGGCACAGTAGATAAAGTGCTGGGCCTGGAGTTGGGAAAATTCAACTTTATGAGTTCGAATCTGGCCTCTGACATTTAGTAGCTGTGTGACCCTGGGCAAGTCACCTGACCAGGTTTGCCTCAGTTTCCTCATCTATTAAAAATTAGCTGGGGAAGGAAATAGCAAATCACTCCAGTATCTTTGCCAAGAAAACCCCATAAAAAGGTTACAAAGCATCAGAACCAACTGAAAAATGACAGAACATTTGACATAGTCCAATTTGCTCATACTCCGTGGTTGCTCCTTCTTTGAGTGGAGAAAAAGGGTCTGGTCAATAGAATATGGATGTATGTATACATATATGTCTATCTACACACACACACACACACATACACACACACACACACACACACACACCAGGACCACACATAAGGTGGCAGCTTGAGAACCATATTCAGGAACTCTGAACTTGGGATCTTTCTTAGCTTTGGGTAAGACCTGGGTATCTGCTGTGAATCACAACTTGGAAGTCAGTGCTTTTCCATTCAATGACCTAGCATCGATAGGAACCTGCAATTTATATTCTTGCCATGTTGGTCCTTTGCAGAAAAAGGCAAGTAGATTCTATGGCCACATCTGGCAAAGAAGAATGTTGTCATTTGACCCTTACATTTCTCTGACTTCTAAAATTTCCCTCTGAGGCATCCCAGGTAGATGTGTCATACCACTTCCTATGCCCACCTTTTCTCTAATTCCCGGTTCCTGTCACCAAAGCCCTGCCACTTCATGTGGCAGGGGTGTGGAGAAGGCTGTGCATGTATGCAGGGACCTAATACATGACATTCACACGAGGATTGTGTGCATTAGGGCATTCTACTCATGTGACCAAACACATAAAGCAGGTATTGAAACATGCCCCATCCACCTCCAACATTTTACAGCATAGACTATGCTCAGAAGTAGCAAAGAAACAGATTGATAGAGCATTGTGCATAGCGCATATACAATTTATTACATATGTTACAACATACAATTTATTACCATTGCATACAAAGCACATATTTTATCTACTCCTACAATGGGCATTATTTAGCTGCATGGGTAGTAACTTCTGCTGTTTTTTCTGTTCTTTAATTTACATTTTATTTATTATACACTTGATTTTCATTATTATATAATAATTGTTTATTATATCATACAATAGTTTTTGTCAGTTTCACATTCCTTCCCTCCCTTTACTCCTCTCTTACTCATTGAGAAAGCAAGAAATTTGATACTCATTATACATATACAATCATGCAAAACATATTTCTGCATTGACCATGTTCTAAAAAAAAAAAGGAAAGCCCTGTTAATTTTTTTTAAGCTACCATAAGTGAGGTTAGTGCCTGGCCTAAAAGACCTAGAGCTTCTTCTGAAGCTTGTGGGTCCTTAACTTAAGAGCCTGTCGATGATCTGAGCTGCTTCTCAGCACTCCCACTGTGACTTCAGTCCCGATTCTGAGGTTACCAAATGGGCGAGCGCTTTCCTTTTAGGCACCTCTTCTGGGAAACATTTCCTACCCTTCCTTTCAAAGAGTGAGTCTTCCCTCTCCCAGCACCTCTCTTTTTGCCTTCTTCTATGATTTCATCATTGCAACACTATATAATGCAGCATGCTTCTCCAACTCGATGGTGATGGGCAGGAAACATGTCTGTCTGTATCATTATATCCTCCCCCTCCCCACTCCACATATATGGAGTGTAGGACCTTGCACACAGTAGGTGATTAATAATTGTGTGTTGAATTTAAATGGATTGAATAAGATGTCCAGTGGAAAAGAATGGTGGAGAAAATCTGATTAAACTCCCATATTTTATAAATGAAGCAAGTGAAATCCTTAGAAGGGAAGAAATAATAGTATCCTGTATCTTAAGTCAGAAGAGACCTGAGAAGCCATCAAGTCCAGCCTCCACACTTGGCTGAGGTAGAAACTGTGACCCAGGAAGCATCTTGCTTTAGGTTGCTAGGAAAGTGGCAGAGCATCAGGTTCTCTGCTGCCCTAAGCAGGCTTCTTTCCAGTCAGTCCCATCACTTACTGTGTTCTTAGCCCCATTCTGCTTCAGTCTTTGTACCACTGCAGTTTTGCACAGGGCTGCTGATAAGCCCAGCAGGAGAGGGAGAGCTATCAGCTCAGTCTCTTGATAGAGGTCTGTGGTCTGGCATCCGTTCCTTCTCAGCAGGGAGCATGCTGCCAATAAAAGCTTACACATCACCTGGTATAGGCTTTGCAGATAGGATTGGATTGTGCTGTAAAGGCAGAATTGGACTGAGTTACTTTGGGTCAACAACATGAAATGACTCCTTGCAGCTCAATTAGTCTTTTCTCTCACTTGGCTTGGGTTCCATTTGGTGACTTAAGACAGAAATGATGCAGTACTTGGTAGAAACTCTTGCATGGAGGATGGTGCATGGTTCTAGGTACAATATTTTAAGGAGGACAGTGAAAAACTAGCATGTCCAGAGGAAGAAGGGCAACAAGAGTTAGACACAGATGATGATGATGATGGTGGAGTTCCTGCCATCCAGAGACTACCTCAAGGACCTGGGGGTGTTGAGATACCTTCAGGTACCTGAGGGGTAGTCACATGGAAGAGGGATTCAGGTTTTCCTTCTCAGTCTCATTGAGTTGGGCCAGGAGCAATGTATGGAGGTAGTAGAGAGGTGGATTTTGACCAGATATGAAGCTAAGCTCCCTACGATGCTGAGATTTTCACAAGTGAGTGGGTTTTTATCCCAGATCTTCAAGTCAATGCTCAGCAAATACTTTGGGAAGAGGCTGGAGCTAAGATTCCTGCTCAGGGGTGGTCTGAATTTGCTGACTTTTGAGGTCTCTTCTGAGCTCCTAATATTTTATGTTAAAATATTGTGACAGCTTCCCTGTGTTCTGGATTGAGTAGCTAATAAAATGGGTGCCTTTTAAAGTCTATAACTGTCATAGAACATTTGAAACAAAAGGCACCTTTGAGATAATGTCTTTCAACTCCCTCATTTTACAGGTGAGTTTAAGATCGAGAATATTACTGCTGAAAAGGGAATTGGAGATCATTTAGTCATATGGTTATAGATTTAGAACAGGGAGGGAACTCAGAAGCTCTCTAGACCAAGCCCCTTCTTTTCCATACACACAAACTTGGACCCAGGGAAGTTAAATGAATTGCTTGAGGTCACACAATAAGTTAGTAACAAAGCCTGGTGTTGATCCTGGGTCTTTTGCCTCTCAATTCAGGGGTCTTGCCCATGTACTAGGCCTCCTGCATTTCTCTATAGCTTCAGATACTAGAACTGCCCAGCTCTGGAGGGGAGAAGTTATAACAGTGAGGACATTGTTTTTTCTTTTTTTCAAAACTTAAGTTTTTGGGGCGGCTAGGTGGTGCAATGAATAGAGCACCAGCCCTGGAATCAGGAGGACCAACATTCAAATCTGGTCTCAGATATTTAACACTTACTAGCCGTGTGACCTTGGGCAAATCACTTAACCCCAATTGCCCAGCCTTCTCTCCTGCAAAAAAAAAGAATTAAATAAAACTTAAGTTTTTTTGATGTCTTTTAATTTTACATTGCATTTAGTTACAAATATATGAATCTTCCACAAAAAACATCATTCCTTGTGATAAAGAATACTTGATATATTATTGTATATTGACCTAGTCTGACAATATCAATCAATTGGTCCATAAGCATTTATTAAACACCTACTGTGTGCCAGATACTGAGCTAGGTGCTGGGGATATAAAGACAAAAGCCAAATGTTCCCTTCCCTCAAGAACCTCACAGTCTAGCCCCGGGGAGATGGAATACATATGTTTATGGAGGAGAGTTGTGTATGACAAGGCTGGAGATGCAGGCTGAGGTCATGCTGTAAAGGGCTGTAGGTACCCATTTGTGTATGCGATGCCATACACATAGCCAGCTTTGTAAAGAAGCAAAGGGAGAAACATTTATTTTATTTTCAGGATCTAGTTTGGTCACTAAATGACAGAGTGTATAGTTACATGGTTGTAGTCATTATATAGATTGTTTCCCTGCTTCTGCTTACTTTGCATCAGTTCATATTTGTCTTCCCATGCTTCTCTGAATTCATGTTCATTTTCTTTTTAAAAATATTGATATATTTTGGTTTTATGTCACCTGAATTTCCTAATGTTTCACATCCCTCTCCACCCCAAAGAGTCATCTCTTATACTGAAGAACATAAGAGAGAAACAAAACACCTAGATCGGCAAAACTCACAATAGGCACCACTGGTGGTCCTGCTTTTCCTCCACTATGTGGTTGGCCCCTCAACTCTGAACCCATGTACATAAATTGGGCCTGGTCCTAGAGAAGACTAACCACTTACAGGAAATATCAGGTGACCTTTTTCATACTTTTTGGTTTGCACTCTCTAGAGCTTTGGGAGAAACTACTTAAAGCTTCAGCTTTGGCTCATGTCTAGGATCTCCCCAAAGCAGGGAAGGAAGAATGGAATAAACATTCATGTGCTGCCTACTATATGCCAGACAGAAGTGCTTTACAAATATTATATCATTTGAAACAACAATAGGTACTGTTATTATCCTTATTTTGCAGTTGAGGAAACTGAGGCAGCCAGAGGTTAAGTGACTTGCTCTGTAGCACATAGCTAGTAAGTTTTTGAGGTCAGAAATGAACTCAGGTCTTTCTGACTCCAGGCTCAGTGATCTATCCACTGTGTCACTTAGCTGCCTCAGGGCATGGGAAAATACTCAGTGTACATTCTGTATCAGGTACAGGATAGGTATTTATTTCTCTATATGAAAGAAATGCTGGACACAAAAGTAGGCATTGAAAGAGACTTAAAGCATATTAAGAAATAAACAGTAACATAACTGTTATAATCTTCCAGGAGGCTGAGATTAGTGAATTCTATTATCTATATTACTTACTGAATGCAGAAGTCATTAACAGTAAGAAAATTAACATTTTTGAAGAGTTACTCCCTAATTGCTGACATTTTCTTTACTTCTTTTTTCCCCATTTTTCCAAACATAAACTAAAATGAACCCTTCTTTATACATAATATAACAGAGAGAGTTGTACATGAAACTGTGAATCTCCATTATGTAAAGCTTACTATCCTCAAGTTGATAATAAATTCAACTTTAAAAGTTGCCTTGCTTGTTAGTGATTCCTTCTGGTCCCTCTGTTCTGTGCATTTGAAAAAACATTTCAATAATACTCTTTCTTTCTTTCTTTCTTTCTTTCTTTCTTTCTTTCTTTCTTTCTTTCTTTCTTTCTTTCTTTCTTTCTTTCTTTCCTTTCTTTCTCCTCATACCTCCCTCCTTTTATGCTCTCCAGTTACCACCCATTCCCATTGGAAAAAAAAAGAATAACAAAACTTTTGTAACTCATTTTCTTGGTGAAGCAAAACAAATTCTCACTTTGGCTGTGTCCAAAAAATAGGACTTGTTTTGTAACTTCAGACAATAACCTGTGATCTTTTTAGGGTATGGGTATAGGGTAGGTATGTATTGATAGGTTAAAAGATATACACTTGAAAAGTGACTTTTAGAGCATATTTCCAAATTGCTTTCTAGAGTATCTGGGTCAATTTCATTGCACCAACAGTGCATTAATGTGCCTGTTTTCCTTCATCCCCTCCAACAACTGCCTTTTCCTTTTTTGGGGGTCATCTTTGCCAGCCTGACAGGTATGAGGTAGAACTTCTGAGTTGTTTTAACATTCATATCTCTAATTATTAGCTTTTTGGGTAAATTTTTTTCTTATGATCATAGAAAGCTTATTTTCCCCCCACAAAAATGCTACCTATTCATATCCTTTGACCACTTATCTATTGGGGAATGGTTCTTGTTCTCAGGTTCTTAAAAATGCATGTTAAAAAAGGATTTAAATTATTTCCTTCTATATTCAGAAGATGAAACTTTCATCAGATAATTTTTTTCCAAATGCTTTATTAAGTTCTGGTTTACATCATTCATTTCTGTCAGATTTTGAGTTATAAATTTCCCCCCATTTTTCCTCTACCCACCACCCCAGAATAACAGTCCCACAGAATATCCCTTCATCCAATTTGCTCTCTCCCATCTCTTCTCCCATACCCCCTTCAACTTTTCCAGTAGGGCAAGGTGAATCCCCATGCCCCAATGCCTGCATGTCTTATCTCCCAATTATATGCAAAATAGTATTAATCATAGTATTTATACATTTTTAAAAATATTGATTTTAAAAGGAAGATAAGCAACACAGTATATGCTGTATATGTGTAGCTATGCAAAACATTACCATAGCAGATATAATGTAAAAGACTGACTATATCTTCCTCCCTCCTATCCCACCTCCCACCTGGACCACTCCCCACTTTGATTCTGTCCTTTTCAAAAGTGGGTGCTTCCAACTTCCCTCCTCCCCAGCATGCCCTCACCTCCACCTTCCACCCTCTAATCCCCTTCCCCCCTACTCTTCTGTAGGGTGGGACACCGTATTTAGTATGTATGTCATTCTCTCCTTGGTCCAAATTCAATGAGAATAAGGTATTGCCTTTTTGCCTTCCTGTTCTTCCTCTCCCCTGCAACCATTTCCACTTGCCTCTTCTATATGAGATAGTTCACCCCATTCTATCTCTCCCCTTCTCCTCTCATTATATTCTTCGCTCACCTCTTAACCTCACCTTTTAAGTATCATCCCTTTCTATTAAATTCGACCTGTGCCCTCTATCTATGTATACCTGAAAACATATACACACATTCACATATGTATTCATATGCCCATATACCCTTCTTCAATTATTTTCATAATGAGGAAGGTTTTATCAGACACAGTTATTGTTTTTCCATGTAGGAATGTAAATAGTTCAACTTTGATAAGTTCCTTTTGACTTCTTTTCCCTGATGACCTTCTCAAACATCTCTTGCTTCTTGTGTCTGAATGTCAAATTTTCTATTCAACTCTGGTTTTTTCCTCAAGAATGCTTGAAAGTCCTCTATTCCACTGAATGACCATATTTTCCCCTGAAACATAATATTCAGTTTTGCTAGGTAGGTGATTCTTGGTTTTAATCCCAGCTCTTTTGCTCTCTGGAATATCATATTCCAAGCCCTTCGATCCCTCAGTGTAGAAGCTGCCAGATCCTGTGCTATCCTGATTGTATTTTCACAGTATTCAAATTGTTTTATTCTGGCTACTTGTAATATTCTCTCCTTGATTTGGGAATTCTGGAACCTGGCTATAATATTCCTAGGAGTTTTCTTTTTGGGATCTTTTTCAGGAGGCGATTGGTGGATTCTTTCAACCTCTATTTCCCCCTCTGGGTCTAACACATCAGGGCAATTTTCCTTGAGAATTTCTTGAAGGATGATTTCTAGGTTCTTTCTTTGATCGTAGCTATCAGGTAGTCCAATAATTTTTAAATTATCTCTCCTGGATCTATTTTCCAGGTCAGTGGTTTTTCCCATGAGATATTTCACATTGCCTTCTATTCTTTCATTTGTTTGGATCTGCTTAATAGCATCTTGATTTCTTATAAAGTCACTAGCTTCCATTTGCTCTAGTCTTATTCTGAAGGAATGAATCTTCTCAGTGAGCTTTTGAAATTCTTTTTCCATCTGGCAAATTTGGCTTTTTAAAGCCTTCTTCTCCTCATTGCCTTTTTGAGCCTCTTTTGCCATTTGAGTTAGTCTATTTTTTAAGGTGTTATTTTCCTCAGTCAGGCTGTTGACTCTCATTTCATACTTTTCTTGCATCTTTTTCATTTTTCTTCCCAATTTTTCCCCCACTTCTCTTATCTGCTTCTTAAGGTCCTCTATGGCCTATAACCAGCTTGTATCTTTATTTGGGGCTTTTGGTGCAGGAGTTCTAACCTCACAGTCCTCCTCCTGTTCCATGCTTCAATCTTCTTTGCCCCCCAAATAGGAGTCTAATGTTGCATTTTTCTGTTTATTTTGTTTCCTTTGCCTAGGCATGTTGCCATTCAACTACTTGACTTTTGGGCTTCTTGCCACAGTAGGACTCTGCCACCAGCCAAGGGAGCTTCCATCCCAAATGCTGGGGTTTTCTCAACTTCCAGAGATATTAGTTGGGTGCCATCTCTGAAGCCTCCACACACTCTGGCAAGCTGGTCACACACCCCAAGACCTCCACCCCAGACCACAATCCAGATCCAAGAAGGGTAAAGCAAGAGCGATTACCCCATAGACTGATCGCCAGATCCCCCTATAGTTCACAGGCTAGGAGCTGAAGCTGCAATGTGGCAATGTGGTGCAAAGCTGGCTCCTTAGTGGCTTTTCTCCCAACCAGTCCCAAAGTCCATAGGGCACTAACCTCTCACTTTGTCCTAGGCATCTATGTGTTGGTAATTCTGGAAATGCCACAGCTGCTGGTATTCTGGCATCCCTCCAGCCAGCTGCTGGTCTGGCCACCCTGGGGCTAAAACCTCTGACTCACATATGCCTGGGCTCCTCTCCCAGAGCACTGTGCTGGCTGCTCCCTGCTGGGTTGCCAGGCTGTCCTCAGCAGGAAGTTAGCTTCTCTGTGTCATTTTGTGGGTTGTGGAGCTCCAGAGGTCGTTCAGAGTCCCCCTTTTACATAATTTTGAAGTGATGTTGGCTGGAGTCCCCAGAAGTGCTGTTTCTACTCTGCCATCTTGAATCCGCACCCCCCGCCTTCATCAGATAAATTATCTGAAAATATTTTCCCAGTTTCCTTGTTCCCTCCTAAAATTGACTAATTTTAGTTGCATTTTAATTTTAAATAATCAGTTTAGTTTTATATTCACTCTGTTTTGTGAATATTTCTATCCTTTGGTCAAGAACCCTTATCAATAGTTACAAGAATTATATTTTCCCCTTGGTCCTCTAATTTGGTGGTGAGAGACCTTTGTCTAAATCATGTATCTAGATGATGTATGTGGTCTGAGATGGTAATCTAAACATAATTTCTTCCCAGTTGCTATTCTGTTTTTCCAGTTGTTTTTGACCAGTAATAAGTTTTTACCCCAGAAGCTGGGGGCTTTGAATTGATCAAAGCTGCTCCCACTGCATTCGCTCATGTGCTGTGTGAACTAATCTGTTTCCCTGATCAGCTTGTCTCCTTTAAAACCAGTACAATGCCATTTGGATGCTACCTGCTGTGCTGTCTAGTCCCAGATCTGGTATTGCCAGTCCTCCTTTTTGCCCACCTCTTTTTTGTGGTTTCTCTTACTGGTCTTTACCTTTTGTTCCTCCAGATTAATTTGGTTAGCAATGTTTCTAGCTCTTTAAGGCAAACCTTTGGAAGTTTGTTTTGCTTGTGGCCCTGAAGAAAGAAAGTAAGTTAAGCAGCATTGCAAATTTGAAAGCAAGCATATTGACTCTGGCAAACTGTTAAAAAAAAATTCTCCAATTATTGAGGTCTGTTTTTATTTCTGTGAAGAGTTTGTAGTAGTATGCATATAGTTCCTGTGTGTGTCCTGACAGGTAGGCTCCTAAGGGTTTTATACTTTGTTTTATGGTTTTTCCTATTGAGTTTTGTTGGCAATAAAAATGCTAATGATTTATGTGGATTTATTTTATATTTTGCAACTTTGCAAAATATACTATTTGTAGAATATAATAATAAACATTTATTAATTCTTTCAATTAATTTTACTTGACTGTTGGGTTTTCTCCGTAAACCCTCATCATCTGCAAAAAAAAGTTATGGTTTTTTCTTTTCCTATGCTTCTTTCCTTTATTTTTATTGCTATATTGATATAGCTAGCATTTTAGAACTATATAAAATAGTGATGATGATGGACATTTTGGTTTTATGTCTGATCTTAGTGGAAAGCCTCTACCCTCTCCTTCATTTAATGAAATGTTGGTTTATGGTTTTAGATTGACACTACTTATCATATTAAATCAGGAACAATATATTAAGTCCTATGCTTTCTAGCATTTTTGACAGAAACTGGTTTTGGTGTTTGTCAAAAGTCATTTTAGCATCTTGGGATAGTCATGCAGCTTTTATGATTTTTGTTATTAATATCTATAATGATAATTTTCCTTATATTGAATCAACTCTGCATTTCTGATAGAAATCTAATCTTATCATAGTGCACAATCATTTAATATCTGCTGCTGTAGCCTTTTTGATAGTATTTTCCTTATTACTTTCACATCAAGGTTCATTATATATATATCTTCTTTGTCATTATTCCTTCTGGACTATTTTTGGAACTTTGCTGTATAGCTTGTGGGAGATCATCCTTCCTCTCAGTGCTAATATGCTGCTCTCTTCCTAAAATTCCCCAGGTTGAGATGTAAACATCAGGACATGAAATCATTTGTGAGACTGAATGGACATTGTTCATTTCACCTTGGCTGTGCTATGTCTACTTTGCGATGTTGCCATGCATTATATCATCATATATTTATATAATATATGCTCATATATATCTGTACCTTGATTGTTCCCTCTTTCTCCATTCCTGTATCTCTCTCTCTCTTGCTCTCCCTCCCCAGCTAAGTCTTATTTCTGAGACTTCCATATCTAATCTGTTCCACTGCTCTACTCTTCTATTTTTAAGTCTGATACCAAGTATTTTTTATGATTACTATTTAATAACATAATCTGAGCTCTAGATAGGATTTTTTACCATTCATTCCTATTTTTATTATTTCTCTTGAGGTTCAAGACCTTTTGTTCCTTCAGGTGAATTGATTTTGTATAGTTCTATCAAATATCAACTTCATGGTTTCATTGCAATAGGACTAAGTGTAGATTAATTTTGGTAGTATCATTTAAAAAAACATAAACAATTTTTTCTTCAATTATCTGAGTTGTTCATCTAGGAGGCATAGTGGATGGAGAGCTGGACTTAGAGTCAGGAGGACCTGATTTAAAATTCGTCCTTAGACACTGGTTGACTCTGGGACCCTGGGCAATTCATTTAAACTCTGTCAGCCTCAGTTTCTTAGTCTGTCAAATGGAGATAATTATTAAACCTACTTCCTAGAATTGTTGTGAACATCAAATAAAACAATACACGTGAAACATTTTGTGTACCTTGAAAATATTGCAAAAATGTTGGCTATTGTTTTTTATTTCTTTGGTGTTTTGTAACTGTAGTTTAGTCTTGACTATGCTGTAGTGATTAACTTAAAGGTATGTTATGAATTTTTAGTTATATCAAACTGAATTCTGTGCTGTTGTTGGCCCCAGTGCTGTCAGTCTGGGCTGTCCTGTTTTGTGTTTTGATGCATCATTGAAGCTCTTCGTTGTCTTACTTTCTTTGCTGATTCATGGGGGCTTTTCTAAACAAACCATCATGTCATTAGCAAATAGGCATCATTTTGTTTCCTCCTTCCCATGTTTACGCTTTGAATTGATTTCTACTGTCATATCACTATTGATTATGTATCTGGGTTTCTAGAAATGGAGGCCCCCTTCAAAGGTGCTAGAAGAGATCAATTTATAATAGCCATAGTGTGGAGGTGTTCAGCTCCCAGCAAGTGTGATATATGCTGGGCAGGACCATGGATTTGGGAGCATGATGGTGGCCAAGCCATTCCTCCTCTCTGGGCCTCAGTTTCTACACCATCAAGTGGGAGTATTATATTGTGTGATTGCTGAGGTATTTCCTAGCAGAGCACTGGCCCCGGAGCCAGAAGCACCCGAGCACGGATCCGGCCCCAGACAGCCAACACACAAACAAAAACCCAGCCGCATGACCCTGGGCAAGTCACCCAACCCCAATTACCCTCCAAAAAAAAATGAATCATCCCTTCCCATCAAATTCAACCTGTGCCCTCTATCCATGTATACCTGTGGACATATGCCATGTACCCTTCTTCTATTATTTTCATAATGAGAAAGGTTTCATCAATCACAGTTATTGTTTTTCCATGTAGGAATGTAAATAGTCTAACTTTGATAAGTTCCTTTTGATTTCTTTTCCTTGATTACCTTCTCAAGCATCTCTTGCTTCTTGCGTCTGAATGTCAAATTTTCTCAACTCTGTTTTTTTTCATCAAGAATGCTTGAAAGTCCTCTATTCCACTGAATGACCATATTTTCCCCTGAAACAAGATACTCAGTTTTGCTGGGTAGGTGACCCTTGGCTTCAATCCCAGTTCTTTTGCCCTCTGGAATATCATATTCCATGCTATTCGATCCCTCAGTGTAGAAGCTGCCAGGTCCTGGGCTATTCTGATTGTGTTTCCACAATATTGAAATTGTTTCTTCCTGGCTGCTTGTAGTATTTTCTCCTTGATCTGGGAGTTCTGGAACCTGTCTATCATATTCCTAGGAGTTTTCTTTTTGGGATCTTTTTCAGGAGGCGATTGGTGGATTCTTTCAACCTCTATTTCCCCCTCTGGGTCTAAAACATCAGGGCAATTTTCCTTGAGAATTTCTTGAAGGATAATTTCTAGGTTCTTTCTTTGATCATGGCTTTCAGGTAGTCCAATAATTTTTAAATTATCTCTCCTGGATCTATTTTCCAGGTCAGTGGTTTTTCCCATGAGATATTTCACATTGCCTTCTATTCTTCATTTGTTTGGATCTGCTTAACAGCATCTTGATTTCTCATAAAGTCATTAGCTTCCATTTGCTCCAGTCTAACTCTGAAGGAATGAATCTCCTCAGTGAGCTTTTGAGATTCTTTTTCCATCTGGCAAATTCGACTTTTTAAGGCATTCTTCTCCTCATTGTCTTTCTGAGCCTCCTTTGCCATTTGAGTTAGTCTATTTTTTAAGGTGTTATTTTCCTCAGTCAGGCTGTTGACTGTCATTTCACACTTTTCTTGCATCTTTTTCATTTCTCTTCCCAAATTTTCCCCCACTTCTCTTATCTGCTTCTTAAGGTCCTCTATGGCCTGTAGCCAGCTTGCATTTTCATTTGGGGCTTTTGGTGCAGGAGTTCTGACCTCACAGTCCTCCTCCATGCTTTGAGCCTCTTTGCCCCTCTCACTTTGTCCTAGGCATATCTGTGCTGATAATTCTGGAATCACCACAATTGCTGGTGTTCTGGGGTCCCTCCAGCCAGCTGAAGGCCCGGCCGCCCTGGGGCTAAAACCGCGGACCTGGGCTCGGCTCTGCGTGCTGCACTCTCCGTTCCCAGTGCGCTGTGCTGCCTGTTCTCAGAGCGCTCTGCTGGCCGCTCCCTGCAGGGCTGCTGGGCTGTCCTCAGCAGGAGGTTAGCTTCTCTGTGCCGTTCTGTGGGTGCAGTGGCTCCAGAAGTTGTTCAGAGTCCTCTTTCACATTATTTGAAATTTGTGTGGGGCAAAGCACATTGGAAATGCTGTTTCTACTCCGCCATCTTGGCTCTGCCCCCCCCTCCGCCCCGCCCCGCCCCCGCCTTGATGCATGTCTTGCCAGAACTCCTGGCAACAAAGTCTTCAAAAACTGAGGGGTCCTGGCCACAATGGCTTGCCAATTCCGCAAAGTCCCAAATTTCGACCTGGCTCAGATTCAGAAATCAAAGGATAAAGAGTTCAAGTCAGTCCTCAGTTTGTGGTGGGTCAGAGTGCTGTGGGCTCTATGGTCCCTGATAGAGGAAGACTGAACTGTCTAGGAAGCAGGCAACCCAATTCTTCCCATATATGTAATGTAGTGTACTTGTTGATATGGCGCAGTATGGGTCCAAGCAAATTCCAGAGAGAATCTACAAAGGAAAGATGTACCCTTCCTCCAGAAGAAAGGAGAAAGACTATATTTCTCAGAAGAAGTCAAATCAAGGGCCTAGGGCCATTCACTGAGCACTAAACCAAGACACTTGGCAATTTTCTGTGAAGATTTTCAGACCCAGCCAATCAGACTGCTGAAATAGCCTCCCCTGCAAATTCACATTTGGCAGGGGCCTTCAGGCCTGACACCTTTGGGAGGCCTCCCATGGCAGCAGTGAGACCAGAGTCAGTAGAGGAAATCAACAGCTATTAGAATGGGTCCTTTGGGCATTAAAAAAAATAGCTTTTATATAGCAATTAAGATGTGTCCATTACTGTGCTAAGTGCTTTCTAATTATCTTATTTGGGCCTCAGAAAACCCTGGGAGGCAAGCACTATTATTATCTCCACTTTAACTTTAAGGAAACTGAGGCAAGCAGGGGTGAAGTGATTTGCCCAGGGATACACGGTAAGTATCTCAGGATAAATTTGAACTCAGGTCTTCCTGACTCCAAGTCCAGTGCTCTGTCCATGGTACTACCTATCTGCCCTGTAGAATACATGAAAAGGAAAGCCTAGGGCCAGGCTCTGGCAAGCACAGGAAAAGATAGCATGGTCCTTTGGAGACAAAGCTCAGAAATATTAAACCCAAACTATTTGCAAGCAGCAACTGTCTCCTCCCCCTCACAGCATCTGTGGGAAGTGGTCCCCCAGCTTCTCTATGAAGGCCTGTAGCGATGGGAACTGTCACTTGAGCTAGCTCATTCTGCTCTGGGATGGCTCTGGTTACCAGCAACATTTTCCTTGTGTTGAGTTG
This sequence comes from Gymnobelideus leadbeateri, assembly GCA_011680675.1. Lineage (NCBI taxonomy): Eukaryota > Metazoa > Chordata > Mammalia > Diprotodontia > Petauridae > Gymnobelideus > Gymnobelideus leadbeateri. The sequence continues at coordinate 60,105 of WOXC01004935.1, forward strand.
AAATTTGCCTCCATGGAATACTCTTCTCTTTCCTTCTATCTCCTCATCTCTTTCCATTTCCCAACTTCTTTCCTTCTCTTCTCCTTCTTTTTCCTCCCTTACTCCTAGTTCTGGAAAGAAGTTTTAGGAAAGCAAATTTCAGCTCAATGTGAGGGGAAAAAAATCATTAGCATATGGAGAAATCTTTCATTGGTAACCATTGAATTGTAGGCAAATCCTGGTTTCCACTCTTGGTCTCCAACTGGGGCCTCTCGGTGCAGACAGACTTTCTGCTCCTGCTTGCACTTGGTCAAAGCACCAGATGACAAACAGGCACCTTTAGCTAGAGATGGGGGGAGGGGGTTGGAATCAGGGAAGGCTTCATGGAGTAGGTGGCACCTGAGCTGAAATTTGAAGGAAGAGGCTGATTCAAAGTAAGATGAATAGAAGCTCATGATGCAGCTGGTTAGTGCAGTGGATAGAGTACCCAACATGGAGTCAGGAAGACTTGAGTTCAAATGCTACTTTAGCCTCTTACTTAGCTTTGTGACCAGGGACAGTTCACATGATCACTTCCATCTGTAAAAATCTGTAAAATGGGGATAATGATAGCAACTCTTTCATAGAGTTGTGGTGAAAATGAAATCAGATAACATAGGTAAAGGACCTTGCAACCCTTCAGGTGATATATGAAGGCTATGTTCTTGTAATTCAAATGTAGCCTGAGATGAGTCTTCTAAGAGGTGCCCATTGGACAAGAGTGAGACTCTTCAGGCAGGTCTTTTCCAGGTATTCCTTAATGAAGCTGCTTTGACTCCCTGATAGTGTTCCAAAGGAGCCTGAATAGCCCTTGGTCACAATGGGAAGGATGCGGAGGTCATTCACCTTATAGATACCTGAGTCCCTCCTACCATGTGCAGGTCCTAGGGCCAGATGCCAACAAGTGACTGGAAACAATGAGGTGCAGCCTCCTTTCCACTCTGGGAGCTGTCAGTCTAGCTTGGGTAGTAAGGCAAAGATGAGACAATGTCTTGAGATATTCTGGGTCACTGAGGAGGATCCTTATCACAGTCACAATCTCCTGAAGCACAGAAATCTAACAAGGCATTGGCACATTCATACATTTGTTGAATGAATGAATGAATAGATAAATCAGTATGGCTGGCGGATGAGAGGTGCTTTTTGATAGGGGAGGGTCAAATCATAACATCTGGATAACTTCCTAATATACTCAGGTATGGATCCAGTCCTGACCATATGATGGTGAAACTGGAGACCACAGGGTTAATGATACTAATGAGAAAAGTTCACATTTACATCATGTTTAACAGCTGCTAAGATCTTTCTGTCACAAACAGGTTTGTAACTCATGCAGTGTTGTGTATAATATGGCTTCTCACCATTTTTCAGGAAATAAAGACTCAGGAAATAAAGTGGTTTCTTCAAGGCCACACGTGTAACACACACAGACACACACATCCGAGTAGGGAATCAATGCCAAGTCTTTTGACTTCAAGGCCCATATCACGCTGCAAGATACTGGGTGAATGTGACTTCACTTTGGAAAACATGAAGTGGTATGTGTACTTGTAAGGAAGGAACTATTATCATGGGGAAAATTTTTCAAATGATTAAGATGTATCATTTTATTTCAGCAGTGTGAGATAAAATTTATTGCAGAAAGACTAGTTCAGATTTCAAGGGCCTGCTGTCATGTTGGCATTGAAGGTGAACGTGGTGTATAAATGAGAAAAATGAATAATAATACTTGACATTTGTATGGCCCTTTAAGTTTTGAAAATTGCTTTACATATATTTACAATTCACAACCTTGTGATATAGATACTGTATGAATTCTCCCTATTTTACAGATTAAAAAACTGACTCAAAGAGGCTGTGACTTTCCCATAGTCACATTACTTGTAATTGTCAGAGGCAGGATTCAAACACAGATCTTCCTTCCAAATTTATTACTAACTCATCTAAATCAACATCCTAATTCTTGTATACCAAAACAACTCAGGTGAAGGCTCACCCTAGGTGCTTCATCCTACTGACATGATTATTATTCATCCCCCTTCCCAGAATAATATGATGCAGAGGGCCTGAGTTTAGAATCCTTGCCCTTAGCATTATATACTGCCTTGATGAAGATGGGTAAGTCAATGCACCTCTAAAGGCATCAGTTTCTTCATCTGCGAAAAAAGGGGATTGTACCAGGTGCTCACTAAGATTCCTTTTAGTTTAAAATGCCATAATCCCTTCCTTTCTTTATTAAACATCTATCATAGGCAAGGCAGTGTGTTTTGACTCTTTGAAGTTGGGCTGGGGAGCTGTTCAAAGAGCCATGGTTCTGAAACACAATGGAGCTGGTAGACATCTGATGTCCTTCATCCAATACAGACCCTCTCGGATGGGGGTTGCTTGCTCCCACTTGTACCATTTCTACTGCAGGGGGATAGACAACCTACCCCACCACCATGGTAACGTCTCTTAGAAAAGTATTTAGTGCACAGGTGTGTACTTTAGGTGTGTGGTATTTGGAATGTATTTATAACTATAAAAGTAATTATAATGAAGTAATTGCTTACAAAATTTGCTTTTTTTATCCCCCAAATTTTATGTTCCACTTATACCCTCAGAAAACTCCAGCTTTCTAAATGCTTATAATTGAATAGCATCTAATTTGATTTCAATTAAATTAAGCAAAACGTATTGGAAAAAAAAGCTTGAAAATTACACTGTCTTCTCATTTGCAGAAAAAGGGAGCCACTTGAACATTTTTGGCATGAATATTTTCCTTTTTCTTTTGATGAACTCTGCAAAAACATCATGGATTTTTATTATTCCCATTTGTCAGTTGAAGAAAACTGAGGTCTAGAGAATTAAGTCAGACAGGCCAAGGAAGTCACTTGTGTGATGGAAATTGAGTCTGCCATCGCACAGGAATTATATTTTCTCCAACAAACCAATATAAGAAGGATTCTGAAATCCTAAATGCAGTCAGGAGAACCCAATTATAATCACAATTATGCTCTTTGTAATCTGTGGACTTTAGGAGATTCACTTTACCTTTCTATGACTCAGTTTACTTCTCCCTTAAATTGGGGGAAATGGAACTTTTACCTCATAGAACTGTTGAGAAAATGTTTTTTTTTATAAACCTTCAAGTGCTAGACAAATGTGCCTTTTTATTACTAGGAAATACTATTTTAAAAAATTATTACTATGAAACACTGGAGTTTTGTTTCTGTTATATGAGACACCAGTGCTCTCCTTTTTAGAAACAAAAAAATAAGCATGGTGCCTTGTACATAATAAGCAATGTATAAATGTTAGCTGCTACTATTATGAATGATTATGATTATTCTAACATGGCTCTATTAGCTGAATTTTAGACTTTGCCTACAGAGCTTGCAGACCTCCATTCATCTGAAGTTTTATAGAAGGGAAAATTGAGAACAGAAAGGTGAAAGCTTGTCTACACAGTTGTAGAGAACCTGGCATCCAAACCCAGCTCTTCTGACAGCAGAGGCTTTTAAGTAGAGAAGGAAGGACTCCTTGAAACATTGGGCCAAGTAACTTCTGAAGTCCCATCTTGTTCTGTGAGACCAGGGGATTCTCTTACTCCACATATTTTTTTCACTGATGAATATATCCCTTAATTCTTAGAGAATTAAGCCATAGAATGAGAAACAAGTTTCTCAATTTGTACAATGATCTAGCTTCACCTTGAAGAAATGGTATCATAGTTTTCATTTGTGAAAGGTGAGAGCTTGGGAAGGTGTCAGAATCTTTAGAGTGTTCATGTGACTTCACATATTGATTAGATTTTTACAATGACACTGCCAGTCATTCTGGAAGCATTTAGTAATTGCTGTACCCTGTGCGTCTCACCATGCTAGGTGCTGGGGGGACAAAGTCAAAGCTTAAACAACCCCAGCCCTCAAGGAACTTATATCATGGAGGTTCCACACTTTTCTATTTCTTCATGCAGTAGAATTCTTAGAGACTGACAGATCACTTCTCAGGGACATTTTCCAGCACGACTTTGGGAAGATCAAATCTGAAGTCTCTTCTAGCTCAGAGATTGTGTGATTCTGTGTCTTAATAGATGAAGAAGGAAGGCAGCAGAGTTGTCAACCTCTCCCTCCATCACAAAGCAATGTAATGGCAAAGCTGCAAGACACCTTAGAGGAGGCTTTTGTTTAAACATTGGCCAGAGGAGATTGAGATCCTTTTAAATTTTAAGATTTGGTCTGCATATTTTTGAGATGGGGAAAGCCCAGGTTTGGGGAGGTAGAAGTGCTTGTCCAAGATGGTAGAGGCAGGATGTCTCCATACTGTACTTTTTTTTTTACTTCATCAAGGGGAGGCAGTTTTAGGGTCAAGTCATCCCAGAGGCCCAGTGGAGCAGCTCTTCTAGGTTCCTGAGCCAGCTTCCTCCTCCAGAAGGTTATAAATGGTTTGCCTCAAGATCAAGCTAATTCTAATGACTTCCTGATTCCATTGTTTTTCTTTTTCTTTTTCTCTTTTGAATGCCTTTTGGAATGATAGATGCAGTTGATGTAATCACTGTCTGAGGGTTAGAAAGTGATCATTCTTGACTGAATTTTCTGGAAAGGACCTCTATAGGGAAAAGGTCATTTTTCATCTATTTTTTTTTCACTACAACCCAGTAATTCCATCATCTGAGTATTAGACCCAACTTATAAATATGTGTATACACATACATTCAGAGGTTGAAAGAAATTTATTTATTTATTTAAATTTTAACAAATGCTTTATTAACTTCTGGTTTACATCATTCATTTCCACCAGATTTTGAGTTACAATTTTTCCCCATTTTTTCCCTACCCACCACCCCAGAATAGCAGTCCGATATGATATCCCCTCATCCAATCTGTTCTCTCCCATCTCTTCTCCCATACCCCCTTCGACTTTGCCATTAGGGCAAGGTGAATCTCTGTGCCCCAATGCCTTCACATCTTATCTCCCAATTACATGTAAAATAGTATTAATAATAATATTTATATACATTTGAAACATTTAATTTTAAAACTTCAAATTTCAGATCCATTCCCTTCCTCCCTTGTCACTCACTCCCTCTGGGAAGATAAGCAATTCAGTATGTGTTGTACATGTATAGCTATGCAAAACATTACCATAGTAGATATATTGTAAAAGACTGCTTATATTTCCCTCCCACTCATCCCACCCCCCACCTGGTCCATTCCCTACTTTGATCCTGTCCCTCTTGGAAAGTGGGTACTTCCAACCTCCCCTCCCCCCAGAATGTCCTCCCCTCCATCATCCCCCCTCTCATCCCCCTTCCCCCTATTCTCCTGCAGGGTGAGATATCCCATTTAGTATGTATGTGATTCTCTCCTTGAGCCAAATTCAATGAGAATATGGTTTTGCATTTTTGCCTTCCTGTTCTTCCCCTCCCCTGCAACTACTTGCCCTTGCCTCTTCTACATGAGATAGTTTACCCTACCCTGTCTCTCCCCATCTCCTCTTGCCACTTTCTTCTCTCACCTCTTAACTTCACCCCTTAAGTGTCATCCCTTCCCACCAAATTCAACCTGTGCCCTCTATCCATGTATACCTATAAATATATATACACACATTCACATATGTATTCATATGCCCATATACCCTTCTTCAGTTATTTTCATAATGAGGAAGGTTTCATCAGACACAATTATTGTTTTTCCTTGTAGGAATGTAAATAGTTCAACTTTGATAAGTTCCTTTTGATTTCTGTTCCCTGATTACCTTCTCAAGCATCTCTTGCTTCTTGTATCTGAATGTCACATTTTCTATTCAACTCTGTTTTTTCCCTCAAGAATGCTTGAAAGTCCTCTATTCCACTGAATGACCATATTTTCCCCTGAAACATGATATTCAGTTTTGCTGGGTAGGTGCCCTCTGGAATATCATATTCTATGCCCTTCGATCCCTCAGTGTAGAAGCTGCCAGGTCCTGGGCTATTCTGATTGTGTTTCCACAATATTGAAATTGTTTCTTCCTGGCTGCTTGTAGTATTTTCTCCTTGATCTGGGAGTTCTGGAACCTGCCTATCATGTTCCTAGGAGTTTTCTTTTTGGGATCTTTTTCAGGAGGTGATTGGTGGATTCTTTCAACCTCTATTTCCCCTTCTGGGTCTAAAACATCAGGGCAGTTTTCCTTGAGAATTTCTTGAAGGATGATTTCTAGGTTCTTTCTTTGATCATGGCTTTCAGGTAGTCCAATAATTTTTAAATTATCTCTCCTGGATCTATTTTCCAGCTCAGTGGTTTTTCCCACGAGATAATTCACATTACCTTCTATTCTTTCATTTGTTTGGATCTGTTTAACAGCATCTTGATTTCTTATAAAGTCACTAGCTTCCATTTGCTCCAGTCTAATTCTGAAGAAATGAATCTCCTCAGTGAGCTTTTGAGATTCTTTTTCCATTTGGCAAATTTGGCTTTTTAAGGCATTCTCCTCATTGCCTTTCTGAGCCTCTTTTGCCATTTGAGTTAGTCTATTTTTTAAGGTGTTGTTTTCCTCAGTCAGGCTATTGACTGTCATTTCATACTTTTCTTGCATCTTTCTCATTTCTCTTCTCAATTTTCCACCACTTCTCTTATCTGCTTCTTAAGGTCCTCTATGGCCTGTAGCCAGCTTGTTTCTTCATTTGGGGCTTTTGGTGCAGGAGTTCTAACCTCACAGTCCTCCTCCTGTTCCATGCTTCAATCCTCTTTGCCCCCAAAATAGGAGTCTAATGTTGCATTTTCCTGCTTATTTTTTTCCTTTGCCTAGGCATGTTGCTGCTTAATTACTTGATTTTTGGGCTTGTTGCCACAGTAGGACTCTGCCACCAGACAGGAGAGCTTCCGTCCCGAACATTGGGGTCTTCACAACTTCTGGAGGTTGGGTGGCCTCTGTAAAGCCTTCAGCCACTCTGGCAAGTTGGATACCCACCCCAGACCTGCCCCCCGCCCAGACCACAATCCAGATCCAAGCAGGTTAAAGCAAGAGTGATTAACCCCCAGACTGATTGCTGGATCTCCCTACAGTTTGCAGACCAGGAGCTGGAGCTGCCACTGACGCTGCAAAAAGGCCTCAGTGCTGAGTTTCCTCAGCTGCTTTTCGCCCCCAGGGGAGGAAGCTGATGCGTTCCCCAAATACTGGTCCCAAAGTCCATAGGGCACTAACCTCTCACTTTGTCCTAGGCATATCTATGCTGATAATTCTGGAATTGCCACAGCTGCTGGTGTTCTGGGGTCCCTCTAGCCAGCTGCTTGCCAGGCTGCCCTGGGGCTAAAACCATGGCTCACACGGGCCTGGGCTTAGCTCCCAGAGCTGCACTGTTGGTTCCCAATGAGTTGCGCTGCCAGCTCTCAGAGCACTGTGCTGGCCGCTCCCTGCAGGGCTGCTGGACTGTCCTCAGCGGGAAGTTAGCTTCTCTGTGTTGTTCTGTGGGTGCTGGGGCTCCAGAAGTTGTTCAGAGTCCCCTTTTACATTGTTTGGAAGTGGTGTGGGGCAGAGCACCTTGGAAGTGCTGTTTCTAGTCCACCATCGTGGCTCCACCCCAAGAAATTTATTTTTAAAGGAAGAAAATACATATGAAATTTACAGGCATCTTGGGGCATTTAAAATTGACTTCCCTTTTCATGAATGTTGTAGCAGTTATAATACCTATTTCTTTTGGAAAAGTTTTTTTTTTCCAGTAAAACTGACATCATACAAAGAACAGAGTTTCAGAATGGGAAAGACCTTAGAACAAAGGACATAGAATGTCTAAGTTGAGAGAGACCTTAAGCATAGAATGGAACATAAAGTTAGCAAAGACCTTAGAACAAAAAATGTCAGAGTTAAGAGGAAATTTAGAGCACAGAATGTCAACACTTATAGGGATTTTAGAATATAGAATGTCAGATGTGGGAAATATCTTTATAATTGAATACTAATGTATGAAAGATTCTGATTGAGGCTATGAAAACTATAAATACCAAACAGAGGACTTTATATTTGATCTTTTAAGTAGTGAGGAGCCACTGGGCTTTGAGTGTGAATGGGGGGCATGTGTGAATCAGGCAGATTCATGCTTCAGAAAAATCACTTTGGCAGCTAAATGGAGAATGAATTGCCATCAGGAAAGACTTAGGTAAATTAGAGACCAGGTAGAAGGTGAAGGCAGGAGTCCATATGATGTTGCATGAACTATGGTGGCTATTGTGTGAATGGAGAGAAGGGGGAAGGATATAGGGAGTTGTGGTGAAGGCAGAAATGACAAGATCTGGTAATATATACTTATGTGGAATGAGTGAGAAGTAGGAGATAACATCAAGGTTTTGAGTCTGGGTGACTGATAAAATGGTTTAGGGAAGTTTGAAAGAAGAGAGGGTTTTGGGGGAAAGGAATTTGTTTTGAACACATTGAGCTGGAGATGCCTATAAAACATCTAGTGATGTCTGAGGCAGGTGGTGATATAGCTCAGGAGAAAAACTAGGGCTGGGTATATAGCTCTAGCTCTTGATATTAGAGATCTTAATTGAAATATTGAAAGCTATTGAGATTACCAAGTGAAATACTATAGAGGGAGAAGAAAAGAAAACATAGGACCTTGGGGGACATTCATGTTCAGCTAATGGGCATGGCATGGATGATGAACTAGGAAATTGAGAAAGTAAAATAGGAGAAGCAGCAGAGAGCACCGTCACAAACATCTAGAGAGGGGAGAGTGTCTGGGAGATGATCAATAGTATAATGCTGCAGACAGTATGAGGATTGAGAAAATATTTTTCAATTGAGAGATCAGTAACAATTTTGGACAGCTAGATGGTGCAGTGGGTAGAGCACTGTGCCTGGAGTCAGGAAGACTCCTCTTCTTGAGTTCAAATCTTCCCTCAGGCATGTACTAGCTGTGTGACCCTGGGTAAGTCACTTAACCCTATTTACCTCCATTTCTTCATCTATAAAATGTGCTGAAGAAGGAAATGGCAAACCACTCTAGTAGCTTTGCCAAGGAAACCACAAATGAGGTCACAGAGAGTTGAGTGTGACTGAAACAACTGAACAACCATGGCGACTGTGGAGAGAGAAGTTTGAATTGAGTTATCTAGGTGGAAAACATGTTGAAGGGTGACATAGGCAAAACAATACTTTAGGAGGGTTTAGAAGAGTGAGAGGAGAGAAAGTAGAGGAACCTAGTGTAACTGACCTTCCTAAGAAGTTTAGCTCAAAAGGAAAGAGAAACAAAAGACAACTAAAGGGGATGTAGGAGACATATAGGCATCAGAAATGAGTCAATATATAGGGAGATCTTAAATATAAGAGAGAGAGATTGAGTGAGGGTATCAATGGGGGAATCTAATATAAGGTCATCCTCCCTCTAGAAGAAAGAATTAAGGACATAGGCAGAGAGGTTTGCCTTGTCAAGAAGGGTTACCTCTTTATCTGAGATGGAAGTGAAGGAGGAGATAGGGGAATATGTCTATACTGTATGAGAAAGGATGAAGAGGAAGTTTTCAGGAAATTAATTAAAATGAGGCTATTTGTATAAAGGACCTTTAGGATCCTCCCCCCTCAACTCTAGATTAATAAGCCCATCTCTACATTGTAGGCTGATTTATAACCAGAAATTGTGCCCTTGGCTAATGCACCACAAGCTAAAGCCATAGCCTGGCTGGAGCAGAGGGGGGCAGAGAAAGGCTTGCTCCAGCCCATATGGGAATTGCTCACTCTAACCATTCTTGCCACATAGTGACTGGGCTCTGTTCTGTGCTGCTAAAGTATTGAAAGTGCTCTCTAAGCTGTCTAAATTTAGCATTGAAGGGTAAAGTCTTCATGGCCCATCCAAGTGGTAAGGTGCCTTCTTCTCTGATCCTCTCTTCTCCCTCAGCCAGTTTTGTCCCTGATTCCTATTTCTTTCCTCTCAAGAAGCGTTTGAATGATTGTCCTTAATTACTCCAGTGTGTTGAACCCCTACCTCTCCTTCCTGTGGCAGGCATTGTCCATTATTGTTCTCTAGCAGTTTGTTCTGGGCTTGATTGGGACAGTCTTTGTCATGAAATCAATGCATGTTCTTATGGTAATACAGTAATAAAAATTCAATGAATAAAATAATGAACTCAGCCAATAAAATTTAATGTCCACATAGAAAGAAGTCATCAGTTGGGTATATGTGGTATTTGTGCAGAATTCCCTGGACACAGTTAAGTGGGATGAGATTAGCCCATGGAATGATGGGCAAGTTCCTGCAATCAGAGGGCCCCTGGTGCACCATCCCTGAATCTCACTGATGATTTCAGCCCTTGCTAGTTAGCTCCATCTAGGAGCATCTTCCAATGCAGCATGGAGGGTCTGACCCCATCACTGACAATAAAGAGAAAGGAAGGAAGATTTCAATGAGATAACTCAGGAACATTTAATTTTCTTCTATTTGGGCTGGGCTATCTTATTACAGCCATTCAGTTATCTAATAAACATCCAATCCTGTTCAGCTTTGTAGCGGCCAGAGATTCTATGATTTAAATAATTGGATAGGGCATCTGGGCCAGGCTTTATTCAAGAGTCTGTTAAGTGATTCAAGGTTGGAAGCAGCTGAAGGAGGTGGAGGAATTTTTCAGCTTTGTCCTTCCTGCTCTTCTCCCTCCCTCATGCTACACCCACATTTATCTAAAAGAGAGGGACATGAGAAGAAAGGGGAGGATGGTAGAACAGACAAAAGTCGACAAGAATAGAATAGAATAGGACAGAACAGAATGGCATAACTGGAAAGGGCCTTAGAACTGTCTGTCAAATGTGGGAGGGACTTAGAACATGGAGGAGTGGAGATGAGGGACCTTGGAATATACAGTAGAGAATGGCCCAAATGGGAAGGCTTTAGAGCAGGGGAATCCAATGTGGGCTCTGGGCTATAGCCTGCAACACCTGCTGGTGCAGCCAAAATCAGATTAAAATGCAATTTGGAAATATTTATCCTAATAAAATACAATAAAATGCAGATAACACTACACTGAAAAATGTCACTGTGTGGCTGAAAGGAATCCTTGGGTATGGATTAGTGACCCCCATTTCTATTTCTGCTTTAGAACAAAGAATGGCAGAGCTTGGAGGGATCTTAGGACATGGAATGGCAAATCTCCTAGCTGGAAGAAATCTTGGAACATAGAATATAGGAAGTCAGAACCTGGAGGGATGTTAGAGATTTTAATATTACCACTAGAAGAAACATCAAACCATAGAATATTGTAATTCAAAAGGATCTTAGATGTAACCTAGCTTAATACACCCATCCTACAGAGGGATAAACTGAGACCAAGCAAGGAAGGACATTGCTGAATGGCATACAGGAAATGGGAGCAACAAAGCTCGGAGAGGCCACGTTTTGCCTGCTAGTATAATGATCTTTCCACAACAGTGCACAGTCTCTTGTGTGGGAGAAAATGCCAAAGAATGGAGTGGATTTGATTGTCAAGTCATAAATAAATTTTCAGCCTGGGAGAATGGCACGTGTGCAGAAGCTGAGACCATTATCTACTGTGACTGGCCAGGCATGGAGGGGCTTCATCACTGCCTTCTGACAAGAAATCAATATCCGGCTGGACTCAGTGAAGAGTGACTCCTGCACCCTTAGCTTTGCTTTTCTACCTGAGAAGTGGGAAGAGATTGCCTTTGATGTGGGGGATGTTAACGAACAGAAAGGTTCTTCCTGCTCATGGCAAGGGGTTTCTTGCCTTCCTTTCAAAGGGTGGATTAGCCTGGGCTTTGGGGATGTGGTATATGTGGATTCCTTCCCATGGCATGCTTGGAGAAAGATATTTTCATCGGGTTTTGATTGTACCTGGGAAACAAGTGTAGGCCAGAACCCTTAATCAGGAGTGAGCCCTTGGTCTGAAAACCAGCTCTACCATTTATTCACTGCCTGGATTACCATGGACAGGTCACCCTACTGTCTACAATGAGACACTGAGATGTGGGGATTTCTAAGGTGCTGCCCAGCTCCAGCAGTTAGTATGATAAAGCTAAGGTCCAAGGCATGAATTCAGTCTAATACAGCAGGCCTGCCTCTAATGCTGGTGTTGGAGCACAGTTGTTAGTGTTTGATCCTGTGGCCTTCAGAATGGGGTTGGACGAGGACAGCACAATTGGCACTGGCCTGAGACCTAAGGATCCTGGAGCTGGAAGGGACTTTAGGAGCTATTGAGTCCTCCTCAGTTGTTTTATAGAAGGGGAAACTGAGGCCCATATAGGCAAAATGACTTGCCCAGGCTTGCCTAGCTAGTGAGTGCCTGAGGCAGGATTGGACTATTAGTCTTCCTGACTCCCAAGTCCAGCGTTCCCTCCCCTGGGTCACCCAGCTGACCATCCACTATGAACACATTGGAGATGGGGCATGCCTGCAAGCTGTCCAGAGAGGTCAAGGCACTGGGGATCCAGGTAGGGTTGGTCAGGGAGGCAGCTGCCTCCTGAACTCAGTTACAGAATAGACTCTTGGAGTTGGAGGGGATCCTGGAGGTCAGCTAGCCTAGTGGTCAGTGGTAAGGCCTCTAATGAGCAGATACCAAACTTCTCCCAAGGCAGTCTCATCAAGTTTCTGACAGTTTGAATTTAGATTAAGTTTTCCTTAAATGAAGCTAAAATCCACTTCTCTCCAATTTCTACCCATTTCTTTGACTTTTGCAACTTGGGACCTCTATGTGGCATCTTCCCCTGTTAGAATGTAAGCTTTTTGAAGGCAAATGCTGACTTTCTTGTGTATCCCTAGCAGTGCAATGCTTGTACATAGTTGAGTGCTTAAAAATTCTCCCCTCCCTCCCTCCCTTCCATCCCTCCTTCTGAAATATACATGTGTATTTATATAGAGAGACATATATGCACAAACTCCCATAAATACAAATACCCATCCATCCATTTCTCTTTGCCAGTATTTTTAGTTTTCCTCCATTAAAGTCTTCCTCTGAGGCCTCATTCTGATATTGAGGAGGCCATGGACTCTAGAAGGCTCTGCTAAGGGAGCCTAAGTTCTGGAAGGTCTCATGGAGGGTAATCAGGTTTCACATCCTGGAGTATCTATCATCCCAGGGTTAGGCCAGCTCAGTACCACAGAATACAAGGATGGTCATTGGGGAATCCTTTTGAAAATTTCAGTCATTTACCCAAATGAGGGGTAAATGGTATAGGTATAGGGCTAGTTTTGGAGGCAGCAAGATCCGAGTTCAACTTCTGTCTCAGACATATCTAGTTGTGGGACCACGGACAAGTACCTTAACCCACTTCCCCCACCCCCACCCCAGTGCTCTAGGGGACTTGCTTAGAGATCAGTGGTTAACTTGAATTGGGTTCACCAGTTTCTATCCCAGAAGTTCCCTGTACTGATAAAATCACAGATCTAGAACAAAAACCAAGCAACCAATCAAACAAATACCTAACAAAATACTGCCAATTGCACAAAAACAGTCTACTAAGGCAGGGGAGAGTTAGGATTTCGGTCTGGGGAGGAAGGAACTGCAAAGAAGAAAGAACAGATCCTTGAAGATACTTTGAATGACCTTGGGTAAGTCATTTCACGTTTTGGAGCTTCAGGTTTTTCAGGTAGCAAGGTGACATGGCAAGCACTAGCCTTGGAGTCAGGGGGAATATAGATTCATATCCTTTCTCAGTCATTTATTACTTATGTGACCCTGGACAAGTCACCTAAACTCTGTATGCCTCAGTTTCCTCATCTGTGAAATAGGGATAATTTTAACACTTTTCCCTCCAAGGGTTGTTGTGAGGATTAAATGAAATAATAAATAAGGCACTTTGTGGCTTAAAAACACTAGATAAATGCCAGGTGTTACCATCATTTCTAGAATTCTGAACCAATAGTGCTTCCACTACTGTCTTCATGGGGCTGGGCTGGGGAGAACACTTCGTATCCCTTCACATACTGGAGGCCTATGTTGCCTCTTCCTCCTCTTCTTCATCATCTCAGTCTTTCCCAAAGTCCAGGGGTGTCCTTTCCTGGGAAGGGAAGCTGCTCCCTTGCAGAGCTGAGCTTGGCTCACTGGCTTGTTTTCTTAGCCACAGACCATGGGATGAAATGGTGAAATCTCTTGGCTCCTCAGAACATCCCCGTGGATCTTCTTGCCGTGAGCCCTGTGCTCCCTGCTATTGTTTTGTTGTGTGGTTGTGTCCACACGGAGATAATTTTCATCAGTCTTGCTTGCTTTGGAACATTAACTCTCAATCCCATTTTACAGCCTAAATGGAACAAAATATAATTGTCCTGAGACATATTGATTTTAATGAAAGGGAGTGAGTAGCCCTGAGCTGGGAGGATGGAGAAGATCAGAGATCCAGGAGAGGACTAGGCAAAGTAGGAATCCTGCAGCTTCCAAAGAAGAAAAGGTGGAGACAAGCTTTCAGGCAGGGTCAAGGGAAGGAGGAGGGGAAGAAGGCACAATGAAGATGGGAGGAAGGGGAAAAGAAGGAAGATGAAAGGAAAGAGGGAGACAAAGAATAGAAGTGGGTAGGGAGATTGAAGTTGGGAGGGATCAAAGAAAGAAAAAAAGGAAGGAAGAGAAGGGGAGGAGGAAGAGAAGGGATAGTTTTTCCAAGGATTAAAATTATGAGGTCTAATGAGAAGCTAAACCAAAAGGTCCCCATCTAAACCTGGTGTTGAGGCTACTTTGCCCTCCTTGGACCCCTAGGACCTTATACACACACACACACACACACACACACACACACACATTTGTATACACATGTATATATACATATAACACACATTTCTATTGCCTATACTTTCTATGTATATAATCAGCTATATATATATATAGACAACACATACATAAAATATATATGTTCCTTTGTGAGTATCTGACTATCTGTTCCTGGGTATACATGTATGTACTTTGTGTACCCTAACATGCATGTGTGATGGAGTTTTGGTGAATGCCCAGATGGCCTAAGGTGGAGGCACCTATGTAGGAGACACTTAGGCTTCTGTGAGTATCCCTGGTCCATGAGTGGCCCTTCTGTGTTCTACCAGCTGGTCAAGGCACTCTTTCTGCTGGCTTTGTAGCCCAAATTGTATGTGTCTTGAAGAAGTCGTTCAGTCGTCGCAGGGACATCATGTAGGGAGCTATGAAGGAAAGGGTCTCATAGCTGCCTCAAGCCCTCTGACTGTGAGAAACGGGCTTAGGGTTTTGGTCTTTCACTTGTCATTTTCAGTTCCAAATATGGCAAGTGGGGTTCTGGATATGAGACTTTAAGCCATGGGAACCCGAGAGCTCAGGATTCTAAAATGGATGTTGCCACCAGCCTAGTGGGGAAACCCTGGGAAGCTAAGATGCTTGGACATAAACCCAGGGGAGCTTTGGACTTGGAACTTAGAGTGACATTATGGAGGAAATGAGCTAAGCTGTGTACCTAATCTGCCTTCCTTTTCCAGAGACTGAGGAATATAGAGAATATGTGTGTGTGTGGGGGGAATTATGCACCCAAGATATCGGGGGCTACATTTTTACATTTGTTCTTGCCATTACTTTAAATCAAATATTCCTTTGTAAAATCTAATTTAAATGTCAGGTAGCTAAATGGAATTGAGGTGCTTGGACCCCTCGACTTGGAAAATACACTGGGTGAGGTGTTGATCCAATGGCAAAAATGAGAGCCCTGCCAGCCCTTCTCCAAGGGTATTAGAAAACCTTGGGGAAGGGGTAATAATATAACACAGCTGTCCCTCAGGTTATGGGACCTGGAGAAATCAATGGGACATGTGGTCACAGATGATTGTGGACATGTGAATGGATGTCTGAGAGCATGTACATGATGCGGGAGAAAGTACAAACACGTGTTTTTGGTGGCACATCCATGTAGATGTGTGGAATTAGGCACATGCCTACCTGATTGCAGATTCCCATGTGTCCCTGTGTGTATGTGTATTTACATAAGAGCAGAGCCCTTTGTGGAAGGGGTGTGGGTGGGGGCAGGTCACACTCCAGAGGCTGTGATTTTCCTGCTAGCTGGCTTCCCTGCCACCAAGCAAGTTTCCTCCCTCTTTGTCTCCACCTTTTGGAGTCTTTGTCTTATCTCAGCTCAGAGGCTGATCTCTGCATGAATTCTCCCCTCATTCCCTACCTGGCCAACACTCTCTTCTGTGTCCGATTACTGTGTGTTTGTGGATCTCTAAACGTATTATAGGGGCATCTGGGGACACAGTGGATATAGTGCGATAAAGTGCCAGTCATGAACTCATGAGGATCTGAGTTCAAATCTGACCTCAGGTACTTACTAGCTGTGTGTGTGACCCTGAGCAAGTCACTTAACCCTCTTTGCCTCAGTTTCCTCATCTGTAAAATGAGCTGGAAAAGGAAATGACAAACCACTTTAGCATCCTTGCCCAGAAAACTCCAAATGGGGCCGTGAAGAATCAGATAAGATTAATTGACAAAACCAACAACATCAAGACCACATTGTATCCTTCTAGCAGAATGAAAGCTCTCTGAAGGCAACATGAACTATTTCCTTTTTCTCTGTGCTCAGTTGGATTTTCTGTAGTTGATATGAGGACTCTCTCCAACAATGCAAGCATTAGCCCATCCATATCTCATCCTGTGGGACTCATCTGTGTCCTGAAAATGCACCACAGGCTGTCTTCCCATGCTGTTGAGCACCACCCCCAAAATCTTTAGACATTGTAGGGATGACAGTGGAGCATCCTTCCCTCTAGCTCTTCTGTGCCCTCCATTTCTGGTGATGCCCTTTGCCCAGTCTCTCCTGTACCTCTTTTTGCTTGTCTTGTACTCCAGCTCTGTCCACCATGTTCCCTAGTTGGTCCTTTGGGTGATGCTCAGCTTTAGATCACTGGGAACTGGCAGGCTACCTGATTCATAGTCATTCAGAAACTCCCTCCCCCAAACTAGTGTTAAATGGATTGGCTTTCATTTTAATGAGAAGCGTGTGTGTGTGTGTGTGTGTGTGTGTGTGTGTGTGTGTGTGTTTGGCATTGAAGTGCAGTTAAAGAACTTCCATTTTCCTGTTTAATTCAGGGTCTATTGTCCATTTGCCGTGTTACACACACACACACACACACACACACACACAATCACGCACACACACATGCATACACACAGGCATGCAATGCACACACACAGACACACATGCACACATACATATGAGCACACACATGCACATGCAAACACACACATTTTCTCAGTATTCTCTCCCACTTTCTTCAGCTCTTTCTTTTTCCTGTTTGGATGGTTGGGTTGAACATTTGTGATCATGAGCCGCATCTCTAAGGAAGTTCTTCCCTGGTCCTGGGCTTGGTGGGACCAGCACTGTGCCATCCCCCCACCAGAGTAGCTGGAGGGCCTAATTCTCCACAGCAATCCCTCCTTCACTCAACTGCTTCATGGGATGTCCTCCAGAGAAGTGGAGAGCACCTCTGCCAGTAGCATCTTCCTGCTGTATACCTTGCTTGATATTAATGATGAGGTTTCTTTCTGAGAATCTTGGCTGATGTTGACAGATGTGTACCAGATGCCTTTGTGAAGAGGGCGCTACTTCAGCTTTTTATATAGATTTTTTTGCAAGCGCTGGGCACAGAGGGATTTTGTAGATTCAGTGCTGTTTATTCATGTAGTGGGGCCTCGGGAATGGTTGTTGAGTTGAGTTGACTCTTGAAAGACTAAAATTCAAAAGCATATTGTCTTAACATTTAGTTAATCAGATGACAATGAAGCCTGACTACCCATGGCCCCCAACTTTTCATTAAACTCAAGCTTTACTGTGATACAAACCATGCATACCCAAGTGCACACAGAATACAGAATAATAGCAAAAATTTCTATAACTCACATGGCTCCCGAGTTGGCTTCTTAAACAGGAATCCAATGGTTAAAATGTTTGGATAACAACATCTGAATATCATTGGCTTTTTTAGAAACCTTTGTATTTTGTGCATTTAAAAGTGTGATTCTGAGAATCATTTGAACCTGTGGGCTTTGTCAGTCTGCTGACCCCAGGGGTCCTAGACACAGAAAACCATCAACACCCCTGCTCTCATTTTTTCAGGACTGCAAAGCACTTTGCTAACAATAATCCAATAAGGTCAGCAGCAAAAGTATAATTTTTATTTTATAGATGGGGATACCGATCTATTTGTTTCCAGGCCAGGGTCATTCAGCAACTAAAGTGTTGGGTCCAAGGTCATGGCATGATAGATCTGGAAGAACCTGAGTCTATCAAGTTCAACATTCATATTTTCAGAGGAGGAAACTGAGGTCCAGGGAAACAGCAGTGACTTGACCAAGGTCATACAGGAAGTCAATATATAGAAGAAAGAGGAGGGGGGGACACAGTGGAGAGAGTGCTGGACCTGGAGTCAGGCAGATCTGAGTTCAGATTTAGTCTTAGACATTTATTAGCCATGTGACCCTGAGCAAGTCACAACCTCTGCTCTCAGTTTCCTTAACTGTAAAAGACAACAGCACCTACCTCCCAGCATTGAGGTGAGGAACAAATGAGGTAATATTTGAACAAGTCTTAACACAGTGCTTAGCACATGGTAGGTGCCATAGAAATGATTATTCCCTTCCCTCCATCTTCCCTTAGACATCAAAAATGAAGTTTGAGCCTAGGTCATCTGATTTTTAAGTCAATGCTTATATAGTACCAGGCTGCCTCAAGTCAAACTTAGGTTTCCTGATTCAGAGTCCAGTATACTGTGCTACATAATGGGGATGAGCTTAGTCAGGAAGACTTCCTACAGGGGGTGAGTTAGCAACTATCAAAGTTGCTTGGAGAATATTATGATGGATGGCCTGGCAGGAGCTAGGAAAAAAGATCTAAGACTTGGGCTGGCTCACTGTTGATCACTATAACCCATCTTATCCCTCCCATGGCTGCCAGAGTGTACATCATGTATCAAGACTCACAGAAGGGACATGGGGCAGAACTCTAAATTTTTTGGTCAGATTTTCCAATAACCACCCCAAGGAAACAACCCTGCACATTAAGCAGAAATCGATGGATTACTGCCCTGCAAAGAGGATGCTTAATGTCCCATCATAATTCATGCTCTCCACTTGGGCTGAGAGAGAGATAGCTTTATTTCCCCAATAACTCTCAGGAACACAATTGTATTGTTTACACGGGGGTACCAACTTTCCATCATTAATCATCCCAGGAGAGAAATGAGTCAGTCAGTAGGTTTGACACACAAGCTTGAAGCCTCCCTAGTCCTGTCAATAACCCTCTTTCTAATGCCATATTTTAAGAAGGTAGGAAGTTTCATTAAGTTCTGATGAGACTTTCTTTCCTTCTGGGCTTTCCACCCCTGTGCTATTACCACCTGAGCAGGGGCAGGTTATTTTTGACACTTCTGAGAGCTGGAGAGAGCCCAGTAAGAGCTTATATCCAGACTGTTTTAGAGAGCAACTCTATGATTCTTCACATATAGGCACTAGACCAGGCATAAACAATCCATATTACAAATATCAGATACTTGGAAGCTCACATCTGTAAGAACTCCACTTGGGAAGTCTTCAGAACACATCTGGAACGTCCAGTTTGGTTCTGGGCACTGTATTTCAGGAGGGCTTGTTGACAAAATGGAGTACCTCAGAAGGATAGTGAGCAGTCTATAGAAGGATCAAGCAATTTGAGGACTGGATAGTAAAAGGTCTCTTTTAAAATAATTTTAGTTTTCCACATTCACTTTTATAACATTTCGAATTCCAAAAATTTCCCCCTCACTCCTCCCCAAACAGCATATGATCTGACATAGGATATACATGCACAATCATATCAAACATACTTCCCCATCAGTCATGTTGTGAAAGAAGAATCAGAACAAAAGGGAAAAGTCACAAGAAAGAAAAAACAAACAAAAAACAACATCCACACTCCAGTTCTTTCTCTGAAGGTGGATAGATGGATAGATGGAAGATTTCCATCATGAGCCTTTGGAATTGTGATGTATCATTGTATTGCTGAGAAGAGCTAGGTCTATCAAAGTTGGTCATTGTGCAGTGCTGCTGTTACTGTGTAAAATCTTCTCCTGGAAGAAGTCTTTAAAAACAAACATAAAACAACCTTCCTAACGATGACAAATTTCTGCCTTGAGAGTTGATGGACTCCCTCCTCACACTGAACAGTCTTCAAAGAGAAGCTGGCAGAATGACCAAGCCCTGGATTTCTGAAAATTAGAGTTAGTGGATTGGAGTTGAGCAAAGGCTGGCTGGAGAGTGAATAATGGTTCACATATGGTTCTTTGTCATGGGGAGATGCTGATGCTTGTTCATGTATGAGTTGGTTTAGATGATCTCAAGGTTCCTTCCAACACTCAGAATGCTTATGAGTTTGTGATTTTTCTAATATCTATTTTGACTGACAATCCTCCCAGTGCCTGAGGGAAGCCCCCTATACGAAGCCCTCTCTTTTTCTGCCTCAATATCTCCATCTAATTCTTTAAGCCCATCTTCATACAGTATAGCTTCAAATCCCCTCTTCCACACACTTTGGCTTATCTGGGTGTCTCTTCCTAAAACATGGCGCTGCCAACTTGACACAGGACTCCTGCTGCGGTCTGATCTGGGGAAAAGACAGGGGGATTCTCACTTCCTTTGTTTTGCCTTAAGGTACCTTGCCTTAATCTAGAGCTGTAAATCAAACCTAGACCTTTAGTATCCCAGGCTAGGACTCTGTCTATTCTCCACAAGTTCCATTTGGGGACAGGGCTGGAGAGGAAAGTGACAGGCTGACCCTTTCCCTTTATTTCTTCTTGGCCTTCCTGCCCCAGAAGCCCCTATGCATCTGACACCTTGCCTGAGCTCTAGGGCCTTGAACTGAGAAATCACAAATCAAGACTAGAAAATGAAATGCTAAAGCCAAGAGTGTTGAAGATCAATGAGGCTGAAAGCCTCAAGCAAGTCAAGGTCCTGGTTCTTTTTATAAGCCAGGTTTGCTCTGATAGTCACTGAACTACTTGAATAGTTGAATATTTTATGCAAATCCATTTAAATTTAGAGCATCCTTCCTACTATCTGACTTGTCTGATGTCAGCTCCTAAAGTTTGGAGTTGCTTCTGAGCAGTTGGAATTTGTTTTGATGCCAGAAAAAAATCAAAGGAAATTTATTTTCTCAAATGAGGTGTCGATCCATGGAGCTCCATGGCTTAGTATTTGCATTCAGTAAGCTCTCCACAAATTTTTATTGAATAGATAGAGGGATGAAAGGGTAGATAGAGTTTAGAGCAGGAGATGTTGCCCTGGGTGGGGTGTCTTTGTTTTTTAGTCATTCGTTTTTTATTCCACAAATGTCTGCTTTTTAAGTGTTGACTCAGTGTGATACAATATGCTTGGGACTGGGGCAGACAGAGAAATAGGAAGTGATCTCTGCCCTCATGGAGCTTGTGTTCTAGCAGGATGGAGGAGTCCTGGGCACAAATGTGTATGATACATGGAGTACAAGGTAGAATTTAGGCACAAGGGCATGAAGCAAGAGTGATAAAATTGACTATAGTTGGAGGATTTTGAGGAGGTGGCCTATATGAGTGGACCATTTAGGGCCATGTAACTAGGCAAAGGTGGAGGGAGGGGACATGGCAGGCAGAGTGAATGGTGTCAGCAAAGGGGTGTAAAGCCAAGCATGAGCAGCTTTCCAGAGGACTGCTGCTGTGAACAGCTTTCAAGGTTCTGATTACATAGTATAGCGAACTCTCTATTCAATAACAAATCAGAGCAAAACATTCACAGAAAATCAAGGTACAGCATTCACCATGTTACAACTTATAACAGAAAATCAAAATATAGCATTCAGCATGTCACAACTCAACAACTTATCACTAAAATGGCCACATAGTTTTCACCCAAGTGGTCACATAGTTTTCAACAAAGTACAACCATTTAGTAAATCAACCATTCAATCATCCTTAAGGACTCTTGCCTCCACCTTGTTGCACAATTAAATTATAATTTCATCAGTCACTACTTAGTACCCTCTTAAGGGGGAGGGGAAAGTACAATAACCATCTACCCCTAGGTCACAAGTAAATCACAATTTTATCACTCACTACTCAGTACCTTATTTCATCAGTCACTACTCAGACAATTTCACCAGTTACCACTCAGTATCCATGGAGAGGTCTTTTTATTTTGATTCGAGGCAGGTAGCTCCTACCTGAATCCACCAGTTCAAAAGCAGATATCTCCTAGCTCCTTGTCCAGCTCTCTGTGCAGTTCCTGCTCCACATTGGGGCTCACAGTATCTAGTCCATCTCAAATCCTTCACAGTCTCTGTTCCTGGGAAGACAAGGCTTAATGAAGCCACAATAACATTCATGCACATTAACAAAGCCACAATGTTCATACAAAATACTGGCACCACAGTCATGCTTCCTCAGTCTTTGGCAGCTCCAGCTGGGCCTTGGAAGTCTTGCCACTACAAGTCCAAGTTCTGTGTCAGTTCTCAGTTCTCATTTCTCTTCTCAGTTCTTCTCAATTCTTAGTTCAGTCCAGCAGTAGCAGCCCAGCCTCCAGATGCTCTCTAAGAAAAATTCTCTCTCTCCTCTCTCTCTGTCTCTGCCTTTATCTTTGTCTCTGTCTCTCTCTCTCTGTCTCTGTCTATCTCCTCTCTTTCCTTCTCTCTGTGTCTCTCTGTGTTTCTCTCTGTCTCTCCTCCCCCCCACCCCCAGCAGCTGCTCTGCCTCCATGATGCTTACCCCAGAAAATTCTGATTGTCTAGCTTGTGTTCTTCCTCCTCCCTGTTCAGCCCCTTCCTGTTACTCAGCAACAGGGGTTCATACCTCCTGTTTCTTTACAGAGGCTTAATTTGAAACTAGGTGCTAAGTACCTGTCAGCTTGGCAATACAAACAGATCTTCAAAGTTCATTGCTATTACAAGGGGCAGAGGCAGAAAAGCAAGTAAAACAATGTTCAAGAGATTGATGAACTGAGAGGATGCAGTTGAATTGTAAACAGATAACTCCCAGACTCAAATGAATTGTGTGGATATGAGGCCATCACATGTGAAAGTTGCAAGCCTCCAAAACCAATGATGAAAAGAAAGGGGAAAAGGGAGTGCTTGACAAGTCCAGGCTCAAAATCAAAGGGCCTATTAGTGGCACCACTTCCACTGACCCCAACCCTCCAAAAAAACCCCAAACAAAACAAAAGCGACCTGGACCCAAATGCAAATTAGGAAGCAACATAAATTGGACTTAGTCTGCAAGCCTAGGAGGATGGAGGGCCTGGCCACTAGGGAAAATATCAGTTAGACAGAAGGTCTCCAAGACCTTCAGAGGCTCTCTACTGTATGCTAAGTACAGTTAAAGCTCCTGAACCTGATCTTCAGACTTCCCACCATCTCCCTCCATCTTGGTGTTCAAGTGCTTCCCCTGCCCTTTCTGTTTGCCTTCTACTAGCTGTGCTGTACCCCCTTTTCTGCATGTCCTGCCTCTGCCTGTCCTGTTCCCAATGCCTGGAGTGTCTGGGCACCACATTTTCTTCTCTTCTCTTTTATGTAAAAAGATTTCTTCTTTGTTATGCACTTAGATAACACTAACAAGCTTGAACATTTAAATATGCAAAGAAGAACAGAAAAAAGAGTATTACATATGAAACTCTGCACTTCTGTCATAAAGAGTTTACTTTTTTAAGGGGATATTAAATCTAACCATGATAGCAACAGAATGTCCCCACATGTATATCCTTCTATGAACTTGCTTCTGCTCTCATTTGAGGACTTAAATGATTCACTTATGCCCTTTTCTTCTCTCTTTTTGCATCACTAACACCACCCACCAACTTCTCCCACACCAAATAGAAACATTCCCTTGCAGCAAATGAATATAGTTCGGCAAAACAGATCTCCACCTTGGTCAGACTGGAAAACACCAACATTCTTCTGCTCTCCCCACTTATAGTCTTGCCTCCTCTAATTGATTCAGGATCTTTTGTATTTAGTTCATGCACCTACTGGAGCTCATTGTTGTGTGTGTTGTGAGATGTCATTCTAAACCTCATCTCTCCCAGACTGCTTTCCAGTTTTCCTAGTTTTTGTTATTTTGGGGTTTATCAAAACCTGGTCTGTTTAATTGCCTCTGGGTCTTGTTTACCTCCTCTGTTCTCTATTTCCCATTTCCCCTCTTTGATGGCCCCCATCCTTCTAAGCATAACTGAAGTGAAACCTCTTCTATCAAATATTTCCTTATCTTTCTTGTTGCTACCAATGTTACCCTTCAGACCTTAAATCTTATACTCTTTTAGTCCTCTCTGATATAAGTGTTATGTAATATTTGGGGTTATAGCTTCTCATGCCATCATCAGGGAATGTGTAGCCTAGATTATGATACAGTCAAAGAGACTCTGAATGGTTTGACTCAGTGGAGACAAGGCATAGTTATGGATAAATCAATGCCAGTTTTTTGGGGGACTTCCCTAAGTGAGTGTTTTATCGTTTGTTCTTGGTTGTGGGCCATGTACCATTACTATCAAAGGATGAAGGAAGAGGCATCATTACAGTCAAATATTTAATATGAAATAAATGTTTTATGGCAGTGTTGAGGTCCCAAAACATCTCAATAGGTTAGAAAGAGATAATTAATTTAATGAGAAGAAATATAGTAAACAGAAATACAAAATCCTACACTCAGATTCAAAAAGTCAGTGATACACAGGATGGAGGAAGTGTGGCATTTGAAACTGATTTAGAATTGTGTGCTCAGTATAAGCCACCAGTGAGACAGTACAGTAGACAAAGTGTGATGTTAGGCCCACAGTAAGAGAGTCACAATCTCCAGGCCAAGAGATATATTAGTTCAGTCATTTTCTCCATAATATCACACTCTAGCCAAAAGAAAGAGTAGAAAGTCCTTGGGGAGTGTGCCCTATATTCTTCTTTTTGCTTTCCAAAGTGCCCAGAGGTAAGATGTTAGAAAGGCCAAAGGAAATAATGTTCTCTCCAGTTAGCTATTCTCCAGTCTGCTGTTCTTGCTTCATCTCTAAGCCTAGAAGAGACACTGGGCCATCTGTATCCTTAGCTGCATCCCCCTTTCCTGCCTATCATAATCCTCTTCCTTCAAGGTTCCAATGAAATATCCCCTTCTCAATTACACCTTCTTGAATCATGCTTCCTCAGATCTAGAAGTGATCTTTTCATCCCTCTCTCTGGAATTTTGTGAAGACCAACGTGTGTGTGTGTGTGTGTGTGTGTGTGTGTGTGTGTGTGTGTGTGTGTGTGTGTGTGTGTGTGTGTAATTTACCTCATGCTAGAATGCAGCCTTCCTGAAGACAGGTTCTGTGTTCTTTTCACCCTTTATTCCTGCAGCATGCTAAGTTATTACAATATAATAAAGCAAGTAAGCTTACTGAATCTACAATTGTTACCCCATTCAAGTAAAGAGCATTGTCATTGGCTAAGAGTAGAAGGAGAAAGAATACTTGAGCCCTGAACCAGACAAAATGAAAAATGAGTAGAGATAACTGATGGTGCCACATACTGTAAGAAGTGACCAATGGAACATGTGCCCAAGGGGGCATGTGCTGAAAATAATCACTACTTCTAAAAGGTTTAGAAAGGTTCATGGGTGACAGACCCCAGATGGATTTTGAATGGAAATTGTGATGCTTTGGGGATTGAACCTCAATATTTGAAAAGGATATCAAGGAAGATCACAAGACCCTCATCTTACATTTCTCTATGCCTTAATATGCAAGTAATTCCACAGGTACATCAATCACAGTAACCCTGGGAGGTGGCCGGTCCAAATGCCATTGTGTACATTCTACCAATGAGTACCCTGAGCCTCCTAGAAAGGAGGTGATCAAAATGATGGCACTGATGATCCTGCTGTGATCTGTCTTGGTCAGGTATATTGTCTGACTTATTAATTCTGGCTGCTGCATTTTAAGGACATCAACAAAATGGAGATCATTCAGAGGACAGCAACAAAATTGAGGGGACACTAGAGAATGATACTTGGGAGAACTGGTTGGAGGAACTGGGGATCCTTAAGCCTAGATAAGAAAAGATTTTTTGGAGTAGGTGTGCATGTACATGTGGACTGATGAGTGCAAAGGACTGACACATGGAAGAGGGAAGAAGCTTGTTCTACTTGGCTCTGAAAGGCTGAATTTGGAGCAATGGGAAAAATTTCAGAGAGAGCTGGATTGGGGATGGATGGAAGCACTATTTTTCCTGCTTGTGCTGTTCACAAGTGGAGTGGTCCACCTTGAGGGTGGACAGTAAGTTGTGAGAGTTTTGTTTTTTCTTTTATCAATGAAGGTCTTCAAACGCTGGCTCTATTTCCAGGTATGATTGCAGATAGGCATCCCATTTAACTATTGGTTGGATTCAAAACATTATAACATTCTGTGATTCTCTGCCTTGTCCAAGATCCACTGGGGATTACTGGGTAGAACTAGGCCTCAAAGTAGGGCCTTTGGACTCCAAAACAAGGGTACTGTGTTAGGGTTGCTGAATTTGGAGTGAGAACTACTCAGTTACTACCCATGTGGTCTTGGGTAAGTGAAAATTTCTGAGCCTCAGTTTCCTCACCTGTTGAAGGAGGGAGTTGGTCTAGAGGCCCTTTCATGGCACTAAAATTATGATCCTCGAATTTTCTCACATGCCAGATAAAAGCATCTTTCCTCCACAGCAAAAGCACCCTTCTCTTTTGCTTATTGCCTACTCAGAGACCTTCCTTTCTCTTCTTTTTTACCTTCTACCTGCCAGAAAACTCCTGCATCTAAAGTATATTTTTTCTATAACCCCTCCCCCCCATTATATGACATTTCCTATCCATCCCACCCTTCCTCAATATTTTAAACCACTCAGCAGGTGTTTGGGGAGAAGATTCAACATAAATTAAGCTCTGTATTTGCAAGCCTAGGGAGATTCTTCTTTAATAAGCCCAGTGATAATGGAGAATGTTGTTAATTACAGCCTAAAGTCATAAAACCCACATCAATTAAGACAATGAATTTGGAGGCCCAGATAAGGAATCCCAAACAGGCCTAGATGGCTGGAGACAAGGGAATTGTTGGGGAAGTGGAGCGCTGAGACTGCCTCCAGCTTGGCCAGGGATGTGCCAGAATGATCCATTGAATTTGTTTATCATTCATGACCCTAATTTGCATTCTCAGAGCTCAATGCAAACCATTCAGAGAAAAATCCACTTAATAGAACCAGCCATCACCTTGTTTCCCTCCTAAATTCATTAACTCAGTGGGGAATGAGGAACTTTCAGGGAAGAAATAGTAATGGAATTGTGGGAAGAGCCAGAGGGTGCTCTGGACAGGAGATCATCATTTTCAGAGCTAGAAGATACTTTAGGGACCATTGAGTCATGGCCTTATGGGCTCATAGATTCAGAAAAGAACTGGAGAACCTTAGACAAGTAATCCAACCTATTAATTTTACAGAGGAAGAAACTGAGGCAGAGAGAGGAAAGTGACTTTTCCTAGGTCCCAAGAGGAGTACGTCCCAGTCAGGACTAAAACCCAGGTGCTTCCACTCAGTATCCAGTGGTCTTCCTCCCATCCCACCTAGGAAGAATTCAGATTTCCCCTGAGGCAGGCTGAGGCCCTCTTAAAATCCCAGCTTTCTAAGGGCAGCTAAAGGACCACTTTCTACAAGGGCTCTTTCTCTAGGGTCTTTTTTGCAAAAAAAAAAAAAAAATCAAAAGAAACCAACAAACCCAATAACTTGATATTGACTTTTTGTACATTTTGTAGATCCTTGTGCATGTCCATGTGGTCCCCTCACAAAGAATGCAAAGCTCCTTGAAGGCAGGGATGGTTTTGCTGCTGCCTTTCTGTCCCAGTGCTCAGCACCATGCCTGGGACAGAGCAGGGGCCTAATGAATGCTCATCGAATGAGCGATTGGAATCCTGGGGCACAGACATTGAGGGCTTCCTTTTCTTTCATTAAAAAGAGAGACTGCTATTCCTCTGATTGCCTCATCTTGCCCTAGGAATGATCCTGGTTCTTAAAGATGGTGCCAGAAGAGGGAAAGTTCTAACAAGAGAGAAAGATAGAGAAAATAGATCCAGCAATGATGGATTGTGTGCCCGCCTGTTAAGGATAAGTCTGGCTCTGGGCAGAGAGGCCCATGGCCTGGTTAGCTACTGGAGGATGACATGTGGCTGTTTCCTGCCACAGATGAGTTGACTAAGGCTTGGGACAGGAAGCTGCACTGTGTGAACTAGGATTAAAAGAGGAGAATGACAGGGTGCTTGCTATGGGCTAGGAACTGTGCTAAGTGCTTTCTACCAATATCACCTCATTTAATTCTCATGACGTTTTATGGTTAAGGAAGCTAAGGCAAGTAAGCAGAGGTTAAATGGCTTACTCAGGTCATAGAATCAGTGTCTGAGGCTGGATGGGACTCCAGGTTGAGCATTCTACCCACTGTATCCCCTCACTGCCTAATTCCATAAGATGCTCTATAATTCAGGGCTACTGAGCTGGAAGGGACCTCCACGACCATTTTATCCAACCTGGGTTTGACGGAGGCTCTCACTATTAGGCTGTCACTCAACGCTTGTCTTTCTGGGGAGCCCCTTCTACTTTCGAGTAGCTCCAATTGTTTAGAAGGATTTTCCGCATATCAAACATAATCTTCTCTCTGCACCTTCCTTCCACATTGTACATGTTGTGCCTTCTGGGGCCATGCAGAACAAGCATGATCCCTTTTCCATGTGTCAGCCCCACGAATACTCAAAGACAGTCATCACATTTTCTCTAGAGTTTCTTCAAACAGTTTTCACATGACTGACCTGAAGGCCCTTAGTTACCCACTGAGGGGTGCTCTTTACCTCCTGAAGTTCCTTTCTACAATACACCACCCCCTGCAGCCCACACATCGTCCCACATGTGCTCTGGTTGGGGCAGTAGGCTATGGGCCTACTGCCTCATGCTGTTCTTCAGGTAGCCTAAGATCTCATTTGCTTTCATTAGAGAGGAAATAGATGCTGGACGACAGAGGAAAGATATAGATGTAAGACAAGACAGATTAAGGCTAAGAAATAAGAACAAAATAATCAAGGGGTGCTGAGTTGCATTTTTAATACAAAGCATCAGCACTGAAGATGATGAAAGGCATGTTTAAGCACACATCCATATGTGTTGAGGTGATAGGTAGCATCTCAGCACATATTTATCATGGTTTATGGCTGTTGGATAAAACCACTGGCATTATTTATTTTTTGCTTATTTTTCTTCAGTTTTAAATTATCCCAATGGAGAAACCAAGGAGCTGTGCTATCATAAGACTGTGAATGAGGTCCCCTGGGATGGCTAATGAGAATCCAACATAAAAAATAACTTCCAATTTTGCCTTAACCCTTCTGAGGAACAGGGCTTGGATTCAAATGAAGACAAACTGAATGTTTGCACCATCCACATCTACCTCATTCTCCTCCTCCTCTTCTGCATTGTGTGACAGCATCTCCTAGGCACATATTTAGATCATGCAAGATTCCTTGACTGATATAACCATAGAGCTTTGATGGACCTCTGATTATTGATGTCAAGGGAAGATCAAAACAGGAAGACATGTTGTATTTGCCACATGGTTCTCATGGAAAATGTTAAGTATAGGATGAAATGAAATAGACTTTTTTGTAGATTGTGAAGTTCCTCAGATGTTCCTGTTTCCAAAAGATATTACACTGATTTCTTTCAGCCCTTTTATACTACAGAACCTTTTATATGAAATGCATGACAACTCAAAAATGCTTGGCCTACCCATCCACATGGGAAAAAATCAAATCAGTGATGAATGTTTATTACCTGGCATTTAGATGGGTGGGCAGCCCATTGAACTGACACATCAATATGGAGATCTTAGATAGACATTGTTGATGGACATTGTGCTGGGTCCAGAATAGACTAATTATCTAATAAAGGAAGATGCGTTGTGGTTGGGAAATAGTATGGCACTTTGGATTACCCTAAGGTATGCTCTGAAACAGGAGATCTTTTTTTTTAATACTAATGTTCTGGTGGTGTTCTATAATTGTGCATCATATCTTTGTGCATCATATAATTGTGCACCACTGTCTTCAAAGAGTCAGAATTATGGACATCTCAAAAGCAATAGAGACATGTGGGATGGGGGCATAGAGAATGCATAGAATATGAAGATTATTATATAGTATTATTCATTGTATGTGAATTATATATAATAGACACACATCTATTTTATACATAGGATTATTTATGTACAAGAAGTATTGGGAAAACTACTATCCAGGATATGAATGATCAATGATGCAAAAATGGTGTCAGCTCTCTGAGGCACTGGGGATTGGGGCTCCATTTGTCCTCGTGTGCTGGGAACACACCTAGAAGAAGCAGGAGGTGATTGTGAAGGAATGATGGGAGGCACAGAGAATTACCGTGAATGAGAAGAGGTAGATGGGCCACATCCCACTTCCCTGCATGAGGTACCCATGTTCATGAGAAAACCCAGCTCCACGGAGGTCCTGGAGGAATGCCTGTTTGTGTCTGTAAATATGGAGATTTCCATGCAGGTATCACTAAGGCCAGATAGCTCAGTTCAAACGTGGCCTCAGGCACTTACTAGCTGTGTGACCCTGGGTAAGTCACTTCATCCTGTTGGCCTCTGTTTTTTTTTCATCTGTAAAATGGGATGGAGAAGGAAATGGCAAATCACTCCAGTGTCTTTGACAACAAAACCCCAAATGGGGTCATGACAAGTCAGACATGACTGAACAACAACACAACCACAGCCACTCCCCAATAAATTCTCTCTTCCCAATTCCTTTTTACAAACAAACAAACAAGCAACAAAGCATAGCAAAAAGAAGCACCAATCCCCACCAACCTCCAGTTAAACAAGACAGTCCAATCTAGGGACTCTGAATGACAAGGTATCTAACCCTACACACCCATGCTCCACCACCTCTCTAGAGAGAGGCAGGCAAGCCTGTCCTTTTACAGGTGGGAGAAGAGAATCAGAAAGCTCATAGAGAAGCAGAGTCAATGGTCTGGCCTTGGCTTCCTTATTCCCTGCCCTGGGCTGGTTTGATGTGATGCTGCCTCATTAGTTACTGTGGGTTGTTTTTTCAAGCTTGCCCTTGGTGGTGACACTGCCCCTAGGCAAGCTCATTTCTCCTGCTTCAAGTCTCCCTGGGGCCCCGCTTCTCTTCCTGAGGTCCTGAGTCCTGTATGAACACATTAGACTGCTCAGTGAGATGGACCATCTTGGTCCTGCCTCCTTCCCTGAGCCAGTGATGGGGTTGATGCTGTTGTCAACAGGCTGAGACAAGTGGAGAGGAAGAAGGAGTGATAAAAATGGGTAATCAATTTCAATAATAAGGTAAGTGCATTTGCCTTTGTTTCAAGAAACCCTCCTGCCAGGCACGGAATTTTTAATGATTCCTGGGTAGAGTTTTCCTTCTGAGTTTGGGCATCCAACTGTTTCTGAGCTAATTGAGTAAAGAATAAGGATAAACATGGTGGGAAAAGTCTCTTTCACACTTCTTAGGCAGACAGCACTTTATAACAACTCTCTGTACTTCTAGGCTGTCTGTTAGTGTGAGATCGAGCAAGCTCAATAGGGTAAATTATTGAGAAAATATGAAGGAAGGGGCCTGTCAGATTCTATTACCCATGAGGTGGGGCGCTGAGTGAGTCAAGGCTGCCGTGGTTTTACCAAGAAAGGAAAGAGAGCTGGGCTGTGATGTCAGAGTGAGCTTTATACAAGTATCCATAGAACAATTGATTCACATGGTTGGTGTTATGAAAAGGCAACTAATGCTCAGAATTTCTTACTGTTGTCATAGAGATGGGAGGGGCCTTAGACCATGGAAGGTCAGAGCTTAGAACAGGGAATGTCAGGACTGGGAAGGGCCTTAGAATAGAGGATTGTGTGGGGAGGGGCCTTAGAACATGAAAGATCAGAGCTGGGAGGGGCTTTTGAATCTTTTTTTAAAAATTTTTTTGGGGGAGGGGAAGGTAGGGCAATTGGGGTTAAGAGACTTGCCCAAGGTCACGTGGCTAGTTTTTGTGTTAAGTGTCTGAGGCTGGATTTGAATTCAGGTCCTCCTGGCACCTGGTTCTGTTCTCTATTCACTGTGCTACCTAGCTGCCCCAGAGCTTTAGAATCTTGAACACAAAAGATAGTGCTAGAAGGGGCCTTAAGTTTACCTTACACAACCATTTCATAAGGGTAAACTAAAACTTAGAGAAGGCAACTTAGTGTTCCTAGCTTCACAATGAGTTAGTGGCAAAGCCTGAACCCCAGCTCAAGGACCATTCCAGCCCAGGTCATTTCCTCCTTGTCTCTTGCTACTGGAGTTACCCAAAGGCCAAGGTATTTGGAAAGGATGCCAGACTTCCCAATAATCCTTGAGCAGAGGCAGGGGCTCAGGACCATCTTGTGTTTTGGGGATGCTTCCTTTCAGACAAAATCTGCAAGGACATGTTTCATTCACCATTGGCAGACCCAGGCAATATATTTATCACCTTCAGTCCATTATGACTTTATGACTGTGATCTCTGCTTATTGAAATAGTGTAACATGCTCTCTTTATAAAGTTAAGGTGTAACCTTTAATAGTCCGTGGTGTTTTCATGGATTAAATGATAAATTTTGCCACAATACTTCCTTTAATTCCCTTATAAAATTGATATTTCCTGATGCTTGTTCATTGACATGTTCTCTGACTGTGGTAGCCATAAATCTTAGAATCAGGTCCCTAAAGACTCATACCAAACAACTATTAACACTGATCTGATTGAAAGCTGTAATAAGGAGTGATCTGATGAGTCTCTAGTTAGTAATGGAGATGGCCCCTGGAGCAACTCTTGGCTTGTATATGCTTATGTCTGTCTGCACCTTCCTTTGGCTTGTTGCCATGTCTGGGACTCTCAGACTTGTGCTGATGTTGGTGGTGGGGGTCAGGGTAGAGCCTCAGACTATTTGATCCAGTCCAGGACATAGGACTCCCCTGTAATGGAAGACTTATCCCTAGATAATGGAAAGGTACCAAGCACAGTGAGAGCTGACCAACTTTCTTAGGGAGACAGGCATCAAACAAATGAAATGTTGAGCAATTTCCCACAGTTGTGTATGGCAGGAGAAACATAGACTTGTTTGCATGTCCCCACTTGTGTGCATGTGCTGCTGAATGTCCCTAGGGGAGATCCCCAATCCTGTTGACTGGGCCCACTCTACATTAATGTTATCTAATGTCAGCTAGATCCACACTGGACATTTTTCCTTTTCCCTGATGGCCTCCCTATCACATTCCCTAAAACAGAACCTGGGCCAACCTTTTCATATCTGTATGCCTCAAGCCCCCTTTTCTTTCTTAGCAGAGGACCTCACCTCTGACTTTACACCCCACCCACCCCCCAACTTTATATCTGTATCAATTCTCTCTTCTCTTTAATTCCACACTTCCAGTTTCTTTTTCTCAGCACTTGAGCTGGATAATGAGCCCTTCCCTTTTCTTTCCAATGCACTACTAGGGTCCTGGTTCTTATCTTTTCCTGTCTCTTCCCAGACTCAGCCCCTTTTGTCATTCCCCCTTTTTCTAATCTTTAATCTCTTGTTATCTACTTCCTTGAGGCCTACAGACAATTGCATTTTATATCTTTCTTCCCTTTCATACCAACTTTACCTCCTAGATTCTTTCACTTCTTCTTCTTCTTCTTCTTCTTCTTCTTCTTCTTCTTCTTCTTCTTCTTCTTCTTCTTCTTCTTCTTCTTCTTCTTCTTCTTCTTCTTCTTTTTTTTTTTTTGCTTTTGGAGGGCAATTGGGGTTAAGTAACTTGCCCAAGGTCACACGGCTAGGTTTTTGTTTGTGTGTTAAGTGTCTGAGGCCAGATCCGAACTCAGGTCCTTCTGACTCCAGGGCCGACGCTCTACTCACTGCACCACCTAGCCGCCCCGATTCTTTCACTTCTTAAACCTTTACAACCTGGTTTCTGACCATACCACTTGACTTGAAAATGCCCTCTTTCAAGTTTCCAATTATTGTAAATTTGCAAATTCAGTGGCCTCTTCCTACCTCTCATTCTTCTTGATCTCTATGTAACATTGGCATGGGTTATTCAGTCCAGACATCCTACTTTTTATACCCAACATGTCTTCTGGACACCCTATGATCCCTGGATTTTGTGATGCTGCTTTGTCCTTGTTCTTTGGATCTTCAGACTCTGGGGGACCAGGTGTGTCCTACTCCCTATGGTAGGAAGTTTCCTAGGACTTCATCTAGGGCTCTCTTGTCTTCTTTTTGTCCATGTTCACTCTGATTAGTCTCTAGATCCCTCCTTTTGGATTCTCATCTCTGAATGTTTGTGGCCTCCAAAAATGTGACCACTTAATGCATACATTTAAGTCACGGCCTCTCTGGTCCTTAGGTTCTCATCATCAGCTGACTTTTCCACCTGGATATTTCACAGACATCTTATATGCATATCCAAAATGTATAGTCCTAGAATTCTGAATTTCTTATTCTGGGTTTCATATCATTCTAAATTCCTATTCCTTTTTACATCACGGGCACCACTATCCTTCCAGTCACCTGTTTACAACACCAGAGTTATGCTCAAACCCCTTTATTTTATTTAAAATTTTGTTATTTATTTGTTTATTTTTATTTTTTTAAAGCAATTGGGGTTAAGTAACTTGCTCAAGGTTACACGGCTAGTCATTATTTATTCGTGGGTGCTCATTTTCTGAGGCCGGATCTGATCTCGTGTCATCCCAACTTCGAGGCTGGCGCTCTTACTCACTGCGCCACCTAGCCGCCCCTTTAGGGCAATTGGGGTTAAGTAACTTGCCCAAGGTTACACAGCTAAGTTTTTGTTTGTGTGGATTAAGTGTCTGAGGCCGGCTCCGAACTCAGGTCCTTCTGACTCCAGGGCTGGCGCTCTATTCACTGCGCCACCTAGCCGCCCCCTATTTGTTTATTTTTAACATTGATTTAAAACAACTTTTAGCTTCCAAATTCTCTCCCTCTCTTCCACCCACTTCTCCCACCTATTGTCAAGGAAAGATAGTTTATATCAATTGTACATGTAAAATCATGCAAAACATATTTCTATATTATCCATGTTGCAAAAAAGGAAGAAAACCAATATGAAAAATTTTGCTTTAATCTGTATTCAGATTTTACCAGTTATTTCTCTGGAGGTGGGTAGCATTTTCCATCATATGTTCTTCATAATTATCTTGGATTGTATTGATCAAAATAGCAGAATCATTGTACAATATTGTTGTTATTGTGTACACTATTCACCTGGTTCTATTAATTTCATTTTGCCTCAGTTTCATATGTCTTCCCAAGTATTTCTAAAATCATTTGCTCCTCATTTCTTATAGCAAAGTAGTATTCCATCACAATCATACACCACAACTTGTTCAGCCATTCCCTGATTTATGGTCATCCCCTCAATTTCCAGTTCTTTGCCACCACAAAAATAATTACTATATTTTTTGGAGGCAGCTAGGTGGTTCAGTGGATAGTGTGCCAGGCCTGGAGTCAGGAAGACTTAGTTCCAGAATTGAAATCTGACCTAAGACACTTAGTAGTTGTGTGACCCTGGGCAAGTCACTTAAGCTTGTTTGCCTCAGTTTCCTTATCTGTGAAATGATTTGGAGAAGGAAATGGCAACTACTACAGTATTTTTTTTTTTTTTTTGCCAAGAAAACCTCAAATGAGGTCACAAAGTCAGGCTTGACTGAAAAGTGACTGAATGACACAAATATTTTTGTACACATAGGTTCTTTTCCTTTTTCTTTGATCTCTTTAGGCTCTAAGTAGTGGCATTGCTGGATCAAAGGGCACACACAGTTATGCCTTTTGGGCATAACTCCAAATTGCTCTTAGTATTCCAATTTTTTCACATCCTTCCAACATTTATCATTTTCCTTTTCTGTCTTGTTGGCCAATCTGATGAGTCACATGGTACCTCAGAGTTTTTTAAATTTGAATTTCTCTAATCAACCATTAGAGCACCCCCCCCCCATATTATTGTAAATAGTTTTGATTTTTTCATTTGAAAACTGCCTATTCATATCCTTTGACCATTTATCAATTGGGAAAGGGCTCATATTCTTATAATTATGACTCAGTTCTCTATATTTTTGAGAAAAGAAGCCTTTACAGAGAAATTTGCTGTAAAAAATTTCCCACCAGTTTCCTGCTTTCATTATAATCTTTGCTGCACTGCTTAGGTTTATGCAAACCCTTTTAAATTTAATGTAATTAAAATGATCCGTTTTGATTCCTGTGATCCTCTCTATTTCTTGTTTGGTCATAAATTTTTCTCTCATCCATAGACCTGACAGGTAAAATTATCCATCCTCCTCCAATTTGCTTATGCTATCATCCTTTATGTCTAAATCATGTACCAATTTTGACCTTATCTTGTTATATCTTTCTAAAATAAAGGTATAACCTTTATATATCTTAACATAATAAATAGCATTTTAATATTTTGAGATACTGGTCTATACCTAGTTTCTGTCAAACGGCAATTTTTGTCAAATATGTGAATTTTTTGTCCCAAAGGCTAGGATCTTTGGGTTTATCGAACACTAGATTACTCTAGTCATTTACTACTGTGTATTGTGGACCTAATCTCTTCCACTGATCCATCACTGATTCCTTAGCCCATACCACATTGTTTTGATGTTTACCACTTTGTAATGCACTTTGAGATCTGGTACTGCTAGGCATACTCAACTCTTCACTTCCCATATTCAATCAGTTCCCAACTATTGCCAATTCTCCCTACTCAACATCTCTCCCACCCTTTCCCATCTTTCTGAGTCACTTTCTCTCTTCTCTATATTGGATATCTATAGTTAATTAGGTCAAAGGTACATTGATTTTCCTTTGCTTTCCAATCCCTTCACCACTTGTATTATCCATTCCTTATGTTTTGCCATAATCTTACCCTGGATCACTCCTGCCATTCACTCCTATTCACATGCTGCTGAACAGAGCTGAAGGAAGTCAGGAAACTAGTGACTGTGTCCATCAAATTTTTACTGGGCCCTCACTACATCAAGGTAATGCTTTTATTCTTCCTTAGCTGATCCTCTATTACCCTCACCACAGAGGCCATTCCAAACATTTCTTTCTCTTCTAAAACCTTTCAAACCACCCTATCCTCCCCCTCCTTCTCCACAGAAGATCTTACTTAAATACTTTTACTGAAAAATAATAGAGCCTATTCACCAGGAGCTTTCTTTTTTCTTAACAGAAATAACATTTTATTAAAAACCATATTGTCAAAAATAGCATTGTTTTACATATTTTTTGAAATCTGTTTAGTTCTCTAGTTTAATAGAAGAAAACCAGATTATCATAACTGCTTTTTCATTCAATCTGTTTGCAATCTGTTATTTTGGTTGAAATATATGAAGAAAATCTGGCCTCACACAGATTTGTAGTTGGAAAAGGAGGAGTATTTTAATAGAAAACTGTGCTGGTTTTATTGTGAGCATAGTTTTGATCTTGTGGACCTCCTGAAAGAGTCCCAGGGACCTTGAGGGATCCTCAGACTACACTTAGAGAAGCATCGACCTAGCCCAAATCATTCATTTTACAATTGACTAAACAGGCCCAGAGGAATGGACCCATCCAAAATGTAGACTGTAAAGAGCAGAGTTGGAAATCAAGTCCAGGTTTCTGACTCAAAATTTGATTCCCTTGACATTACAACAAAATCCCTTTTTAAGTTGTTGAAGAGGCATTGTGGAAAGATTAAACTATTTTGGTGGAGTTAATTCAAGGACTGAACGCTCAGATGTTTTGAGAAGTTGAGTGAAATCAACAAGCAGTTTAAGCACTTAACATATGCCAGGCATTGTGCTAATTGTTGTGTTTGTCAGGGAAATGATGATGTGACTTGCAGTAGACTTTGGTTTGAATGAGGGAGGGGTTGACAAAGAAAGGCAAAAGCACAGCCCTTGCCCTCAAGGAGCTCATGGTCCAATGAGGGAGACAAGTTATGAGCTCCATCTTCCCCTCTACTCAACATCTTAGAACACCTTGACACGTTTGCACATTCGTTCCCCTCTTTTTTTCTACCACAGATTGCTCTCAGATCCATACCCACTATTTTTCAATTTTTCCACTTTCCCTTAGATACTGGATTTTTCCTTACTGCCCACACACATATCCATGTATTTCGCATCATTAAAAGTCCTTACTTGAATATAAACTTCCAAACACTCATCCTACACTTTTCTTTACAATCAAATTCCTAGAAAAAGCTTTAATATCTGTTTTCCCTCCGCTTCTCTCTTATTTCTCATCACTTTGATCTGGATGCTGCCATCATCACTTAATGAAACTTCTTTCTGCAAAGCCACCACTGATTTTTTGCTGGCCAGATCCCCTCATTTGCTCCTCCTCCATTTTGACCCATCTGCTGCATCACGACATTCTAATAATTTGGCTCTTTAGGAGTTGGTTGGCGTTTCTTTCTCAGTTCTTTTTTTTTAATGGATCATCATCTCTATTCTGCCTCCTACCTGTCAGGGCCCCCCAAGACTTGGGACCTCTTCCTTCTCTATACTCTTTCAGTGAACTTCACAGATGAGACCCCTAGTTAGATGCCCAGCCCTAGTCTTTCTCTTGAACTCCAGACAAAGTGAGTGTCCCATAGGTATCTCAAACTCAGTATGGCTAGAAGAAACCCAGTCATACTTTCCCTTATGTCCTTTGATCTTCTGAATTTCCCTATTCTGTTAAGAGTGCCATGTCCTTCCACTCATGCAATTTGATCATTATAGAGGTTCCTTAGTGCTTATCCATCCACATATTCAATTGGTAGCCAAATCTTACAATTATGTCTTCATGATATGTCTCACATTCACCCCCTTCTGATAAGCATTCTTTCTCTCTTTCTCTCTCTCTCTCTCTCTCTCTCTCTCTCTCTCTCTTCACACACACACACACACACACACACACACACACACACACATACACACACACACAGCTACCAACCCTACATCAAACCCTTGTCACCTCTTGAATGGTCAGTCCCAATTACCTAACTGGCCTCCTTGGCTCAAGTCTCTCTCCTCTCCAATGTATCCTCTACAGAGCTACTAAAGTGATTTCCATAAGGCATAGGTGTGAGATCATGACACTCAAATTCAATAAAAGTTGGTAGCTCCCTATTACCTGTAGAATTGAAGAAATCTTCTGTTTGGCATTAAAAGCCCTTTATCTAGTCCTAACATTCCTCTCCAAGTTTATTATCCACAGCTTCACTTTGTATACCTTCCACTCAGTCAAACTGGACTTTTGACTTTTTCTCCATTGTGGCATTCAAATATAAAGACTTATAGGAGGGCTAACACATATGACTAATTCAAATGAAGCTATTTGTGGCCTTCAGTTCTGTTGTTTTCTTGCATGGAAACATGGTAGAAGGGCTAGCTTTGATTTATTTTTTTATTTTTTTTGATATCTGGAGGCCACAAGAGGCAAGATCATAGGAAAGGGGATTTGAGAATCTTGAAAAATAGACTTCATTCTCTTCCCAGTCTTGCTAAATGCCAGTCTGGGCTGCTTTGTTTTGTGGCTCAGTGTTAAAACTGTAGATCTAAAAGGCTGAGCCATGAGAATTACCTTTAATAGCAAAGGGAAATTGAGCTCTCCACATATGTGTCCCAGGTCTGCACAGCTTGGCCAAGTCTGCAGTGTTAAGTCTCATTATACCTAGTAATGTTTTATTTAGCTCTTGAAATGACTCCCATCAGCCCAAGACTAAGCAAGAGGGTTTGTAAATGAAAGGGTTAGACTAAAAGATCTCCGAGGTCCCTTCCAGCTTCAGCCTTCTATGATCTATGAGCTCCATGGTGGTCGCCATGGATGCAGGGAAATAAAGAGGCCAAACATTGTTCCTTCCTCCTGCCTGTGGTGTGTGGTCAGACAAAAATCACAATATGAAAGTGACCACGTGAGGTCAGCAGCTGTTCTCAGCTCTTCTGC
The DNA here is from genome assembly GCA_011680675.1 of Gymnobelideus leadbeateri. Classification (NCBI taxonomy): domain Eukaryota; kingdom Metazoa; phylum Chordata; class Mammalia; order Diprotodontia; family Petauridae; genus Gymnobelideus; species Gymnobelideus leadbeateri. The sequence goes on from WOXC01004935.1 coordinate 100,059, forward strand.
ACATTCCTGCCTGAGCTAACTTGGTCTGTGAGTTCACCAAATCAATATCACTGAGGATGTAGCATCTTCCTACAGATTAGAAAATGAGTCACTTTTGAGCACTCCCAGCACTGAGTAATGGAGTATACAAACAATTTATTAACTATGACTTATAAATTAAAACAACCAGGGGAGAGCAAAGGGAAAATGAGAACTACTTCCAACTGACCCTTAATAATATTTGGAGAAAATTCACTTAATATTCAGATGATTTCTCATTTTCTGGGTCCTCTGTCCTTTTGGTTCTGAATCAAGCAGAGACCATGTCAATTTTTATCTAGGTTGGGAGGGGATTTCTAATGGAATCTGGGGTGAAATACAGAGTGGATGTCCAAAGTAGCATAGGGAATTTTGCTCACAAGATGATTTTACCCACCTTTACATAACTATTTTGATAATGAGTGTCACTAGGGTTGAATTGGCTGGACACATTGCCTAAAGTTAGTTAACACAGCTGAAGCACATTGCCTGCAGTACTGGTGGATATCACCAGGAGGCAGTAGTGTTGGTTAGGTAGCATATCCTCAGTGAGCCTATATATGAGTAATAAAGAGAAAAGAGTAATGCAATAATCCAAACCCAACATGATATCTCGTACCCAGCAAGTACTCAATAAATATTTGTTGATGCCAATTGTTGAAGCACTTATATTTTTCTATTAAAATGTAGTTAGTGAAATAATACTGCTGATAATTATTGAATAGAATCACAGAAATCTTAGCTTTAGAAGAGACTTCAGTGGTCTTGTCTCATTCTCTTCCTGAAGAAATCTAGTGGAAAGATCAATGTCTCTGTAGTTGGAGAAGCTGTTTTCAAATACTTCCTTTCTTGCTTAGTACCTTTGTAACTCCAGGCAAGTTATGTAGCCTCCCTAGGCCTTAGTTTTCTCATCTGTAAAATTAGGAATTGTAGTAGATGACCTCTATGGTGCCTTTCAGCTCTATCTTCTATGAACATTCCCAACAAGTATTCACTCATCTATCCTCTGCTTAAAGACCTTCCATGGGAAATGGGGACCTTCTTCCCCTTCCCCTATTCAGGTAAGCTATATTTGAACATTTACATATTGACTTATCAGATTTTCAAGGACCTGTGCTCTTTCCTGATGCAAATCACAACCTCAATTACTTAATAGATGGTTTTGAGAATTGCCAGGGCTGAAGAATTCATTACCTTGTAGTAATCCTGATAATTACCTTTCCCGAATTTAGCCGGGCTATTCCTGGGGCAATATACAAACATCCTGCCAATAAGTATGTATTCTAAGTAGCTTTTGCTCCATTAGCATTACCTTTTAGAACCCAGAGTGATCTAAATGCTGATCCAGTGGCAGATGAGCACTTGAGATGAGATTAGACATTAACATTAAGAGAAAATTATCATTTGAAGCAAGATTGAAAGAAATATTCATAGGAAGAAACAAACACTTTGTGTAATTTTATCACCCCAAAGAAGCTAGGGTTGCTGAACTATAGGGGCAAAAAAGATGAGAGCTGTTGCTCACAGCCACGAGGAAGATACCAGCTGCTTTCCCATTTGAAGGCTACTTATGGGTAGCAGAATAAAGATGGAAACAGCAGAACTTAATAATAGTAATGACAATAATAACAGTAACAAATGGCACTTTGCAAGGTGCTTTACAAATATTATCTCTTTTAAATCATTGCAGCAACCCTGGGAAGAAGGTACAGTTAATTTTCCCATTTTGTAAATGAGGAAATTGAGGCAGTTGGAGGCTAGGTAATTTGCCCAAGGTCACACAGCTAGTTGAGGCTGAATTTAAACTCGGACCTTCCTGTCACTAGGTCTGGTTCTCTATGTATTACACCACATAGCTGTTTTAGCTTTTTCATTTCTAGGGCTGAGACATGATGCTGCTATTGGAATGCTTCTCTTAGGAAAAGGGGGAAAGAGAAAGAACTAGGCAAAGAAGGTCCACTATTCTTGACTAGCCTTTCCTGTGCATCTCCCTGTTACCTTGTCCTATGTGTGTGTGTCCTCAGGTAAGTCTTGTATGTCTGGTCGTGTGATAATTTGCCCATGATATTGGGGCACAGAGAGTGGTAATGGATTGGGGAATGAAGACTATGACTTAGCCTTACTATAGAAGGACTCAGAGCAGAGCAGCCACCCTGTGTTACTAGTTTAGTGGGGGATGTGCTCAAGGGACTTTGTCCAGAGTTTTGTCTTGAGTATTCCTTGGTCATAGAACCTTGCATCCAGAGACTGTGTGACCTTGTTATATTAGTAATCATTATTGACATGTGAATGAATATTGTTAATGTATTGTTTGCTTGCCTTGATATTAAGAGACAAAATTGCTCTGATTAATAGCTTAGACATGGAGGCCGTGTATGGAAATGTGATTCTCTCCCAATTCTACAGCGTAGCTTGGCACAGTCATCACACTAGAATGCCTTCATCACTACATGTCTCAAGCCAAGGTTCAATCACCATACCCCAGGGATGATGTAGAGGGGGATTCCCATTTAACATAGAGCTTGGAATCAGTAGCTGCCCTTGGAGGGCCCTTTCATTTCTGGTCTTCTAGTATTCTCCAATTTGAGTGTATGATGATGTTCACAGTCTGTGATTTTGTAATATTGCTTCATTCTGAGTGTCTTAGCTTTCAGTCTGTTTTTCTCTGCAGCAGAGTCAGTAGCCCTGTTATGTCTATGCCTCCATAAAATCATGGAATGGCAGAGAAGGAAGGGACCCTACCCAAGTAAGGCACTCACACCCTGCTGCTGTTTTTAATTACTTGTCCAGGATTCCCAGCCCTCAGCATGTACTGCCTTGCTCCCTGACTGGGCTTTCAAATTATCCCTCCAGCCAGAAGATTTCCTTTTTCATGTTAGAATGTGGAAAAAAGATTAGGCAGAATCTTTCTCCTTGTTTGTTTGAGCCAGTCACTGACCCAGGGATTCTTTTTCTGCTGTGGATTCCTCAGGGTACCTGAGGGTTGTCTTGTCTGTCACTTAACCCTCTTTGTCATTTTCCATATTTTGAGAAAACTGAAGCCAATAATGATGAATTAATTTAATTCAGTAGCTCCTAGAATTTTCTTTAAACAAGGTTTATAAGAATAAATTTGGGGAATGAATTATGGAATCTTGGAGTTCAGGAAGGATCACAGAGGCCTCCAACCTATTGCTAGAACCCCTGACCAGCAGTGTGGATCACAGAAAAGATGGCTATCATGGAGTGAGAAGGCATGAGTTTGAACTTGCTTGGTCACTTGTCAGTTGTTTCATTTCCCATCTCTGGGCTTTGGTTCCCTCATGTATAAAAAGAGTGGGTTTGGCTTCATAACCTCTAAAGTTGCTTCTGAATGTATGATGCTCTAACCAGAGATCCCATAAAATGGTGATCCATGTTCTTCTTGAAAGCCTGCAGTGATGTGCAGCTCACCACCTCCCAAGTCAGCTCATGCTGCTGCTGGACAGTTCCCACTTTCCTAACTTCCTTATTGCTGGTGAGATCACCTGGGTTCACACATTTCATGTCATCCTCCGCTCCTCACTCTCACTTCCCAGAGCCAGTCTGTTGCCAAAGCCTATGGATCTTATTTTCATATCATGTCCCCCATACTTTATCTTCTCTCCTCTGACATTGCCACCACCCTGGTGGAGGCCCTCATCACCTCCCACCTGAACTATTGCAATACCCTGATGGCTTTTTTCTCCCTCCCAACCACCACATCCTCTTCACTCTCACAGTGATCTTCCTAAAGAGCAGGTCTAGCCATGTCATCTCCCTACTCATTTTTTTATTAATTTAATAAATTAATATTAATTTATTAGTTTAGTTTCAGTGAACAAGATTCAATTCCATAGTTCCTTGATTTTCAAATTTCCTTTACTTCCCTCCCCCCTCCCCCCACGACATCATATAGTCAAATATAGGGTCTGCAAATGTATTCATATTAGACATTATTCCAATTACAAAGGCGTATTGTACTAGTTGGGATGAAAGATGGTAAGGAAGAAATAAAACCAAACAATGAAAAGAACAAGATCATTTAGTTTGCTTCCCTCAGGATTCAGGCTCAGTTCTTTCTAGTTATATCTCTGGATGGCGCATTTCTCACTTTCTTGAGTCTTTCGGGATTAACTTATATCACTGCATTGCTGAAAAGGGTCCAGTCTGTCATAGTTGGTCATCACAGATATGGTATGTCTGTGATTGTATACAATTTTTTTCTGATTCTACACTCTCGCTCAGCATCAGTTTGTATAAGTCTCTCCAGGTAACTATGAAATCTGTCACCTCCTCGTTTCTTATAGCACAATAATATTCCATTACATTCATATACCACAACTTGTTTAGCCATTCCCCAATTGATGGGCACGCCTTTAGTTTCCAATTCTTTGCAACCACAAAAAGGGCTGCTAAAAATATTTTTGTACATATGGGTCTTCCTCCCACTTCTATGATCTCTTTGGAATATAACCCTAGAAGTGGTATTGCTGGGTCAAAGGGTATGAAATTATTTATAATCCTTTGGGCAAAATTCCAGATTGCTCTCCAGAATGGTTGGATAAATTCACGACTCCACCAGCAATGTATTAGTGTTCCAATTTGTCCACATCCTCTCCAACATTTGTCACTTTCTTGTTTTGTCATCTTAGCCAATCTGACTGGAGAGATGTGGTATCTCAGAGTTGTTTTGATTTGCATTTCTCTAATCAATAGTGATTTAGAGCATTTCTTCATATGCTTATAAATATCTTTAATTTCTTTCTCTGAAAACTTCCTGTTCATATCCTTTGACCATTTATCAATTGGGGAATGACTTGTATTCATATAGATTTGGCTCAATTCTCTATAAATTTTAGAAATGAGTCCTTTATCAGAGACGCAAGTTGTAAAAATTCTTTCCCAATTTCCCACCTCCCTCTTGATCTTGGTTACATTGGCTTTGTTTGTGCAGAAGCTTTTCAATTTAATGTAATCAAAATTATCCATTTTGCATTTTATAAAATGCTCTCTAATTCTTGTTTGGTCCTAAAATCTTCCCCTCTCCACAAATCTGTCAGATAAACTATTCCTTGCTTTCCCAAATTGCTTATAGTATCATCCTTTACATCTAGATCATGCACCCATTTAGACTTGATTTTGGTATATAGTGTTAGATAGTGATCTATGCCCACTTTCTGCCATACTGTATTCCAGTTTTCCCAGCAGTTTTTGTCAAATAGTGCATTCTTATCCCAAAAACTGGGGTCTTTGGGTTTATCAAACAATAGATTACTATATTCATTAACTGCTGGGTCTCCTTCACCTAATCTATTCCATTGATCCACTACTCTACACCTCTGCCAGTACCAAGCAGTTTTGATGACTGCTGCTGTATAATACAGATTAAGATCTGGCATAGCTAGTCCACCTTCCCTAGCATTTCTTTTCATTACTTCCCTTGATATTCTAGACTGTTTGTTTTTCCAAATAAATTTTGTTATTATTTTGTCTAACTCTACAAAGTAGTTTTTTGATAGATTGATTGGTATGGCACTAAATATATAGTTTAGTTTGGGTAAGACTGTCATTTTTATTATATTAGCTCGACCCAGCCATGAGCAATTGTTATTTTTCCAACTATTTAGATCTGATTTTATTTGTGTGAGAAGTGTTTTGTAGTTGTGATCATATAGATTCTGGGTTTGTTTTGGCAAGTAGATGCCCAAATATTTTATAATGTCTACAGTGACTTTAAATGGGATTTCTCTTTCTATCTCTTGCTGTTGAGTTTTATTAGAGATGTACAGGAATGCTGAGGATTTATGTGGGTTTATTTTATATCCTGCAACTTTGCCAAATTTATTTATTGTCTCAAGTAGTTTTTACTTGATTCTCTAGGATTCTCTAAGTATATCATCATATCATCTGCAAAGAGTGATAGCTTGGTCTCTTCTTTGCCTAATTTGATTCCTTTGATTTCTTTTTCTTCTCTAATTGCTACTGCTAGTGTTTCTAGTCCCAGATTGAATAAGAGGGGTGATAGTGGACACCCTTGTTTCACTCCTGATCTTATTGGAAAGGCTTCTAGTTTATCCCCATTGCATATAATACTTGCTGATGGTTTAAAATAGATGCTATCAACTATTTTAAGGAAGGCTCCATTTATTCCCATACTTTCTAGTGTTTTTAATAGGAATGGATGTTGTACTTTGTCAAAAGCCTTTTCTGCATCTATTGAGATGATCATGTGGTTTCTGCTAGTTTTTCTGTTGATATGCTCAATTATACTGATGGTTTTTCTAATATTAAACCATCCTTGCATTCCTGGAATGAATCCTACCTGATCAGAGTGTATTATTTTTGTGATAAGTTGTTGGAGTCTTTTGGCTAATATTTTATTTAGAAATTTTGCATCTAAATTCATGACGGAAATTGATCTATAATTTTCTTTCTCTGTTTTATCTCTTCCTGATTTAGGAATCAGTACCATATTTGTGTCATAGAAAGAGTTTGGTAGGACTCCTTCTTCACTAATTTTCCCAAATAGTTTGTAAAGTATTGGAATCAATTGTTCTTTAAGTGTTTGATAGAATTCACTAATGAACCCATCTGGCCCTGGAGATTTTTTCCTAGGGAGTTCATTGATGGCTTGTTTGATTTCTTTTTCTGAGATGGGGTTATTTAGGTAATTCACTTCCTCTTCAGGTAATGTGGGCAACTTGTGATTTTGTAAATATTCATCCATTTCACTAAGATTGTCATATTTATGTGCATACAATTGGGAAAAATAATTCCTCATTATTTTTTTGATTTCCTCTTCATTAGAGGTAGATTCACCATTTTTATTTTTGATACTCATAATTTGGTTTTTTTCTTTTCCTTTTTTTATCATATTGACTAAGGGTCTATCAATTTTGTTGATTTTTTCATAAAACCAGCTCTTAGTTTTATTTATTAATTCAATAGTTTTCTTAATTTCAATTTTTTTAATCTCTCCTTTGGTTTTCAATATTTCTAATTTAGTACTAAATTGGGGATTTTCAATTTGTTCTTTTTCTAGCTTTTTCAATTGCATGTCCAATTCATTGACCTCCCTTCTCTCTGCTTTAATTAAGTATGCACTCAGGGATATAAAACTTCCCTTGAGAACTGCCTTTAGTGCATCCCACAAATTTTGGTACGTTGTCTCATTATTATCATTCTCTTGAGTGAAATTATTGATTGTTTCTATAATTTCTTCTTTGACCCATCCATTCTTTAGGATTAAATTGTTTAATTTCCAATTAGTTTTTAGTCTATCTTTCCCTGGTCCTTTATCGCATATAATTTTTATTGCATCATGATCTGAGAATGATGCATTTAATATTTCTGCCTTTTTGCACTGGATTGTGAGGTTTTTATGCCCTAGTACATGGTCTCTTTTTGAGTATGTACCATGCACTGCTGAAAAGAAAGTAAATTCCTTTTTATCCCCATTCAGTTTTCTCCAGAGATCCATCATATCTAGTCTCTTTAAGATTCTATTCACCTCCTTAACCTCTTTCTTGTTCATTTTGAGGTTAGATTTATTGAGTTCAGAGAGGGGGATAATAAGGTCCCCCACTAGTATAGTTTTGCTATCTATTTCTTCCTCTAATTCCTTTAACTTCTCCTCTAGGAATTTGGATGCTATACCACTTGGTGCATATATATTAAGTAGTGATATTGCTTCATTCTCAATGGTACCTTTTAGTAGGATATAGTTTCCTTCCTTATCTCTTTTAATTAGATCTATTTTTGCTTTATCTGAGATAAGTATTGCTACCCCTGCTTTTTTTACTTTAGATGAGGCATAATAAATTTTACTCCAACCTTTTACCTTTACCCTGTTGGTATCCCTTTGTTTCAAATGTGTTTCTTGTAGACAGCATATTGTAGGATTATGGTTTTTAATCCATTCTGCTATCCACCTCTGTTTTATGGGAGAGTTCATCCCATTCACATTCACAGTAATGATGACTATCTGTCTCTTCCCCTCCATCTTATTCCCTCCCCTGTTTATGTTTTGTTTCTTCCTTCTCCCTTCCCCTCCTTGAAGTTTTCCCTTTTGACTGCCCCCTCCCTCAGTGTTCCCACCCATTGACCCCCCCTTCTTAACCTACCCTCTCCCCTTACTACTATTTCCCTCCCTTCTAATCCCCCCTTTAGTCTCCTCCTTTTCACCCCCCCCCCCTTACCCTCCCACTATCTATAGGACACAATAAATTTTTATACTTATCAGAGTAAATTACTCCTGGTTTGATTCCAAACCAATGAGACTAAATTTCAAACAGTGCTCCTCTCCCTCCCTCCTTTTCCTCTATTTAATGAATTTATGTGTCTATTCATGTTAGAATCTTAAACTTCACTGATTAATTTGATCCTTCTTTGAACCAGAACCAGTGAGAATAGTGTTTAAGTGATGTTCTTCCCCCTCTTTTTTTCCCCTCTTCTATAGTGTGTTTTGATGCCTCTTCAGATGGCATATTTTACCTTTTCCTAGCTCATCCTTTCCTTTTTCCCATTACAGTCCCTTTGATCCCCTTAACAGTCTTTTTTTTTAGACTTCATATTAGTGCATTCATATCCTCTGTCTAAGTATAACCCTTTTGAAGGTCATGATAATCATAAAGATTTCGAATATTGACAGTTATCAGCTCCACATATAGGGATGTGAACATTTTGCTCTTGTTGCATCCCAAGTAATGAGCATGTGTTTGTGGGTGTGGGTGTGTGCACTTCTGCATGTGTGAGTCTGTGTTACCCTTGTTTACCTTTTTATGTCCTTCTGGAGTCTTGTAATTGGAGATCAGATTTTCCATTGAGCTCTGGCTTTTTCATCAGGAAAGTCTGGAAGTCCCTTACTTCATTAAATGTCCATCTCCTTGCCTGAAAGATTATGCTCAGTTTTGCTGGGTAGTTAATCCTTGGTTGTAGTCCTAGCTCTCTTGCCCTATGAAATATCAAATTCCAGTCCCTCCACTCTTTTAATGTGGAAGCTGCTAGGTCCTGTGTGATCCTAACTGTAGTTCCTCGATATTTGAATTGTTTCTTTTTGGCTGCTTGTAGAATTTTTTCTTTAATCTTGTAATTCTGGAATTTGGCTACTATATTTCTTGGAGTTTTCAGTTTGGGATCTCTTTCAGGAGGAGTCTGGTGAATTCTATCGATAGCTATTTTATCTTCTGATTCCAGGACCTCAGGACAGTTTTCTTTGACAATCTCTTGGAAGATGTTGTCTAGACTACTTTTTTCATCATGGCTTTCTGGTAGACCAATAATTCTTAAGTTGTCTCTCCTGGATCTGTTCTCTAGGTCAGTTATTTTTCCAGTGAGATATTTTACATTTTCTTCCAATTTTTTGATCGCTTTTTTTTTTATTGACTCCTGCTGCATCATAGAGTTCTGAGTTTCAATTCAGTTGTATCTAATTTTTAGTGAATTATGGTCTTCAGTTAGTTTTTGAAGTTCCTTTTTTAGGGAGGTATTTTCTTTTTCCAAGTTGGTCACTGCCTCCCTGATTTGGTCTTTAAAATTTTTCTTAAGCTCCTCCAGGAATGCTATTTGGGCTTGAGACCAGATCATGTTTCCTTCTGTGGTCTCAGGTGTGGGTAGAGAGTCTATATTGTCCTGCATATTTTGTTGTTCTTGCCCTGCAGAGTATGCTGGAATAGACTTTCTTGCCTTCCCCTTCTCCTTTTCAGCTTCCTTCCTTCCCATTGTGACTTCCTGTTTCTGAGTTTCTCAGGCTATGAGCTTAGGGTCTGATCCTTGACTTTGAATACCTCTGGGTGGCTAGTTTATGGCTAAGTCAGAGAAATCGGTGAGGAATGTAGATGTGTGGGTGGGGGTGATTCTGACCACTTCAGATTTCTGCCTCTATACCCCTGGGCTATAAGTAGGCTTTTGTTGGTGAGATGAGGTGAAGCTTGTTGTGACCCCTCCCTCTCTTCTCTTCAGACTCCTGGCTGTCTCAGTTACACCCCTTCTTGGAGATTCTCAAGCCTGAGGCTATTTCCATTAACTTGGGATTTCAATCTGGGTGGGAGACTTATCTTTGGGTTTTCTGCTTCATGAAGGAGGGATGGGAGGATCTGAGCAGTTAGAATTTACTTTGCCATTCCAGCCCCTGTATTATACAGGCAGGCAGTTTCTAAACTTCCAGGCTGGGGGCTGAATGTAGCTGGAGAAGCCACTCTCTCCACTGGGGGCCTGACTCTCCTACCTGGCTCCAGTGATCCTTTCCCTCCAAGAGATGACTGTCCTTGGTAAGTCTGCAGGCTGGGGCTTTTTCTCTCTCTGGTGTAGTCTGCTTGTCTGCTCTTAGGTCTGAGCTGTGCAGACCCCACGAGCTCTGGGCTCAACCTGTCCAGGTACACTGGGCAACCTCCTGGGCTGGATTCTGCCACGCTCTGTCTTCTAGTGGGCTCCGTCACTCTGGAATCCACTCAGATTCACCCTTTGAGACTTAGTGACCGAGGAGCTCAGCGAGGTTACTGCTTCCTTTCTGCCATCTTGGCCATCTCCCTACTCTTTAGACTATGGCTATTCTTTGTCACCTCCAGGATCAAATATAAAACCTTCAAAGCCTTCATGACTTTCCCCTTTCCCACCTTTCTGGTCTCCTCATATCTTATGCTGCTCTTCTTATCCCCAAATGCTCTGATCCAGTGATACCGGCCTCCTTGCTGTCCGACAACAAGACACTCCCAACTCTGGGTATTTTCACTGGCTGTCCTCCATACCTGGAATGCTCCCCTTCCTCATCTCCATCTCTGGATTTCTATGGCTTCCTTCAAGTCCCATCTAAAACCCTATCTTTTATGCAAAGTCTTTCCCAGTCCCCCTTAATTTTCATGCATTCCTTCTATTGATCAGTTCCAATTTACTGTAATTTGTATGTAATTATTTGTTTCTATGCTGTATTCCCTATTTGATTGTGAAAGCCTAAAACAGGGACTGTCTTATGCCTTTTTTGTATTCTCAGTGGTTAGTACAGTGCCTAGCACAAAGGAGACAATGAATGTTTATTTACTGACCAGTTCTTGTTGAGAAACTTTTCTTCAGAATAAGCTAAAATTATTCCTAATTCTGGCCCCTAGAACATAGTGAGAAATGTTTAGTTTCCATCTTATATAAGAGTACTTTAGCTGTTTGGAGGCATTGAGGATCATTTTCTTCGTCTGTGACAGTATCAGTGAACACGACAAGCTCGTGATTCATAGGCTGTATGTAGGGTGAGGGAGCCTATGGTAAACCCTCTGTTCTCATCAGGTTACTTCTGGAAAACTGGCTTAGGTCTGGGCACCACATTTAAGGAAGGACATAGATGTGCTGCAGCATGCCTAGAAGAGGGTGGCTGGGATAGTGAAAGGACTGAGGGAAATGAGCTGTGAGGACAAGTCAATGTAATTAGTCATTGTTGATCTATAGAAGAAAATGACTGAAGCTATACTAGTTGTCTTCAAATATCTGAAAGTTGATCACATGGAAGGTGGCTTTACCTTCTTTTTTTGGCCTCCCAGGGATGAACCAGGAACAAGTTGCAAGTTGGTCTATTTTGGCTAAAGTCAGGTAACCATTTTCCCAATGAAAATGGTGAACCTGGCTACCTTGGTGGTAGGTGGTGGGTGCTCCTTCACTGGGGTTCTTGCAGCTGAGACTGCATGTAAACCTGTTGGATCTGTTGTAGAATAAAGAAAAGTTTGGACCAGAGGTCACTGAGGCCCCTCTCACCTCTCATTATTCAGGAGATTGGGAAAAACGTTGTGAAAGCCTTTCAGACCCAGGAGTTCTTATGGCTACCTCAATGGCTCCTCACCACCTTGGGAAACAAGCAGGAAAGACACTCATCAGACCATTTTACAGATGAATTAACTGAAGCAGAGGGGGTTGTGGTTGCTTGCTCAGAACTAACTGGTCAGTGCTGGGGCCTAGGAGCTCTGACTCTTAGAGTGGTTCTGTGGTTTAGATTCAGTTCCACTTCTTGGAGGGAATATTTGGATGGGTAGGGAGAACTTTCTGCCTTTTCCTTTATGATGGAGTAGAAAGTAAATGGACTGGGAATTTGAGAACCTGGGTTTGAAGCCCAGCTCTGCTGCCTCCAACTCATTTGGACTTTCTTGAGTCACCCCTAGATTAGGCCTCAGTTTCCTCACCTGCAGAATGAAGGAGTTGGGCCAGATGATCAATAAAGTCTCCTGTGGTTCTAAATCCTATAATCATAGTACTGAATGATTCTATAAAATTATCTGCATTTTGTTAGGCAGGCCACTTTTATTGTCTAGACCTCAGTTTCCTCATGGAGGGCTGTGCTAGATGGTCTCTAAGGCCTTCTTCAGCTCTAAAGCCAATGAAAGCCCGTGAAACCAGCAGAGAGATAGGCCTCTTTTGGCCGGAGTGTCCCTTTTAAAAATGCCAGCTATCTAAGAGATGCTCTTGTGTCTTTATCTCTCCTCTGCAGGTCCCACTCTACCTTGAGCCCTTAACGAGGTTAAATCACAGCAATCAGTCACTTTGGTACTCAGAGGACCACCCCTTGAGAGACATTTATGAGGAAGTTAATGAAACCAGGCCCCCACTTCTCTGGGCCACTCTCCAGGTCTCTGCTCCATGAGCCTCAGCCTGGAGAGGTGAATATTTGCCAAGAGTCAGGGATTCAACTTTTCTAGATCAACTAAAATAGAGCAAAGGCACAGGAGATGAATTCTCCCAGAGGTCAGTGGGAATAGTTATTTGTGTGGATACTTCTTCTTGTGCATGGTAGTTTGAAACCCAGGGGCTTTATAGTCCATCACCCCCAGAACTACCGATTAATCAGACATCCAAGGAAGCCGGAGTGTAGTGGGAAAAGCCCAGGTGTCTGGATACTTAGTGTCTGCTTTCAGCTCTGTGACCAGCTTGCTGGGTGTCCTTGGGATGTTCCCTTTATTTATCTAGTTCTCAGTTGCCTCCTTTGTTAATTTAAAGTGTTGGACTGGATTCAGTTACACAAATTTTATGAAAAATAAAGAGTCTGAATTGTAGACCAATTTCCCTCATGAATCTAGATGGAAAAATTTTAAATAAAATATTAGCTAAAAGACTACAACAACTTATCACAAGAATTATACACTTTGATCAGGTAGGATTTATTCCAGGAATGCAAGGATGGTTTAATATTAGAAAAACCATCAGTATAATTGATCATATCAACAATAAAACTAGCAGAAACCACATGATTATCTCAATAGATGCAGAAAAGGCTTTTGACAAAGTACAACATCCATTCCTATTAAAAACACTAGAAAGTATAGGAATAAATGGAGCCTTCCTCAAAATAGTTGATAGCATCTATTTTAAACCATCAGCAAGTATTATATGCAATGGGGATAAACTAGAAGCCTTTCCAATAAGATCAGGAGTGAAACAAGGGTGTCCACTATCACCCCTCTTATTCAATCTGGGACTAGAAACACTAGCAGTAGCAATTAGAGAAGAAAAAGAAATCAAAGGAATCAAATTAGGCAAAGAAGAGACCAAGCTATCACTCTTTGCAGATGATATGATGATATACTTAGAGAATCCTAGAGAATCAAGTAAAAACTACTTGAGACAATAAATAAATTTGGCAAAGTTGCAGGATATAAAATAAACCCACATAAATCCTCAGCATTCCTGTACATCTCTAATAAAACTCAACAGCAAGAGATAGAAAGAGAAATCCCATTTAAAGTCACTGTAGACATTATAAAATATTTGGGCATCTACTTGCCAAAACAAACCCAGAATCTATATGATCACAACTACAAAACACTTCTCACACAAATAAAATCAGATCTAAATAGTTGGAAAAATAACAATTGCTCATGGCTGGGTCGAGCTAATATAATAAAAATGACAATTTTACCCAAACTAAACTATATATTTAGTGCCATACCAATCAGTCTATCAAAAAACTACTTTGTAGAGTTAGACAAAATAATAACAAAATTTATTTGGAAGAACAAACAGTCTAGAACATCAAGGGAATTAATGAAAAGAAATGCTAGGGAAGGTGGACTAGCTATACCAGATTTTAATCTGTATTATACAGCAGCAGTCATCAAAACTGCTTGGTACTGGCAGAGGAGTAGAGCAGTGGATTAATGGAATAGATTGGGTGCAAGAGATCCAGCATAATGAGTATAGTAATCTGTTGTTTGATAAACCCAAAGATCCCAGTTTTGGGGATAAGAATGCACTATTTGAAAAAAAAACTGCTGGGAAATTGGAATACAGTATGGCAGAAACTGGGCATAGACCATTATCTAACACCATATACCAAAATCAAGTCTAAATGGGTGCATGATCTAGGTATAAAGGATGATACTGTAAGCAATCTGGGAAAGCAAGGAATCGTTTACCTGTCAGATTTGTGGAGAGAGAAAGACTTTAGGACCAAACAAGAATTAGAGAGCATTATAAAATGCAAAATGGATAATTTTGATTACATTAAATTGAAAAGCTTCTGTACAAACAAAGCCAATGTAACCAAGATCAAGAGGGAGGTGGGAAACTGGGAAAGAATTTTTACAACCTATGTCTCTGATAAAGGACTCATTTCTAAAATATATAGAGAATTGAGTCAGATCTATAAGAATAACAAGTCATTCCCCAATTGATAAATGGTCAAAGGATATGAACAGGCAGTTTTCAGAGAAAGAAATTAAAGATATCTATAAACACATGAATAAATGCTCTAAATCACTATTGATTAGAGAAATGCAAGTCAAAACAACTCTGAGGTACCACATCTCTCCAGTCAGATTGGCTAAGATGACAAAACAGCAAAATTACAACTGCTGGAGAGGACGTGGGCAAATTGGAACACTAATGCATTGCTGGTGGAGTTGTGAACTTATCCAACCATTCTGGAGAGCAATCTGGAATTATGCCCAAAGGGCATTTACAAATAATTTCATACCCTTTGACCCAGCAATACCACTTCTAGGGTTATATTCCAAAGAGATCATAGAAGTGGGAGGAAGACCCATATGTACAAAAATATTTATAGCAGCTCTTTTTATGGTTGTAAAGAATTGGAAATTAAAGGGTGCCCATCAATTGGGGAATGGCTAAACAAGTTGTGGTATATGCATGTAATGGAATATTATTGTTCTATAAGAAATGAGGAGAAGACGGTTTTCATATTTACCTGGAGAGGCTTTTACAAACTGATGCTGAGTGAGAAGAGTAGAACCAGGAGAAATTTGTATACAATCACAGACACAACATATGTGTGATGACCAAAGATGACAGACTGGACTCTTCTCAGCAATGCAGTGATATAAGTCAATCCTGAAAGACTCATGAACGACAGAGAAATAACTAGAAAGAACTGAGCTTGAATCCTGATGGAAGCAAACTAAATGATCTTGTTCTTTTCATTGTTTGGTTTTATTTCTTCCTTACCATCTTTCATCCCAACTAGTACAATACGCCTTTGTAATTGGAATAATGTCTAATATGAATACATTTGCAGACCCTATATTTGACTATATGATGTCGTGGGGGGAGGGGGGAGGGAAGTAAAGGAAATTTGAAAATCAAGGAACTATGGAATTGAATCTTGTAAACTAAAAATAAACAAATAAATTTAAAAAAAAATAAAGTCTGCTATGTGGAAGGTCCTGTACTCTGTGCTTTCAGAGATAGAAAATGAAATAGCTCCTGACCTCAAGGAGCTTGAATTCTGCCAGGTGGTCTTAAAAATCCCTTCCAGTTCTGCTTTTCTATCGACCCGTGTTCAATTCAGTTCAATAATTCTGGGTGTTGGGGATTGGTGGCTATTCTTAGTGATTGGGCAGCCCCAGTTCCCTCCTATATAAATTGAAGGGATTGGAATAGATTCACTTTTTCAAGAGCCATTTAACAAACACTTATTGAGTGCCTGCTATAAACACTTATGGCTTGATTGGTTTGTTGAGGCAGTGTGGTAGGTTCCAGACTTCCAAAAACAAAAAAGAGAGAGTGCCTGACATTGATTTTAAATCATATGTGATGAGCTGATGATGAAACGTGAATATGCCCTTTAAGGATAACCCTTAACCACATCAATGTTTTATCACCACCTCATCAATATTTTACCTCAACCCATGGAATCAGCTCTATGAGGGAAAGAATACTTTTTTTTTGTTTTTATATACCTTTGACTGAGGCATACTGCTGCTAGGCTCATACCCAAGTGGTAAAAGAAACAGGAAAAGGTCCTCTTTGTGCCAAAATATTTGTAGCAGTTTTTTTTTGGCGGGGGGTGGATAGCAAAAAGCATCAAGCTAAGAACAGGTCCGTTAACTGAAGAATGATTGAATAAATTGTAGTATATGAATGTGCTGGAGTACTATTGTGCTGTAAGAAGGAGCAATGATTTCAGAGGCATTGGAAGAATTAAATGAACTGGTACAGAGTGAAGTGAGCAGATTCAGAAAAACAATTTATATTAGAACATCCTGAATGTTGTTGTTTGGCTTTTGAGAGGCTAAGACCTGCAGTGTAATGGGAGCCTGGTTTCATTAACTTCCTCCTAAGTATCTTTCAGGGAAAGGTGCTCTGAGTAACAAAAAGTGAACAGTTTTGAAGATTTTAAAAAATCTTTTATTTATTTATTTTTAGTTTTCAACATTCATTTACACAAGATTTTGAGTTACAAATTTTCTCCCCATTTTTCCCTACCTCCAACCCAAAATAGGGAGCCTACTGAATACCCCTCCCCCCCAATCTGTTCTCTCTTATATCCTCCCCCAAACTCCCCTATCTTTCTAATAGAGCAAGATGGATTTCTATACCTCAGTGTCTGTATATCTTATTTCCCAGTTGCATGTAAAAAACAAATTTTTAACATTTGTTTTTGAAAATCAGATTTTTTTCCCTTCTTTCCTCCTCACCCACCCCCACTGGGAAGACAAGCAATTCCATATAGGTTGTAAGTATGCAATTATGCAAAATGTTTCCATAGTAGTTATATTGTGAGAGACTATATTTCCCTCCATCCTATCCACCCCCCTTTATTCTATTTTCTTCTTTGACCTTGTCCCCCCTTTTTTTTGCAAAGAAAAAAAATTTCTCCTTTATTACCCATCTGCCCAGAGCATAAAGAAGATTATGAGCCAAAATATAATTATCTATTTTATTTGCCAACATATATCTAAAATACAATATTAATTTTTTCTTTAAGTTATGGTATATGTTCTCTGAATGGAAATATAATCTATATTATAACTATAACTAAAATGTTTTTATAGATAATACTTAATTCAAAATTCACAAAAACATCCCTGTTTTAAAGATTACATAGCTACAAACATGTAAAAATTTTTAAAAAACACATTTCAATATCTTAAATATAACCTCTTGGAATCACTATTATTAATTCTGCCTCCTTACACTTTATACTGATGCAATTTAGTCACTTATTGGAGGTTTGTCTTCAATTTTTCTTCTTTGCTATATTTTAAAAACAGCTTTAGAGTTTACAGCTCTAGACACTCATGTGCCCTATTACATGGGAAGGAACAATTCTACTATTCCTTATCATTGGTTCCTTGTCACAGAAAAAGCATTGCTATCACCAAAGCACCAGGCCAACATCACCTTGCCAAGCATTGCACATGGGTCTGTGCTTGAGATCATTGGGTTCACACATTAAGAACATTTTAAGTTGGTCTATGACAAGAAAGAATATCAGGTATAGATACAAAATAACTGAGACTAGTGGAGATGCCTCCAGTGTACAGACTGATTTCTGCTGATCTAGAGGGTCATTTCTCTCATCAACAATTGAATGATCTTCTAATTGTCCTGCCATGGAGGGGCTAAACTGGGAGCCAGTTGCATACCATTTGTTTCGAAGGACTTTCACCAGCAGAAGTGAAGTAAAGGCTGTAGAATTTTGCCATCTGTTCAGGACTCATACAGATGTATTCATGTAAGACAATCCAGGTTACACATTCCAAGAGAGGAGGAGTGATCAGTGAGCCTGGATAAGTATAAAATTCCAAGGACTTAGGAAGAAGACCAGATGGGTCAAAGTCAGTGAAGACTGACCCTTTGTTTGAATTTTATTTATAACATCAATGACTTTTTGAAGTGCTGGTTTAGCAGTTCCCTTCTATAAAGAGACCCCAACAACAGCCAGTCCATCATCCTTGGTCACAGCAACCTTGATACTCTCATACTTTGTATTCCAGTGAACCAAGTGAAGCTCAACTGTATATTGCTTCCCATCCAAAATGTGCTCAGAGCCCTGGCTCTCACTGGAACCCCAGTGAAAATGAAACTGGACCAACCTGTAGTTCCCAATCAGGGGTCCTCCACTTAACACTGATTTATCAGTGGAACCATCAAATTCAACTTTGAAAGAGTGACCATTGTTGACAATCCTCTTAGCAGTAGAAGGGTCATAGGAGAATTTCAAAGGCTTCAGAAAACTGTCATACTGCATTTTAGAGTACTCAGTTTCCACAGGAGACTGTCGTTTTCCACGGGCAATAGGAAAAGCCTTATACCAGCATTCTGGCCCGTTCACACCTGGCTCATATCCCCAGTGATGGGACATTTCCCTCTTGCAAACTGTTGAGGGTTTAGTAATTAGCTCTTGGGTTGCACCTCTGCACTGGTTACAGCAAGCCTGTCCCTGGATTTTCTGTCATGGACTTTTATAGGCTCCCTCCAACTCCAAGTCCCTCTGCGACCAGGGAGGTGGGGACAGAAAGGGAGGAGATGGTTGAAGGTAGGGGTAGGGGACACTGGTTGGACTTGGGGGAAGGTGACCCTGTCCCCTTTCAGAAGGGTTTGTTTCTAACTACCCTCTTCCCCAATCTGCCCTCCCTTCTATCATTCCCCCTCTTATCCCCTTTCCTGTAGGGTAAAATACCCAATTGAATGTGTATGTTATTCCCTCCTTAAGCCAAATTCAATAAGAGTAAGGTTGATCCATTACCTTTCACCTTCCTGCTGTTCCCCTCCATTGTAACATTCTCTTGCCTCTTTTATATGAGATAATTTATCCTGTTCTATCTCTCCCTTTCTCCTTCTTCCATTATATTCCTCTCTCACCTCTTAATTTTATTTTTTTAGATATCATCCCCTCCTATTCAATTGATCCTGTGCCCTTTGTCTATATATACCTGTACACACATATACACACACTCACATATGTATTTATACACACATACACCCTCATATGTGTATGTATACATACATATATATCTATATATACATATATATCCCCTTCAACTATCCTCATACTGAGAAAAGTCTCATGAGTTACAATGATTATTTTTCCATGTAGGAATGTAAATACTTCAACTTTAATAAGTTCCTTATGATTTCTTTTTCCTGTTTATCTTCTCATGCTTCTCTTGCTTCTTGTATTTGAAAGTAAAGTTTTCTGTTCAGCTCTGGTTTTTTCATCAAGAATGCTTGAACATCCTCTATTTCATTGAATAATGATATTTTCCCCTGAAGCATTATACTCAGTTTTGCTTGGTAGGTGATTCTTGGTTTTAATCCTAACTCCTTTGACCTCCAGAATATCATATTCCAAGCCCTTCAGTCCCTTAATGTAGAAGCTTCTAGGTCTTGTGTTATTCTGATTGTGTTTCCATAGTATTCAAATTGTTTCTTTCTGACAGCTTGTAATATTTTCTCCTTGACCTGGGAACTCTGGAATTTGGCTATGATATTCCTAGGAGTTTTTATTTTGTAATCTTTTTCAAGAGGCAATTGGTGAATTCTTTCAATTTCTATTTTGCCCTCTGGTTCTAGAATATCAGGGCAATTTTCCTTGAGAATTTCTTGAAGGATGATTTCTAGGCTCTTTATTTTGATTGATCATGGCTTTTAGGTAGTCCAATAATTCTTAAATTATCTCTCCTGGATATATTTTCCAGGTCAGTGGTTTTTCCAGTGAGATATTTCATGTTGCCTCCTATTTTTTTTATTTGGATCTGTTTTATAATGTTTTGATTTATCATGACGTCATTAGCTTCAATTTACTCCAATCTAATTTTGAAATAATTATTCCCTTCAGTGAGTTTTTGAAATTCTCTTTCCATCTGGCAAATTATGCTTTTTAAGGCATTCTCCTCATTGGCTTTTTGGGGCTCTTTTGCCATTCGAGTTAGTCTATTTTTAAGGTGTTATTTTCTTCAGTATTTTTTGGGTCTCCTTTAGCAGGCTGTTGACTTGCTTTTCATGATTTTCCTGCATTATTCTCTTTTCTCTTCCTAATTTTTTCCCACTTCTCTTACTTGATTTTCAAAATCCTTCTTGAACTCCTCCATGGCCTGTAACAAGTTCATATTTTTTCTTGGAAGGTTTTGATGCAGAAGTTTTGACTTTGTTGTATTCTTTTGGTTCCATTTTTTGATCCTTTTTGTCCCCAAAAGAGGATTCTATGGTCTGTTTGTGCTTCCTCTGCTTGCTCATCCTGCCAGCCAATTAATTGCCTTTTGAGCTCTTTGCCATAGTAGAACTCTGCTTCCTGAGTGGAGAGAACTGTGTTCCAAGTTGCTGCGGTTTTCACAGTTGCCAGAGCTATGAGGAGGGTGCCATCTTTACAGCCACTACAAGCTCTGGCACACTGGCCACACACCCAGGAACACCACCCAAGACTGTGACCCAGATCCAAGCAGGTTAAAGCAAGAGGGATTACCCTCTGAATGGTCTCTCCATCCTCCTGTGATGTGCCACAGCAGCTGTAGCTGCCCACCTCCACCACCTCTGGCCTGGGGGCAGGGGCTGAACCATGCTCTTCTCTCACCCAGTTCCATCAGAATTCCCCATTGACCTTTTACTTTCTCTTTGGCGTTTATGGGTTGAGAAGTCTGGAAACTGTCACAGCTGCTGGTGACTTACTCTCCTGAAGTCTCCTTCAGCCAGTCTGGGCTGTAGACTGGGGCTTCTCTGGGTCTGGGCCTACGTGACACATGTGGGTCTGCTCTCAGCTCCCAGCTTGGTGCGATAGACTCTTCCTGTCAGCCTGCCGGGTTGCCTTCAGTGGGAGATTTGTTTCTATCTTTCACTTTGTGGATTCTGTAGCTCTAAAATTTGTTTAAAGTCATTTTAAAAAATAGGTATTGGAGGTGGTTGGAGAGGGAGATCAAGCAAGTTCCCGCTTTTACTACACTATCTTGACTCTGCCCCAGTTTTGACAATTTTTACAAAATGATGAAGAATGAAATCAATGGAACATGGAGAACAACTATACAACATCCTAAAAACAAAACAAATTTCGAAGGTGTGAAAACTTTGATGAATTCAATGTCCAGTAATGATTTCACAGGACTGATCACAAAACATGATCTCTAGGAGAGCTGTGGCAGACTTAAGGTACAGGATGAGAAATATATTCTTTTGCATACAGTCATTGAGGGGATATGTTTTCCTAATTTGTTAAAAGAAATGTGTTTTTCTTTTTTTCAGTGGAGTGGGAGGAATAGAATATAAAGTTCTGTTAGAGAAAAAAAAAATACAAATAGAAAGTTTGGGAGGTAGAGAGAGGGTGAAATTTTCTAACTGTGAAATTGTCACCTTGGACAATTTAAAGGGTAGTCATGCCCTAAACAGAAATAGGGTATTTGGGGGAGGGGGAGAATCTGGAGATAATGATTTCCTTTTTAGACATGTTGAGTTGGAGATACCCTATGAGATATCCAGGTGGGGTTTTCCAGCAGGCAGTTGTCAATCACATATGACTCAAGTTCAGAAGAAAGATGAGGGATTGGATTTGTGAACATATGAGAGTTGCTGTTTGAAGATGTTTTCTCTTTCTGCCATTCTCTGAGTTAGCCTAACTCCAATTTTATGAACAGTTCATATCTCTGACCACTTTCTGTTACAGACCCTCCCCACATTCTTTTAATATATATCTACTTTTTAATAATCTCCAGATTGTCAAATAATCTTTTTAAAACTCCCAGAACACCACAGATGTTGGCTTATAATGGTGATATGAACCTACATGTACAGGAAAAAATATACCTGAAATTGTTACTGGGTATTCTAATTCTGAGGGATTATTCTTGTTCTGCTAGGTGCCAGGGGGCAAAAGGGGGAGAAATGAGGCAGGGACATGTTCCAGAGAAACTACAATAAGAATAAATTTGGGAATCACAGAATAACAGAAGCCTAAAAATGGAAGGGGTCTCAGAAGCCATTGATCCCAACCAGTACATGAGAGTGATCTCCACTGCAGTACCTCTGACAAATCATAACATGAACATAAATAAGTCCAACACAGTATAGAATATAATAGAGACAAAGACAAAATCCAGACAAGGTGATTAGGAAGATAAGTGAAGATGAGTGCACTTAGCTGGAGGGGTCAGGGAAGCTTCCTTGATTAGGCTTATCCGAGTGGAGCCTTCAAAGTCTTAAATGATGAGAGGGAGTATTTTTCAACCTCTGTGGATGCACTGGGGCTGGAATGGGAAGTCAAGTGTAGGATTAGTTTGGCTGAAACATGGAGTATGTGAAGGAAGACAAAGTAAGGAAAACCTGGCATAGTTTGGGAGCCAGTTGAAAGACCTTCAAAGCCAGGTTTCAGAGCTTAAATTTTGTACTATGAGCAGTAGGGAGTCCCTAAAAGTTGTTGAACAGGGGGGTGACACAGTCAACTTAGCAGAGGATTTTATTACTTTCTAAAAGGTCAAAGCATCAAAGTATTAAGAACTGAAAGTGGCCTTAAAAATGTTACATTCCTTCCCCCTCTGCAATGTTCATTCCTTAGTGGTATGGAAGAGCTAGGATAGCCAGCTTGAATCACTCACACTGGAACCTTGAAGAAAGTAAATGATTGTCATCACAGTAGCCTCATCTCAGGCAGTTTTCCCTTCTCTGGGGTAGGGAAATATAACTTTCTCCCCAAGAGGTGGAAATAGTGGGGAAGATGAAGCTCTTTGACCTGGCCACAAGGAGTCCCAGTGACTCTGTAGACAACTACTCCACAGGTCAGGGAGAAAAATACAGGATGCCCCTAGAGAATTCTGGGAGATGCTCAACAAAGCATATTGGCAGATTTTGTAGAAATTGCTTCTTTCCCCAGCATGCTGGGGTAGTATTCACTTACTCTTTTAAACGTTGTTCTGGGGAAAGTGAATCAGACTAATTTTGGTAGAGCAGAACGAGGAGCAGTAGGGGAAGGATGCTCATTCTGCCGGGCAATTACTTGTCTTTTGAGCAAAGGCAAAAAACTTCCCATTATTTAGACCTGCCCCCAAGTGGAGTGGGCTGCCTTGGGAGGTGGTGGGCTCCCTGTTATTGGACATCTTCAAGCAAACCCTGGATGACCATTATTGGACATGTCCTAGAGGGATTCTTATTTGGGTATAAGTTGGATTAGATGTCCCTTAAGGTCCCTTCCAACCCTGGGGTTCTGTGGTTGTTTTGCAGAAGAGAATTATCAGAGAGGCAGATTTCAGTTCCACGTGAGGACAGAATTCCTAACACATGGAGCTGTCTAAAAGTAGCATAGTCTACCTTCATAGGCAATGATCTCATATTGGAATTCTTCTAGTAGAGCCTGGATGAACCTTTGTTGTGGCATTCATCTTCAGCTGAGGTTGGGTTGACCTCAGGTGACTTTTGAAGTCCCTTCTGGCTTGGAAAATTTATGGGTTTGTAGTTTCTAGAGAACTTTGGATTTTACAACATGCTTTCACATCTAATTAGTACAAAGGTTTTTAACCCAGCATCCATGAGGTTTTTTTTTTTTGTAAAAATATTTTAAAAACTATATCTCAGCATCATTTGTTTCATTTGTAATCCTATGTATTTTATGAATTTAAAAGATGGTCCTGGAAAGGGACCAACATGATTTACCAGGTGGTCTGTCCAAGGGCTTCAGGGCCCTCCAAAGGTTACAAACACCTGATCTAAAAGAATGTAAACTCCATGGGGGCAGCTAGGTGGCACAATAAATAGAGCACTGGCCCTGGAATCAGGAGTCAGGAGGCCCTAAGTTCAAATTCAGCCTCAGACACTTAACACAAAAAACTAACCATGTGACCCTAGGCAAGTCAATTAACCCTGATTGCACTACCTTCCCCCCCTCCAAAATAAAGCAAAACAAATGAAAAAAAGAATTAGGAGACCTACATTTAAGGGATGGCTAGGTGAAACAGTGAATAGACCACCTGCCCTCGAGTCAGGAGGACCTGAGTTCAAATCCAGCCTCAGACACTTAACACAAAAACTAGCTGTGTGACCTTGGGCAAGTCACTTAACCACAATTACCGTACCTTCTCCCCTCCAAAAAAATAAAAGAAAGAATGTAAACTCCTACAGTGCCTGACACACGACAGACTTTTATTTAGCATTTGTTGTTGAACTATTTCACTTATCTCTGTAAGAATTCTGGGAATCCATCTACTCTGCATTTGTCTCATGTGTTCAGACATATGTGTTGTCTCCTCTTTAGAAAGTAAGTCAGGGGCCATTTTTGCCTTTTTCTTAATATAATCCATAGCTTAGTATCGTATCTGATATAGAGTAAAGGAATAATGAATGATTGTTGATTGATTGAAGTAAGGCAATTGTCACAGATCCCATTTTATAGAGTGGGAAACAGAGGTCCAGAAAGATAAGTGACTAGTTCAAGGTCACAGAGGTTGCAAATCCAGACCTTCTACCTCTGAGGTCATAGTTCTTTCCCCTTTTCCCTATTTTAGCCTTCTGCTCAAAGTGGCTGTGAGTGTAGACAGCTGAAGCAAAAGGGGTGCTCTTCTTTTTGGCCTTTCTACCTCATTTCTTTTCACCCCTCCTGCTTTCTTTTGAGCCCTCATTGAGGCAGATTCAGAGAACTCCCAGGAATTATAGATCTGGGTGTGAGAATAGCAACTAATCAGAAAGTTGGATGTTTTCCCAGACTTTTCAAGCCACTTCCTGCTTCACAGGGAATGGCTCCCCTTTTATTCTTATATATTCTTACATATCTTTAGATGATTAAAACTAGAGTTAGCCTGATTGTATCTGGCTGGGATCCTTGTGGAAGCAAAATGGTTTGCATGTTCTGAAATTTCTTGGCTTATGGCGCTGAGTTCAGAGGTGAAGTGGAGCTTATTAACCAAGCCATAAGAGAGGGGACTGGACTGTTCCTGAATAGCCCATCACTGGACACAGATAAGACTTGATTGCTTGGATCTGTTCCTTTGTGAAGAAGGGTGCAGACCATGGGCACATGTTTGGCAAGAAAT
Source organism: Gymnobelideus leadbeateri (assembly GCA_011680675.1). Lineage (NCBI taxonomy): Eukaryota > Metazoa > Chordata > Mammalia > Diprotodontia > Petauridae > Gymnobelideus > Gymnobelideus leadbeateri. Next base: position 125,291 of record WOXC01004935.1, read on the forward strand.
CCATCTAGTGCCAGTTTCATCCATGTGGCTTTGGACCAAATGACTCCCCTTCATTTCCTGTTTGGCAAGATGACATTCAGGGGCTAGATGATCTCCAGGGTTCCTTTGGATTCCAAATCTTGGGACTTGAAACAAGGTCTTCTGATTTTCACACCGGACTCTGGTGGAGCTGCTTTAATCCATAGTTGTTGATAGATAGATTAAGTGCTCAATTGCACATCCCATTTAGTGATAGTTTGGGGCTCTCTGCTGCCCGTGGCCCCTTGATGTCCTTGTGGGCATGATGGGTGAAGATTGATGAAGTTGCCCCCTGGTTACCAGCCTCAAGATTTTCTGAAAGGACCACCAGACCCATATGCTTTGCATCAGGTTTTTCCAGAGGCCATGGACCAATCAATTTCTCCTGCTGAAAGTGAATTTGTTTCTGGATCTCTTCCCTGGCTCTTTCATAATAACAACCATGAATCACCTTGTTCTTTTGCTAGAGCTCCAGTCCTGGAGGGCCCATACCACAGCTGTGATGTGCACTCCATCCATCAGTCCTGACAGGGGAGGGTGCTTGCCTAGACCCATCATCATCCTTCACATTTCCAAGGTTCCTAAAAGGACTCTCCCACAACAACCCGGGGCCATTGGCTGAGAGAGAGGCCTGGGCCAGATTCCGAGCTCTTACTTCCTTTCACTTCTCTTCTTTCAAGACTCGGCTTGGGTCTCATCTCCTCCATGAAGCCTTCCTAGTCTGTCCTACTTTCCCCCCCATCAACCTTGGGGCAGTTCTTCAGCCTTTGGGAGTCCTGAGATTCTTTATTTACAGAATGAGAGAATTCAGCACCTGGGGTTCATTCCTCCTCTGTAATTACATGGAGATCATTATCCCCATTTTGGGGTTTAGTGAAATGAAGGAAACTTGCCCCAGGGTACACATCGACTTAGTTTTAGAGCTAGCTCCCTAGTTCTTCCCAGGACCCCGGCTGACCCAGTCCTTCCAGGGATAATGAACAGAGTGATAGGGAGCAACACCTGTCAGAAGTATACACCTCTTTAGAGATGCATTTCCAATGACTTCCCAATGAGGCAAGGGGACTCTAAGGGCTTGAGGGAATGGTAGGGTGCAAGTGAGCTTGTCAGATCCCAACTCATGCCCCCCTCACATGCCTCTGCTCCCATTCCACACCTCTCCCCCCCAGGCAGGGTCTTTGTAGGTGTGCCACCTGTCTGCACCCCCCACCCCGAGGTTTGGCATAAATAGCCAATCAATTGGCTTTTAATTACATATATCTTATAAACTTTCTGTTATAGGAACAGCTCAATAAAATGTCCCAGAACCAACTGCAGTATGAGCACACGTCAATAGCTGGGAATTGCACAGTGGTGAGATCAGAGCCGGCCTTGGAGGCTTCCTTCTTGTCCAGTGTACATGAGTTGGAGGCCTGGGATATTCCCAATTGCCAGAACCTTCCTCGCTCTTTGTGAGCTCCATTATGGTGCCTATGAGTGGGAAAATGTGCTAATTCTGAGGCTTAGAGAGAACGCTGGGATGGGAGGCAGGAAAACTGACTTCTGGTTTGGCTTTTCTGGCAACTCCTTGTGTGACCTTGGGTGGAGAAGGAGTCAGAACTCAACGTTTTTCTTTCTTCTCTGTCATACAATGGGGTTGGTCATTTCTTAGCCCCCCCCCCCCCCAGCCCTGCCATCCCCTCTTCTTAGGCCCCTCCCAGCTCTTACATCCCCTGGTCCAAGATTCCTCTTAAGTCTGACATTAGCTGTCCAATTCAGCCCCCTTGTGCACCACCATTTAACTGCCACGTGACCAAGAACAGCCCACCAATAAGCTGCCAGGTCCCCAGGATCCCAGAGATCAGAGATCAGCCCGTTTTTTACCATGGGGGCTAAGTTGGACTAGAGGAAAAATTCCTTAGAAGAATGAACAATGAGAGATCTTCAGTCGCTTCTTCTAGTGCCACACTGCCCTCCATACGTGCAGGGGTAGTTCTTTGCTTTGGGAAAGCCCAGATGGTCGTGAAGGCTTTCCTTACATGGAGGAGTAATCTGCCTCTGCCACTTTCCCCAGCACTGGTCGTTCCTCTTTCTGCCCCTGGGCCATCCACAGAGTCTCTCAGCCTCAGAGGCAGCATCGCTATCTCCTCTGAGGCTTCTCTGGGCTATCTCCAGCTCCTTCCACCAAGCCAGACTGTGAGGGTTTTAAGCCCTCTCTCCATGCTGGCCACTTTCCTCTGGCATCGCTCTGGCTTGGCCCTATCTTTCCTGAAATGTTTCTACTTTGCCCATCTGTCTACACCTTGGCTCTGGAATGTGAAAGGAGGAAATGTCACTCCCGTAGTGGCCTTCCAAGGGCTAAACTGTAACAGCAGCAATAACCACTAGCATTTACATGTGCTAAGATTTGCAACATTCTCTCTACATGTCATCTCCTTTGATCTTCACAATAGGCTCGAGAGGTACATGCACTATTGTCCCCATTTCACAGCTGAGTAAACCAAGGCAGACAAAAGTTAAATGACTTAACCAGGGTCATAAGGCTAGTAATTGTCTGAGGCAAACTTTAGACTAAGGCTTCCTGACTCCTGGTGCACCAGGTAGCAACTTAACTAATATTGTTATTTTATGACAACTTTTCTAGGCTTCAGATTCCTCCTTTGTGAACTGGGAATACCAATCCTTGGCATTACTCACTTCATCCTGTGGTTTATGAGCTAAGAGCCTCCCAGAGTGATGGTGAAGTCACTGTGCTTCCCACCTTGTGATTATCACTGATATTTATTATAGGAAAATAAGTCTTATTGTCTTGTTTGATAATAGGTGAGGACAAATCAATACCCACTTTAGTCTATTTAAAGCTCTATAGATTATTAATTATAACACTGACAATATTTGCCCACAGAAGGCTACTCTTTAATTCAATGGGAAAGAAACCTTGCATTGTTGATCAGAGAATCCCAGAATTATGATATTTTAGAAGCCTACAGTTACAGGATTTTTAGAATCTTGGAATCATTGCATGTTGAGATTCTTCAAAACATTCAATTAGAGAATCAGAGAAAATTAGATTCTTAGAATCTTTGATTCTTAGAATCATATTCTTAGAAACTTGAAATCATAGTCACAATATTCTTAGAATCGTAGAATCTTAGAATAATATAATTATAGAATTTTTGAATCACAGAAAATTAAATTCTTTGAGTCATAGAATCTTAGAATTGGAATGAACCATAAAGGCAATTTCCAATAAAGGAATCCGTTGTACAATTTTAATTAGATCAGAATTGGCAAAAGTAGTAGAAAAATAGCTTTCCATTTTTAATGTTTTCTAATTTTTCATTTTGAAAACTTTGCTAAGAATAAAACCTTATGGGTAACCTTGAAAGTTTCCTGGAATGTATAAAATGCTTACATTTGTAAAAATTTCACTTGTTATTGAATTCTATAGGGGAAAGAGCTTTGGATTTGAGCTCTGAGTTCCTGGGTTCAAATTGAGGGCCCAGGATTTATGCATCGTGGATCCTTGTGGAAGTTGCTTTTCTTTCCTGAGCCTCAGTTTCTATCTCTGCAAAACAGCGACAGTAATCCTTCCTTGGCCAACTCAAATGGTGGCCTGAAATAATGGATCCAAAAGCACTTGATCAGTTAGGATGCATTAAGTATTAATCTTGTGCCAGGCACAGTGCTAAGTATTGTCGATACAGAGAAAGGCAACCGTACAGAGCTTGCCCTCCGGAAGCTCCCATTTTAATGAAGGAGACATCATGCAAATAAAGGTACATACCACTCTAGATGGAAGGTAACTGGGTGGGGTTTGAACTGAGTCATGCAGGAATCCTTGAGGTGAAGGGGATGAGGGATACACAGGCACCAGGATGGGAGAATGAGGGAAAAGGAAGACCGCTGGTGTGACTGGATCCTAGCATATGGGGAGTCTGGTAAAATAGGAATAAATGTAGAGAAGTAGGAAGGGCCAGGCTGTGATGGACTTTGGATGGCAGCAGTAGAGGAGAGTTTGTGTTTGATCCTGGAGGCAATAGGGAGTTGTTGCAGATTGAATAGAGTGAGTGTTACTTAGTTAGAGTTAGACTTAGGCATCATTTAAGGGAGGAGCAGTTCCATGTTTCATTCTTAATTTTTAGAATGAATAGCTAGGATATTTACATGAAGCAAATGCTTGTCTTAATGCAGTTATAGGAGAATGGATATATGCAAATAGAGGCAAGGATATGGGAACATTTACTTGGCTTCTGCTACGTTTCCAAAGATTTGTGATTTCCCTGATGTGGGTCCTTGGTCCACCTGGATCCCAGGCCTCCACACCTAGACGTTGAGAGTGGCCATGGGCAAAGTTTCATGAGTCGACAGTCAGCATGCTGGTTTCTTGTCTTTGGACCCCGTGTACCTTGCACACAGTGAGGGATTAAAAATGCTTGTTGTCCAATTGCTTACTGACCTTATCCTCACTTAGCTAGCATAGCACCCGGATGACACAGTCCATTGCCAGGCCTGTACATGTGTGTCGTTTGGAACTGGTTTATCCATTGTAATTGTGTCCCCAGGACTTAACCCAGTACCTAACACAAGGCAGGGCCTTATTAAGCACTTACTGATATATTATTGAATTGAATTTTAAAAATTCCCAAACCTCTTGCATCTTTTATCTGTATTTCAGGCATTATCTTTGGACCAAAAAATCAGTCAAGCAAGCATTTTTAAGCACCTATATTGGATTTGAAGATGGAAGGAGCCTTAGAAATGGGGTCCAATCCATCCCCACTCTGTTATATAAATGAGAAAACAAGGGCCCCAAGTGGTGAAAGACCTTGGTCAGAGTCACATGAGAAGTCAATGGCCAAATAAGAAAGATTGTCCCAGCATATGCGCCAGGCTGCAATGGCTCACCAGAGTTTCTTCCCAAAGTTTGCTTATGTTCTTTTATCTCTAGCCTTTAGCACACTGCCTGTCACATGGTAGGCACAGTTAGCTGGTGGTGGTGGTGGTGGCAGTGTTGCAGGAACCCGTAGACTAGGAATAACACCTGCCTTGGCCTCTGGAAGCTCCCAGGGAGGACCCAAGCAGAGGTCACATGGATAGGCGAGATCCTGGATATTTATGGTCATGAGAACAAAGGGAGCAAAGTCATGAACCAAGTCATGAATTAACAAGCATCAATGAACAAGTTGGATCACACTGGGAGCAGTCAGGTTTCATGGGAGCATGATGCCCCATGGCCATCCTTGAGAAGGGACATCAATGAGTGTAGGGTGGGGGTGGGGGATTGCTGAATTTGGAGTCAGAAGACCTGATTTTAAATCCCTGAGGACCTTGGGAAAAGCACATATTCCCCCAGGCCTCCATTTCCTTATCTATTAAATGAGGATAATGATATTTTTATCATGTCAGTTGCTTCTCTGTTCAATGAGGTCTTTGGCCAAGCTGTTCCCTAACACCCTTGCCAACTCTAAAGCCTGTGAGCCCAAGCTGGGCTGTGGCTGGATGGAGATGACCAGGATGGGGAGGGGTCCAGAGCTCCTGGCACAGAAAGGGAGAGGGCTTGGAGCACTGATGTTTTGGTTTTATTTGAACTCTTTTGCTTTGATTCTGAACTCAACAATCATCAACAAACACAAAGGTTCCAATACAGCAAGTACAAGAAGGAGCTGAACAAGAAAGGGGCAATGTTTGTTAGGTGCAGTAGGCTTAAAAAAAAACAAGGATTACATTGAACAGAGCAGTGGCTAAAGGACTCTCTTTGTGTTGCCTTTTTTACATATGTTTTTGAAAACGCTTGCTTGATGGCTTCTCTGCATCTAGAAGAAATGCAGGTGGAATTAGAAGGCAAACGATTGGAGAGAAGATCAGATATTTTTCCATCTTCAGACATCTGCTGGGCTGCCACAGGCAAGATGGATTAACTTGCCCTTCATGGCCTTGAAGGGGAAAGCTAGAAGCAGTGAGAACAGGGATAGTGCAGTGAGGGGATAAGGAAATGATGGAGGCATGTGTCTGGGCAAGAGAAGAAAACATCTTCCTAATGACCAGGGTGGCCAGCAATGCTATGGGATATATAGGGCAGGGCAGGGGGTGGGGAGCAGGAATTCTCCATTCCTGGAAATGTTGTGGTTGAGGCTGCATGACCCAAGCCACCCAGCAGGAATCTACAGCCTGGATACTCTTGATGCTTGGGCCAGGCACCCCTTCACAGCCCTTGCCACTCAAGTCAATGAGGCTTTCGGGAATATGTGTGAGTGAATTTCTTCAAAATGCCCCAAGTGTTTGGTGTTCCTGCCCAAATCAAGGGGGTTATGGAGAAGCAGAAGCTCTTGCCAGAGAACTACTGTCCTCCCTGGCCCCCCTGCTCTTGGTGCCTTCCTTGCAGATTCTCTCTCTGGGGGAGGAAGGATGCCTGTGTAGCTGGTCCAAAAACCTGCAAACCCTTCCCCCACTTCTCCCAGAGGTGGCCGGGCCAAGGGAAGAAGGATGGTCCATAGCAAAGCAGACATGCTGACTGCTTTATACACATCTGCTTTAGATGTATGCTTTTCAATAAACACAGATACCGACCGGTGCACTACAGGAGAAGAATCAATTGGGGACTGTGGGAGCAGAGAGACTGGATCTCTGTATGCTGATTTATTTATTTATTCATTTCAGGTTGGAGGGACTGCAATGAGATGTTTAAATTCATTCCCTCTGAGTGCCTTCCAGGCCCAACTCAGAAATCCAGTGACCTGCAATGGTGCTTTTTAAGTTAAGCTGTGCAAGAGATTGATAAATTCCAAGGCTGTCTTCTCTAAGCCAGTCACAAGGAACCCACAAGTGGCTGGAGAGAAGAGCAATAAGGGACCTTAAAGGTCTTTCACTTCAAATCTATCCAGGCAGGAAACTTCTCCATTGACTCCCCTAAAGTAGTTATCCAGGCCCTTCCTGACGATTGTAGGCGATGGGGAGCTCACTACCCATGACCACCTCCTCAGCAGAAGAATGTTCCAGGTAGCCTGGCAGATAGAACCTTAGTCTTGGGAGTCAGTAAGACTTGGGTTTGAATCCTGCCTCAGTTATTGTCTGTGTTACCCCAGGCAAGTCACAGGACCCCTTCCAGATCCAGTTTCCTCATTTGTAAAGTGAAGATAACAATGGCCCCCGTCTCTTGGTGTTGTTATGAGAAGCAAATGAAATAACGGTGGGAAACGCTTCGCCAGACTTCAGAGTGGCACGCCAGTGCTAGTTATTAGGGTTTCTGTGGTCTGTGTAAAGCTTCCCCCCTGCCATTCCTGCTGTAGAGGCTCCCTCTGATGGGAAGAGGCTGGGGAGTGAAGCTCCAGGGGACTTTGCACTTTTCGATTTATTGCTTCCATCCAGAATTTCCGGGTCTGATAGCACTGGTGCCCCACCTCCATTCTCCACCAGGATGTGATCACTACTTCCTTGCACAGATGCCCAGACTCTCCTAACTCAAAACACAGACCAGTCTGTAATAAAAGGAAAAAGAATAATTGTTTTAGAGCCATAGGAAAACAAGTGGTGCCCACAAGTGAGCTCCTTTCCCCCCCTGAGACCTGTTGAGTCATGCTCATTTTCAGTACTGCCCTGAATATAGTCCAGTGGAGATCTGGGCCATCTATCCCACCCCCTCCTCTCCGGCCCCCAGGGGCTCCTCTCTACTGTTCTGACTCATGCTGGTGAAGTTTTACCCATCTAAAGCACCCCTGGCTCTAGTGACCACTGGGAGAAATCCTTGTTTTCTGCCACTGTTTTCCTCAGCAACAGGAGGTGATCTCAGTCACTCTTTAGGAGGGAGGTTGACCCATGTCCTTCCAATCCAGTTTGTTCAATTCAAATTCTGTGACATGGTCTTAGTGTACTTTTCCTCCAGCAGGTGGCAGCTGTTCCCTTTCCTGGGGGACCAGCTCCTCACTAGGGTAATTCTATAGGAAAAGGATGCTTCAATCTCAGTCTCTCCAAAGGACATTTACAGATCAAAATTACACTTCCAGGCTGCTGTTCTTACCCAAAGCCTTCTTGTGTACACTAATCTCACTGTTGTAAGTCCTTCACACCTAGAAGAGGTTTTCTAGGAAGCCAGCAGAACTCTCTCCCAATATACCTCAAAATAGGCCCAGTTCCATCTGACCTTATGCACATCCTCTTATTTCCAGAGGCTGGACAGTGTATCTTCCATTCATATTAATGCTTTAGTAGGAAAAAAAATCCACCTCTAGTATCCCCAATTTTCTACTTTTCCATCCCCCAAGCCTCCCCTGGTCAGCTAAGAAGCATGATCCCAGATGCCAGGGGCTCCTTCCCACAACATCCAGAAAAGAAAAAGGGAGAGAATAGCACTGGCCATAAGCTGGAAACAGAAATATGTATAATCCTTGAATAAATTGATACTGTGTAAAATTCTTTCTCTGTAGAGTCTGATCTGGAAGGGCCCTGAAGGTCATTTAGTGTAGCATGTCCTTAAAAGACCTCTCTGCTAAGTGTTCATTGAGATTCTCTTGACCTCCAAGGATGGGGAGCTCGTTACTTATGAAAGGAGCCTGTGGCATTCTGGGAGAGGGGTGTGCACCCATTTAGAGGCCTTGCTCTGGAGCAAACCAGAACGAGTCTTTAAATTGTTTTTGTAGGAATAGCAGCCATTCATGTGCTTGGGGAGACTCCAGCTCTTGGGTCTTCTCTAAATCTGCTTCTGTTCAGGTGAAATCCAGTCCCTTTAATTGACTTTGGGACAGCCTGGTCTCTGGTCTCTTCTGTGTCCTCCTCACCACAGCTTCTTGATATACTGGCAAGAGCCTGAATTTGGAGTCAGACCCAATTCCAAACCTAGCCTTGCTGCTTACTGCTGGGTGACTTTGGACAAGTCACTTGCTCCCTGGGCCAGGAAGAGATTGGGCTGAAGACCTTTCAGGTCTCTCACAGCTCCAAATGCTGTGAGAAGTTTGCCCCTTTTCTGACTGGCTCTGATGCTTGGCCAAGAGGCTGCAACTATGGGGACCAAAGGTGCCTGCCAAGGACTGAGCCCATCTGGGAGACTGTCTCCAAGAAAGCTGAGGGTAAGGATGAAGGCCATCTCTCAGAGCTTGTCGATGCTATGAGAAGGCAGAGAGTGCTGAGCAGGCTGAAGAGGCAGCTATCCATCTGGTGCTGATGGTGCTGCCTGATCGCCTGGGAGAATGGTGAGGCCAATGGCAATGGGGGTCAGTGGGCACAGACATCACCCACTAGGTGAGAATGTTGGAGACATTCCTGAGCTGTGGGGGCCCTGGTTGGCTGTGCTCCTCTCAGGTCTGGCTGCCTAGTATAGTTAAAACCTTCTAAAGAGCAGAAGGCCCTTCCTTGTGGCTCTCTGTGCCCTAGTCCTCCCTATCCGATACCATGGTCCACTCCAAGGTCTCATATTCCAGTCATCATGAGTGGCTCTGGTTCATCTGGTTAGGCTCCTGGGGAGTAAAGGTCAGCTTTGTCTCCCTGTTCTTACTTTGGATGTTAGGTCAGGGGTTCCACATCTTCTTCGTGTCAAGAAGTCCTTTGACCCCTTCTCAGAATTACATTTTTAAATAAAAATACAGAGGGTTAAAATGGTAGTATGTAATATACTTATGTGTGTATGAATGTGTACACAACGTGTTTTATATCATATGTACACATGTACATGTATGTGTATATAGATCCTTGGACTATAATATAGGAGATAACAGGCATCCCTCTACATTCCTGTACCCCAGGTCAAGAGCCCCCTAGTCGAAGCCCTGTTTCCTTGCATCAGTAACACTCAAGGCTGCAGATCCGGCCAGGGCTGAGGGCACCCATGCTAGCTCCAAGGATGACTGGGGAGCATAGGGCTCTCCGCCTGCCACTAAAACCCTCTCAGCCCAATTCCTGCTGGCAGAGCTCTTTGAAGGCAAGGCCTGGGTATTCTTGAGTTGTCTGCATGCCCCAGGTGCCTGACCCAGGGCTGGCTCTGGGCAAGTGATGCTCTAGACATGTGAGCCTAAACAAGCCACGATGAACCATGGCCCTCAGCACTGGAGGTGGGTGTGTGGAAGATGGAGAGGAAGATGGGAGATGTTAGCAGCAGGACGCTCCACAGGGAGTCATGCTTGCTTTGCTCTTCCCCCTTCACAATTTTGTCTCCTTGAGACTAATCTCAGCTTCTTACTACTACTACCACTGCCACCATGCCTTTTTATGGCACTTTCAGATTTGCCAGGTGCTTTTTAAAAATTTTTTAAAAATTTATTTATTTATTTTTTAAAGCAATTTGGGTTAAGTAACTTGCTCAAGGTTACACGGCTAGTCATTATTTATTCGTGGGTGCTCATTTTCTGAGGCCGGATCTGATCTCGGGTCATCCCAACTCCGAGGCCGGCGCTCTTACTCACTGCACCACCTAGCCGCCCCTTTAGGGCAATTGGGGTTAAGTAACTTGCCCAAGGTCACACGGCTAGGTTTTTGTTTGTGTGGGTTAAGTGTCTGAGGCCGGCTCCGAACTCAGGTCCTTCTGACTCCAGGGCCGGCGCTCTACTCACTGCGCCACCTAGCCGCCCCCAGGTGCTTTTATAAACATCTCATTTTATCCTTATAAGAACCCTGGAAGTAGGGGGTGGTGTTATCCCCATTTTTACAGTTGAGGAAACTGAGGGAGGCAGAGATTAAGTGACTTGCCCAGGGTCACACAGCTAATAAGGCTCTGAGGCTGGAGTCAATCCTGGCCTTCCTGACGCCAGACCTGGCACCCTATCCTCTGGTCCACCAAGCTCCCCAGGAACCATCCAGACCAACCCATGCCTGAGTAGCAACCGTCTTTACAACATTCCTGATCAGCTGCCTTTCAGTTTCTACCTTAGAACTTTTAGGGAGGGGGAACTCACTACTTCTTGAGGCAACAATTCAAGTCCTGGGCAAATCTAATTTTTCTGAGCTATGTTAAGAATTAGCTGGTAGGATGGGTGTGTATGTGGGGGCAGGAGGTTATGGGCAAGACAGGAATGGTCCTACATAAGCTGATGGTACTCTTGGCCTATGAGGCAGAGAGGCATGCTAGGTTGTCTGAATGAGCTTTCTAAATTGGCCCCCAGATAGGGCAGCAGAGACAGTGGCAGCCCAATGCCCACACACTATTCCTCAGACATGCTTGGCCTGCCAGGCCTTTCCTGCTCCTGGAATCTTGGCACCAGAATGGCTCTTAGTGACCCTCTTCTCTTAGGAAGAACTGAGGCCCAGAGAGAGGAGGGGACCTTCTCAGGGTCCATGCAGTGACACAGTGACAAAACCAGAACTCAGACCTAAAGACCCCTACTTCCAGCCTACATAACCTCTGACAGAATGGAGACTACTTGGAAAGGGAAATTGTATCCTATGGATCTAGCACAGTCCTAGGCACATAGGTACTTTAAAATGGGGGTGATAGAACGTGCAGGCTGACTGCCCATCTCTACTTTGTTAGCATCCCAGCCAGCCTTTGGAGGCCTATGGTGCCTGCTCCAGGAGGCATGTCCAGTCCATTGGGATTCACTCTTGTTTGGGCTCTTTCCAGGCTGCCTCTTTGTCCCTTTTGTGTGGCAAGCTCATTTCTCCCTTATACTTAGATAACCTGAGGGTCTATGATTTCATCCATGTGCACATGCCTTCCACTCATAGATGCCAACTTTTCCATTATTTGATAGAGAGTCTTTGTGAACTGAGATTGGAAAAATTCTGCCCCTGGAGGCCCAGCTTCTAGGAATGAACATGCCCAGCTGGGCTGGACTTGCCTGAGAGAGGCCCCATGGTACACCCATTTTCCAACCCTCATCTACAGCCTCCCCAGTTTGGAAGGACCTCTCCCTTTGGTTGGGGCATCCTCTAGGAGCAGGGTCATTTCCAGGGCACCAGGAAGCATCCAAAGAGGACCCAAGGGGCCCTTTGGAGAAATGTGTGGGTATAAGCTAACCTTACAAATGCCGCATCAAAGGGGTTATTGATACAGACATGGAGCTCGAGACTCTGAATCGTGGGAAGGTGAGCACTCCATCAGCTCTTCCATGATGTATTTATTCCCGTGAAGCCTTTACTAGGAGATGACAAACATTTGTTTTACATGTTGAGCCCAGAGGACCTGCCTAGCCAAGAGAAATCAGATGATTAGTACGCCAATGATGGAGTTTACACCAACTTTTACTTCTAGTTATTAAGAAAGGTTTAGGATTTATAGTCATGCCATGGATCCATGCTCCCTGGGAAGCAGAAGGCCCAGCAGTTCTGATGCTCTGCCTGAGCCTTGCACTTAAAAGATGCCCCAGCCAGATTGGGCACTGGATCTGGCTCCCATATCCCTTCCCATGGTAATGATGAGACACTCAGGCTTATGTCTCTCTCTTCCTCTTGGGCTCAAAGATTCCCCAGGTGCCTGTAGGTTCAGTGGCTTCATCTTGAGAAGCGATCTCCTTTCCTTGCCAGTCTGCCCGAAGCACGCACAACATGTATTAGTGCCATTCATTCTGGGAGCCTCCGGGGGCCTTAAAGCTGGCAGGGAGAGTTCTCAGGGACCCTGGAGTCCCCCTTGCTCCCCTACAGCCTCACTGCTGCTCTCCCCATTGCCCACCCCTCCATTACAGAGGCTCCCTGGACTCAGAAAGCATCTTATTTGCTGAGGTCAAGAAAGAGGCAGTGATTGTCCTAAGCAAGAGGCAGGATTTGAACACAGGTTTTTTTCTTCATGTTTAATAAACATTAGGGGCTGACCCTATCTTGTCAGATCAAAACAAACTCCTCCATTTGGTCTACGCTCCCCTTCCCAGGTGCTTTGCCACACCTTTTTTTTGTGCATTCTGTTCCAATGGAACTGGTTGGCTTGGCCTGTCTCCATGCCTTTCTTTACACTGTTCCCCCTGCCTAGGACACATTTTCTCCTGATCCTGCTTCCTCCCCAGTTCAGCTCTGACCTGAAGCCTGTCCTGATTCCCATCCACCCTCAAAGCCAGCTCCCAGTGACCCTGCCAGTTCCCCTGGATTTCTTCCATATGTTCTCATAAGCTTGATAGCTTGATAGCTCTCCCCCGAACCCTAGAGTGTTGGAGTTGACAAAGTAATTGATTAGTCAGTCAACAAGCATTTGTGAAGTGTTTATTATATGCTGGCCACTGGGCTTCATAGATGTTTGTTGATGGCTTCAGGAAACATTTATTAAACTTTTGCTAAGTGCTCAGTACTGGGGCTAAAAGTGAAAAGGAAGAAGTGCCTTCTTGCAAATTGCGTATCTTTTCCTGGGTGAGACAACATTTGTCTAGGGAAGGAAATTCAAACTTGGTTCAAATAAAATCCCAATTGATTTCATTGGGTAGGAAATGTGAACAATTGGGGGAAGGGAGAAATCAGGGCAGGCCTCTTGTAGGAGGTGTCCTGTCAACTTAGACTCTCCCCACCGCGTCTCATAGAATCATCAATGTGCTCATGTAGCCACTTTGGACAAGCTTTATTGAGTACCTGTAATGAGGGATATGTGGAAATCTACAGCATGGCCCCTTCCTTTGAGCAGCTCAAGGGTAAATTGGCAAGAAAAGATATGGACATGAATAGTGGTGAGAACTCGGAGGTCCCTTCAATCCCATGGCCACCATCTTCAAGCAGCTGCTGAGCCCTGTTCATTCTGACTCTAGCCCTTCAGTCTCCAATCTATCATCTATCTGCACCTCTAGGAAGGAGGGACAAAGGAATGAAGGAACACAGGGAGAGAACAGAGACAGGGCAAGAGAGAAAGGAGGAAGAGTGAAAAAAGGAGGGAAAGAAGGAAGAGAAGAAAGAAAGGAAGGAGGAAGGAGGGAAGGAGAGAGAGAAGAGCATGTGCTCTCAGTCCTTCCAGATGGGAGCCAACAGTAGCCTCCTGTCTATTATGTTCTCTTGTTTGATGCTTGGGTTGGATGTTTCATGTTGGGGTGACCTCATCATTAACGATGGCCTGAATCATTGTTGACAGTGTTCCTCTTCTGATTGCCTAATGATCAGGTCCTGGGTCTTTAAGAAGCAGGTAGGCACACATGGTGTTCATAATATTCTGATAGCTCAGACTAGACTTGGCTGGATGTAGTGTGCACTGGCCAGATCACTGGCCTTCTTACTGTTTCTTCCACGTGACCTTCCATATTCACCTCTGTTCCTTTGTCCTGGCTGTCCCCCATGCCTGGAATGCTCTTCTTATCACCTCTGCCCCTGATCAGCTCAAGTACACCTCCTGTGGGAGGCTTTCCTCCATCCTGGTTACTCCTCCTCTCCACTTGCTAGTTAGTGCCTTCTAAGTGACTTTGGTTCCCCTTTGTAGGCATCTTGTATGTAACTGTTTCTCGTTAGAATGTAGGCTCTCTGAAGGCAGGGATTGTGTCTTTCTCTGCACTCCTAGATCTTAGCCCAGTGCCTGGCACAAAATAAGTGCTTACTTGACTTCAGCCTCCAGGGACTTAGTTAGGTTCCAGTGCCCCACTCCACTCCCTCCTTCTCTGATCATGGGATCTATCACCTTCACTGCTTTTCAGCCTCACTGCTATCCCTTCATGTTTGCATTCCTCTGGGCTTGGGATTAATTTCAACCTTGTCTTCTGTGTCTTTAGTTTCTTTCCCTTGGCTTTGCCATTCATTCTCAAGACTCCAAGACTATGGATCCCCCTCTATGCCAATGGCCCCAACATCTGACTCTTTGGTGCTTTGGTTCAATTCCAAGCTCTACAGCAGTGTCCATAGGTACTTGTAGGCCCCTCCCACCCCACCTGGATCCCCTACCAGCTCCTCAAGCTCATCCTATCTAAAACTGAGCTCAGCAAACCTGCCAAACTGACCTTCCCCAAGTCTATTTCTCTTTCTGACTCCACTGAGTCTGTCTGTGGCTCCACCTTTCCATGGTGTCCCATATGCCTGACCTCAGAGTTGTCTCTGTCACTCCCACCTCTTGGTCAATCAGTTGCTGGATCAGCATTTAACAGGCCCTTTGCTCTCCACTCTTTGCCCTATCCAATTCATTCTTGGACCACTGACAGATTAATCCTGTGCTATATAGCTAGAAATATAGTCAATTAGTCATTTAGGCTGCTAGCATTTATTAAACACCTACTGTGTGCCAGACACTGTACTTCGTACTGGAATATAAAGAAAGGCAAAAGACAGTCTTTGCCCTTGAAGAGCTTGCAGTCTAGTGGAGGGAGGAGGGGCCACATGCAGGAGGATGTGTACAAGCCAGCTACAGACAGGAAGAATGGGCTAGATCTGGCTTTGGACATGCAATGACTCAGCGACCCTGGGCAGATCACTGAATCTCTCCGAGCCCTAAGTAAGATTCTGAGAATACTCACTGATTTGCATTGGTAGAGAAAGCTCCTCACAGAGTCTTGGTTCTGTGACATGGGGTGGATGGGCCCCACTGACTCATCAAATGGACTTGAGATCTTCTTCCTGGACAGCTGTGCAGGGAAATGGAAGCGTGTAAGAGCTTAGGTGAGAGCGCCGCACCTTGAGTCCCAGCATTGCCACTTCACTCCCTGTGTGACTTTGGGTGAGCTATTGAACCTCTCTGTGCTGTAGCTTCTTCATTTCTTTTTCTTATTTGCTTTTTTTTTAGATGGGGGAAGGCAGGGCACTTGAGGTTAAGTGATTTGCCCAAGGTCACACAACTAGCAAGTGTTAAGTGTCTGAGTCTGGATTTGAACTCAGGTCCTCTTGAGTCCAGGGCCGGCACTCTATTCACTGTGTCACCTAGCTGCCCTGAGTTTCTTCATTTCTAATTATTACTATTTCATCTTTATGACAGGATTCAATAAGCTGACCTCCAGATCCTGCAATAGCAGCCTGTCTTTTCTGTCAATACCATCCCTAGATAAAGGCTGTCCCATGCTAGACTGGAATTTGTTACCCCCAGTGCTTAGTTGGGAGCTGGGGACCCTGTCACCTACATTTGTGGAAATCTACACAAAAGGTGTCCTAGAAGTATATTTAAAAAAGAAATGGAGTAATTCGAGGGGTGGGGGAAATGAAACAAAGAGAAAATTACCCTTTGGACCAGCCCTAGGAAGAGACTGTGGGTAAATCTGTCAGTGCTGCAACAAATCAGAACCAGAACTAACCCCTCTCAACCAAAACCATCACCCAAACCCAGGGCAGTAAGTTAGGAACAAAGGAGGGTTTATTGACTTTGGCAGTAAGGGAGCCCTACCTGCACAGGAAGAGTTTCCCCAAAGGAGTGAAAGGACAAAACTTCTGCAGGCTTCCAGTGGATACAGATGAATTGGCTATGGGTACCTCAGGACTGGGCATGGCCATTGCTGGCAGATCCCAGGGTAGGAATCAGGCAGTTGTAACCTTTGGCTGGAGAGGGCCCAATGCTGGGGAACAGCAACAAGAAAGACTCTTCCTAGGCTAGTTCCTTCTTATAACCCCACCCTAATAGATAGTCTGTCCTCCCTGTGTCAGTAGGAAGATTGCAGACATGAGAAGGGCTGCAAACAAACATATCAGGGCAATCTTGAGGACTTGCAGACAGAGTGGAGTGGCTTAGCTTTCTCTGCTCTGCACAAGGCCCAAGCTGTGTGGACCCAGAGGCTGTGGAAAGGGGTGGGGATTGGTGGGATTGGGCCAGTAATCCCACTTGCTTCCATTGGGACCTAGCTGAGGTGGTACCTGCTGGAAGAGGTCTTCCCTCCAGTAGCTGGGCTTCCACCCCGCCTACTTGGTACAGATTTTATTTCCAATTATCTGGATCCATGTTGTCTTCCTTCAGTAGAATGTACATTCCTTTAAGGCAGGGATAGATTCTGTTTTTTCATTTTGTATATGCAATGCCTTGTACCATGTTCAATATGTGTTATTGTTCAGTCATTTTCCAGCTGGGTCTTTGTGACCCCATTTGAGATTTTCTTGGCTGGAGGGTTTGCCATTTCCTTTGCCAGCTCATTTTATAGATGAGGAAACCAAGGCAAGCAGGGTTAAGTGACTTGCCCAGGGTCAGTGCCCGAGGCCAGATTTGAATTCTGACTTCAGAACTGGCACTCTATCCTGTGACACCTAGAAGCCCTAAGTATGTGTAGTAGGTTAGGTGGTACATTGGATGGAGTGCCAGACCTATAGTCAGAAAACCTGAGATTATATTTGGCTACAGACTAGCTGTGTGACCTTGGGTGAGTCACTTAACCTCCATCTTCCTTAGTTTGTAAATGTAAACTATAAAATGGGTGCTAGAAATAGCATTGACCTTCCAGGGTTATTACAAGGATAAAATGAAATAATACTTGTAAAGCCCTTTGCAAACCTTCAAAACACCACAGAAATGCTAGGGAGTTTGATTGTTTATTATTACTTAACAAATACTTATTGAACCTTATTGATTTTATAAACTTTGAAACCGATTAAACAAACTACCTACATACCACTCAGCAGGCAGAATGCTGAACTATCCATTTTATGGGAGATAAAATTAATTAGACCTCAAGTCTATCTTTGGGAGGGCTCTGGGGGGAACAAATTATTATGCAGATTTATAGAGCTCAGCCCATCAACTGACATGCAAAGATTCCTCCCAGGTGTCTCTGCTGATTTCATGGAAGTTTTCAAAGGTGACCAAGTTGGGTCAAACAGGCATCAGACTTGACCTTGGTGCCTCCAAAGAGGGCCAAAGGATGGAATCGTTTCTATGGCAACTCAGCAGCCTGAGTGATGGTTAGCAAATGTGGGGATGGACAGAAGTGGTCAGGAGCACAACATTGCTAATAACTGGCCGTCAATGTCAGATCAGAGAGCTATTATTATTTTAACCAAGGTTTATATTTGAGCTTTCTCCTGCTTAATCAAAACAGTGAAATTCAAATGACACAGCTTCGCTGGAATGTGTGTTAAGGGACTCTGTGTTCTGAGCTGTCCCCTTCACTGGGTTTGAGTGATGAGGCGAGATGGTCATTTTTATCATAGCAATCCATCATTACTAAGATGATTTAATGAGACAGGGATTTCTTGAGTCCCTACTATGCACAGCTCCCTGGATTGGGACACAGGCTATGTATTCAACTGAAATGAATTCAGCAATCACTTATTAAGCACTTATGGACTATGAAGATTAATTTTTAAAAGAAATAGTCCTTACCCTCAAGGAGCAAACATTTTACTGTAGGGAAACACCATGAACATGAGTCAGGAGGATATTTGTTAAAAGTCAATATGAATTTGTTTTGAGAACAAGGAGATGTTCACAACTGGGGATGGCAAGTTGGACACAGCACCTCACCCAAATTCGAATATCCCATGATCACAGAATCTGCGGGTTGGAAAGGACCTGCATTGCCTTACACAAACCCCTCCCAGAAAGGAATCCCCACTAGAACTCACCAGTGGTGGTCAGGTGATCTTCCATTGAAGGCTTCCAAGGAGGAAGAACCCACTGCCCTTGAGGCAGCCCATCCCCTACTGGGACAGCTCTGGTTGTTGGAAAAAATATTTCCTGACGTCTGAATTTGTCTCTCGATGACTTCCCGCTATTGCTCCAAGCTTTACAGTAGGATCTCTTTTCTACACCTAGAGCCCTTCATTTACCTGAAGACAGCTCTCCTACCTCCTGGGAGTCTTTTCTTCATTAGGATGAAGGACCCTAATGAGATACAGACCCTGGGTCCTTCACCCCCCTAGTTCCTTTCTCTGGACATTCTGACTGGAGCTGTAGTGTTCCCCCCAATGCAGCTCAAGATACATTAACTTTGCACATTCAGTAACGTGCTATCAAATGTTTAACAACTGACTCTGGATGTTTGTCATCTGTGCCTTTATCAGTGTGCCACTGATAAATCTTAAACTGGCCAGGGCCAAGTATAGATCCCTGGGGCACCTCACTATAGACCTTCTGCCAGGTAGACATAGAATTATTAACTTTCTTTGGCTTTTGTCATCCAACAAGTTCTGGAGCATGTAATTCTGCCATCTAGCTTCTATCTTTCTGTCCAGGAGTACACAGTGGGGGAAAGATGGATAGAAGGTAGAGAGTTGTGGGTCCAAACGATGGAACCAAAGTGTTGTAGGTCCTGTTAAACATTAGATAACGTATATATCTGTAGATACTCATTTGTCTACATGTTATCTCTGCTGCTATAGTGTAATCTCCTCAAGAACAGGGGTAGGGTCCTGATGTCTATCTAGTATGCTGTTTAGCATTAGAGGATGATGGAATCCTAATAAAGCCGTCCCCAGCCCCAATATTCTAACTTCATCATAAGCCTGGCCCTACTGAACAGCAGGCCCACTGCACCTACCTAGCCCCCCACCCATGTCCTAGCTTCTTCATATATGCCTCACTGTTCACTGGAACAACAGGTGTGTCCCTGAACTCTTAGTTCCCACAGAAACAATAGGTGTGTCCTTATGATGGGAACCCAGCTCCTGCCTCTATCTGGTCAATGCCCCCAGACCCATTCCCACAGAAACAGGTATGTTCTTATACTCAACTACAATCACATCATCCATCTAGCCCAAGACAGGACCGTAATACGTAACTATCTGTCTTAACCAGACTGTACCACAATAGCTAGGCAGGGCAGAATGACCAGAATGTTTAATCACCGAACCATAGATGGGACCCCTCCTCCATTACCTAAACCCTTAACAAATCCCTCCTACCTTTTAAATATTAAGCATATTCCTTTATTCTATGTAAATTTCTGTTATGTAATTGCATCTTTACCCTATAAACATCCATCTTGCTTTCTCTAAAGTTGTTGGTTCTTCTTGGAACTTAGCCAGCATCATGAAAGGAGTCAATCTCAATAAATGCCTATACTTGGATTAGAGGTGGTCTGACTCTGAATTCTTTGAGACCGTTCCACCACAACACCTCATAAAACTGCAACAGTTTTTAGTGTCCCTGGATTTAAATTGCAGCAGCTGGTTGTCCTCTTTGTAATAATTCCCCCCTCACACTGCTGTTTTTGTTCCAATATGCTCTTCTTTCTGCTTTAAAGAAAATCACCAGGTATTTATAAAGCCTCTCCTATGGACCAGACACTGTGTGAGGTGATGGTGTCATGAGTACAAAGAAGAAAATAATCCCATAATTGCAAGGATCTTACGTTCTAATGAGGGAGACAATGAGTACATATAAATTACATATAGTATAGATTAAAAGTGAATAAATGAAAGGACATTTGAGAGAGAGGGTGCTAGAGATCAGGAAAGCATGCATGCAGAAGTTGATGTTTGAGCCACTTATTAAAGGAACAGAGGGTCTCTAGGATATTGGGGAGGTAGAGAGATGCATTCCATGGATGGTTGGGGGGTTGCAGTCAGTGCAAAGACATGGTGATAGGAGGTGGGTGATCTTGTGTGAGGAAAAAAAGAAAGATCAGTTTTGGCTAGATTTCAGAGTGTGGAAGAGGGAATCATTCATTAAGTCTGGAAAGGTAGATTGGGGCCAGATTGTGTAGGGATTTAAAAACTAAATAGAGGCATTTATATTTTATACTTGAGTCATTGGAAATTCATGAGAGTTGGTTGAGTAGAGTGGTCACATAGTCAAGCCTTCGTTTAAGAAAATCACATTGGCAACTGTGTGTAGGGTGGACTGGGATGGTGAGATGCTTGAAGAAGAGACAAATCAGGAGGCTGATGCAAACATCTGGGCAAGAGGTGATGAGAATATGAGCTAAGATGTTGGCTGAATGAAAAGAAACAACTGGCTACAAGATGTTGAGAAGATTGAACTGAGATTTGTCAGCTGTTTGAATACATGGGGTCAGAGAGTGAGGAGTCAAGAAGCACAGTGAGGTCATGAATCTAAGACATTAGAAGGGTGGTGGGGCTTTTGATACAAAGAACTCTGGCAGAGGGAGGGTTTAGCATGGGAATGACAACGAACTCTGTTTCAAATGAGTTGAGTTTAAGATATCTCCAGTTGTTGTTTTTTTTCTTTAAGCACAAATACTTTTAATTTTTTCTCAGTCCCACATTCTCTCCCTTTACCTACATTCTACATCTTAACCCAATTTAAAGAAAAACAAAACCTGTTACAAATACACATACATGTGTGCATGCATGAGTGAGCAGGCGCGCGCGTGCGCGCGCACACACACACACACACACACACACACACACACACACACACACACACACACCAAGTGTACACGTTAGCCAAGGACATCTAGTTTGAAATGTCCAGTGGATGGTTATTGATATGGGACTGAAACACAGGGGAAAGGTTGGGGATGGACATATACATCTGGGTATCATCTGTACATATAGATGAAGGAGGGAAGGATGGAGGGAGAGAGGGAGGGAGGAGAGAGAAAGAGAGAGAGAGAGAGAGAGAGAGAGAGAGAGAGAGAGAGAGAGAGGGAGTATAGGGAGAGATGAGAAGAAGGCCTACAACAGAACCTTGAAGAATACTCAATGTTAGGGGGTATGATGTGACTGATAAAATAGCAATGCTAGAATTTTCCCTTGTGTGAATCAAAAATACACATCAAAATAGACTAGTGATTTGTGGATTTTTGTTCTTTCTGATTCTTTGTGAAATGCTTCTATGCTTCTCAATCTAATGCTAAGGATTGAGATAGCAGCTTCTATTTAATAGTGCCACCTTCTAGGACTAGCATAGATCTAATCTCTCATCCATCCATCCATCCATCCATCTTCAGTGCCTACTGTATGCCAGGCATACACTTGGGAGGCAAAGAGGAAAATGAAACAATTTCTGAGCTAAAGCAGTTTATTTTCTAATAGGGTCATATGACACATTTTGGAAAGTAATGGACAGAGAAGGAAGTTTGGGACTGAACAATTACAAGGAAACCTTAAGGCAATAGAGTGCTTCTATTCTATAGAAGGCCCCTTCTACCATACTACTACAGCCTGAGGACCACCAAGCCTTTCTGTCTGCCCTGCAGCTGAGTCCTTCCCCCAACCCCAAATTAGACTGTGAGCTCCTTGAGAGAAGGAACTGTCTTGAGTTTCTCTTTGAATCCCCAGCACCAAGAACAGCATGTAGTACATAGTAAGAGCTTAATAAATGGTATTTAAAATTAATTCACTCTTTACTCACACCATGGCAATGGCAGCATTTCATGCATCAGTCCTACCCAATGTGGTCCCCATTTCCAAAAGGGGGAGAGTGTAGAAGCTTCAATTTGCTGATGCATTCAACTTTGGTTCCTGGCAAAAGCTTAGGACAAATTATTAAAGGGATGTAAGTTTATCAGCATTTTAAAAGGAGTGTGGTGATTGTTAAGAGTCAGCCTGGATTCATCAAGAACAGGTCATGCCAGACTAAGCTTGTTTCTTTTTAAAATTTAATTTACTTTTTCAATTAACAAAAAAATCTCTTTTCTCTTTCCCTTTCTCTCATTAGGGGGACAAAAGAAAAACAGAGCCCTGATGAGAAACATACATAGCTAAGCAAACAAATTCTTGCATTAACCTTGTCCAAACAATGCCTGTCCCGTTGTGCACTTTGAGTCCATTCCTGTAAGGAGGTGGGCGGTGTGCTTCATCCTCCTCTGGAAGCGTGCTCTCTGCATTGGCCAGGGCTCCTAAGTCTTCGCAATGCTGTCATTGTGTACACTTATCCTCCTGGTTCTGCCCACTTTGCTTTTCTTCATTTTGTACCAGTCTTCCTGGTTATTTTTGGAGACTGCCCCTGAATCATTACAGCCCCACAGTATCCCATTATGTTAGTCTGTGATGACTTGCTCAGCCATCCCCCAGTTGGTGGGCGCCCCATTAGTTACTAGTACTTTGCCACCACAAAAATCATTGCTATAAATATATTTTGTAGGTGTGGGTTCACTTCTTCTTTCTTGGATCTCTTTGGCGTGTAGACTTAGCAATGGAATCCCTGGGTCAAAAGGCATGCACAGTTTTGTAGGTGGTCACTGGTGGGGCAGAATGGGGTCACTTTCAACTCTGAGAATGTGGAGGTCTCCCTTTCTTCTGGACCCCTGAATAATATAGGGGTGCCTCTGAGCTCATGAGATTTTAGTGTATATCATCCCCAAAGTGCCCTGTTCTTCTCAGTGGCCCATAAAATGAGCAGGACCCTAAAACAGTAACTATTAGCGTAGCATTCTGTTGATGATAAAGGCCTACAAGCTTTAGGAACCCCTTTCTGCTGTCCAGGGTTCTGATTCCCCATCTTGGACAGTGTGGGAAGGTCAATATGGGAGCCACCTATCTGCTCACAGCCTGCTGTTATGGGCTGGCCTGTGTCAGAGACAGACCTGGCTGGAATGGGGGTGGCATGGATGTTAGAGAAGAAGGGACTTTATGAAAGTTTCTGATTCAGGGGTGACTGAGGTGAAACAAAAGGCTGAAGGCCACTTGAATCTAAGTTGTGGAAGTGATTATGGAGGTGACAATGGAGGCCAGAAGTGGACCCCACCATGGGAGGGCAGCTGAAGGGGAAACTCATTTTCTCCTAATAACCAAGGAAGAATATTGAGGCTGTCAGTGGGTTCATGGGAGCTGCTCTGAACTGGAAATAATAATGGGTAACGATAGTTTGTCCTCTTCCCACCCACATAGCACCTGTACAGCTCCATGCCACAGGTCATCTCTGAGAAGGCTCAAAGTGGAGTGCTGGAAGATTTTCTCAAGCAGGTTCTAGACAAAAGATTATAAAAAACAGGAGAGGGAAGAGAATCACTTTTAGGTGGAGCCAGGGTAGCAGGAAGTGGGCTGAGGATGGGGAAGGGACCAGGTAAGGCCTTGCAGAAGAGGCCACTTATGCTGAGTCTTGAAGAAAAGGGGAGATTTTCACATGTGGAGCTGAGGAGGATGGGCTTGGCCATCATTTTAATTTATTCATTTAACAGGTATTTAATTATTTGCCTTTGTGTCCCCAGCTTATAGCACAGGACCTGGCACATAGCAGGCACTTAATAAAGGCTTGTGAATGATTGATGGATTGATTTCTACACATCAACCTCTGTGCTGGGTCCTGGGGATATGAAACCAATATGAAAAGTAGCCCCTGTCCTCAAGGAGTTTCCATTCATACACACAGAGAGAAGTAAATACAGATATGTATATATGCACATAAAGACTATGTAAATACAACTACAAACAACTATTTACAGAAATAAAGACAGACCTTAATAATTGGAAAAGTATTAATTGCTTATGGGTAGGGCAAGCCAATACAATAATGTCATGCCAAAGTATTACTTTATAAAACTAGAAAAAAGGAACAAATTCATATGGAGGTAAAAAAAGGTCAAGAATATCAAGAGAAGCAATGAAAATAAATAAGAATGAAGGGACCCCCAGCAATGCCAGATATCAAACCACTGCAAAACAGTAATTCTTGAACCAAGTTGGCACTGGTAGATATGTAACCTATGGAAGCAAATATATTGAACACTCTTGTGTTAAATGAATGTGAAGACCTCAGTCACTGGATAAAGATTCATTATTTGGCAAAAAATGCTAGGAAAATTGGGCAGCAAAATGGAAAAATTTAGATGCAGACCAGCATCTCACATATTTTCCAAAATAAGCTCCAAATGTATATGTGATCTGAATATAAAGGGTCACTTCATAAACAAATTAGAGAAACAGAGGAAATCAGCTGTCAAATCTATGGATAGCTGTAAAGCTCATGAACAAACAAGGAATTAAGAGGATCATAGAAGATAAAATGGGTAATTTTTATTACATGAAATTAAAAAAGTTTTTGCAAAAATAAATCCAACAAAGCTAAGATTGAAAGGCAAACGATTATTTGTAGTGAGTTTCTTTGATAAAGGTCACATTTCTAAGATATATAAGGAACTGATTCAAATGTATATGAAAAAAAGAATGAGCAATTCTCAAGGGAAGCAACCCAGGGTGTCACTAGTCATATTAAAAAATGCTCCAAATCACTACTATGTAAATGCAAATTAAGTCAATTTTTAGATTCTATCTCATGCCCCAGAATGGCAAAAATGACAAAGAAAAATAATCAGTGTTGGAGGGGCTGTGGGAAAATAGGTGCATTGTTTTACTGTTAGCAGACTTGGAAAGGCTTATATGAGCTGATACAGAGAGAGAAGTGAGCAAAACCGAAGAACAATTTATACAATAACATCTATATCAAAAGTGAACAATTCTGAAGATGTTTTATAGACTGGTGATGAATGAAATTAGCAGAACCAGGAGAACCATTTATACTATAGCAATAACACTGTAAAGACAAACACCTTAGAAAGCCATAAGAACCACGACTTACCCTTGTCCTTCCTAAAAATGTAGTTTTAGAAGCAAACACAAAAGTCGAAGAATTACATGACCATGACCCAAAAGGGAGGTCAACTGATCACAAAGTGAAGAGAGCAAGGCAGGAGAGAACTATTGGACCCTATGGGATTTTAGAGGACTTGGAGCAGGAAATTGGATCCAGGACATTAGATGAATTCTCTATGTGTGTTTATGTGAGGACAGAGCATGGATGAAAAGTCAGTTATGTATTTCAATCTGCATCCGCAGAAGTATGCCTCAGAGGGCACTTGGAGGGCTCATCAATGAGACTGTGGATTTGTCCAATCAGCATCACCTCCCATGACTGTGACTTAGGTATCTGGCTCTCTTCCTAACAGCCACTCTGAACATAAATTATGCAGTCTCCACTTATAGTTGGAGGGAATTGAAGATCTTAGCAGGATTTCACTGGATCTAAGGATCTCAGGACCTCAAAGCTTTCCCAATGTTTACCTGACAGATGAAGAAATTGGGGTTGAGAAAAAGGAAATAGTTTGTGTAAGGTCACCCAGGTAATGTCCATGTTAAGATTTGAACTTGGGTTTGCTGAATCCAGAGTAAACCATCCCTCCCCTGTACTGGGGCCCCTTCCAATGGAGAAGTTGACCACCCAATACCAGAGTGTTTATAAGCAGCTGAGTCAGGATACAAATCCATGTTCTTCAATTCTATTTTCAATACTCTTTCGAATATCTCACAAGTTCACTAGTTAATGGAGAGCCACTGAGGACAACTTAGAAGTTATCAGGATCCTGGGTCTTTGGGAGGAAAGTCCCTTGTCTACTTTAATAAACTATAGACATGGAGTTAGCCTTGTCCTTGTCATCATTCGATTGTCCCTTCTCCTCCACTCGAAGTGCCTGGAGGACAGGGGATGAGGGTTACTCATTCCTAGATTCCACCAACACTCCCCATCCCCACTATCCTTATCTCCAGTGTCTTGCTTGAAAAATCTTTGTTTAATAGAGGATTGAGGCAGGTCTGTTATCAAATGCATGGAGGAAGTGGAAAGAGAGTTAAAAAAATCTCTTGCTGCTTAATAAGATTCCATTTAGTTTCTCAAGTAAATAAAAGTCTATCATCCCATATGGGGCATAAGACAAGGGGGAAAAACACAGCAAGAAAGTCACCTTCTGGTGATGGAAATAGGCTGGAATTTGTATTGTTGCTATTTCTGGATGCAGCCAACGGGGTGACTTTAACTCCTGTTACTGCAATGTCAGGAGCATTTACTAAAAGCCTACTATGTGCAGGCCCTGAGACTGGACAGAGAGAGAAGAGAAGGGAAAACACCTGCTACACCAGACCCTCCTTTTCATTTATTCTAGAAACAAGGAGGGCAAATGCTCAGAAGGTTGAAGAGGGAAAATATTCCCTATATCAGTGGATTAGACCAAGGGAGATTTGGGATGTTGGACAGATGTGTGTACCCTGGTTGTGGTTATTCTTCCACTGGCTGCAATTCTAGAACCCCTCAGCTAGGAGAGACATTAGAACATAGAAAATAAAATGTCAGAGCTGGGAGGGAGCTTAGAACATTAGTATCAAATTCAAATAGAAAAGAATCCTTGCATGTCTAATATTAACTTAGAAAGCCCCCAATAAGCATGGTCTACGTCATACTTTTTTCATTTCGGTAAACATTTTCCAGTGACATTTTGAACAGGTTCATCAGGCCTGGGGATGGGAGGGACTGCTAGCTTGAACTCCCTGGCTTGGAACTCAAAATCATCCAAGCTGGAAAGGGCCTTAAACAAGGAGTGTCAGTTCTGGGAAGGGCCTTAGATGAAAGAATGTTAGAATTGGGGGAGACTTTTGATCATCTCTTCCAAACCCTTCATTTTGTCAAAGCAAAAACACTCTGATAATAGAACAGACCAATTATCTGGTGCTTTCCTGTTGCTCCCAGCCGAGCTCAATTGCTGGGTCCCTTATGAAAGCTGCCTTGATGCTGTAGCTGGTCCCAGGAGGGACACCCCAGGGCTTTGTCTCAGATAAACAGCATTTACAGGGCATGAGCATTTCCAGTGGGTGAGCTCTCCATACTGCTCATTCTTCCATGGTGGGTGGGTGGGTGGGCTTTCAGCTTCTTAGTGGCTATTCCACAGGGGCTGGTGTTGAGCTTTTCCCCTCCCATTGGCTGAGTTGAGAACATATTTAGGCACTGCTCGTCCAGGGTACCTTTTATGGTCCGTGTCCCCTTGAGTGCCCCAATTACATGGTGTGTGTGTGTGTGTGTGTGCGCGCGCGCGCGTGCGTGCGCATGCATATATTGGTCAGTTTTTGAGACTGGGGCTCCCTATCATGGCAAGGCTGGTGGTACAGCAGCCACTCATGGCTTTATCCCACTGCTGGCCAGCCCAGGAGCTTTGACCCCACTTGGGCCGCTTGGCGACCCTCTCTGCTTGGGGCGCTCACCATATTGATTTGGGGTTTAGTGAGGACACCCCATTGGCCTAGTACCCTGCACCTTCAAACTCAATGATCACCAGCCTTAGTGTCCCCAGTACCACAGACCATAGGTCCGCGCTGCCATGCCCAGCTCCAGGTGCTGGATTCAGTGCTGCCTGCTCCCGAGTTTTCCATATGAGCTTTCTGTTCCTGTTTCTCATAGAAGTGTTTGTACCTCTTCTATGAACTTATCACAGTGCCCAGCACACAGTAGGCACTTAATAAACACTTACTGACTGATGGGCTCATCTCATCCCAATTTCTGGTTACAGTTATTTCTGTCATCTCTCCTTGTGCACTGGGAGCTCTCTGAGGGCAGGAGACATTTCTTATTGGTCTTTGTATCTATCTTCCTCTCCCCACCAACCAGGCGAAGTGACTTGTCCACAGCTACACAATTGGTAAAAGATAGAGCCAGGATTCTAGCCCAGGGGTCCTCTCACTATCCCACAGTTACCCTGGACAATGGGGAGCCATGGAAGGCTTTTGTGAAGGGTAATGACCTGGTTGAGCCTAAGTGTTTCGTGTTTGTTAATCCAAAAGGGCACAGGAGACAGTGTGGCATAATGGATGGAGTGCTGATGTTAGGCTTTGCAGAACACTTAGATGGGTCAGTCTATACTGAAAGCGATAGTCTCCTTTATTTTATTGTCTTTGAAAGGAGAGCCAGAAGGGAGTAAGAGACCAAAGGAAGGGTGCCAGATGGTCTGCTTGCTTGAAGACCAGGACTGACACCTCTAAATGAGGGAAGCTCATCCACCCTGTCCAAGCGGGGCTGAGACCGGGGCATTCAAGGTGGGAAAGCCCAATGAGCCCCTCCCTCACTGGGATGGTTCAGATCTCCCTAAGCAGGATTTGGAAGCAGAAGGGCAGGGCCCCAAGCATGGAGCCTTGGGAAAATTGGTCTTTAGGCCATGGAAGGATGCTTTCTGACTCTCATGCTCTTGGTTCAAGGCAACTCAAGAAATTTGGGGTCATGGTTGATACAGACCTAAGATTGCCTGATGTTTTATTTAGAGAGAGAAACCATCCTCATCAGCAGGGCAGAAAGTGAGCTTCCCATCAGCTGGGAAAGTGGGCATTTCCAGCCTGGAATTCTTAAGGTCTACAACTTTCCCAATATGAGACAGGGGCTTTCAGATAATACCAAGGTCAAAGGAGGCCCCACCCAGGAGGAAGGGGCAATGACAGGGGCCCAGGCAGTGTCTGACAAGGATGGCTTAGACCAGACAAGCCACAAGGTTTTGTGGAAGGAGGACAATAGTCCTCAGAAGATGCTGCTTTTAGCCCCAGCTCTGCTCTTAGCTGTGGGGCCTTTGGTAAATCATCTGACATCTCCGGGTCTCACTATTGAGCTCAGTAATGGAAGGGTTACTACAATGGCTCCTCTTCCCTGCCCCCCTCCCCTCTCTCTCTCTCTCTCTCTCTCTCTCTCTCTCTCTCTCTCTCTCTTTCTATTCCTCCCTCCTTCCTCCCTCTCCCCCTTCTTCCTTCCCTCCTCTCTCTCCCTCCTTCCCCCCTCCCCCTCCTCTCTCTCTACCCTCTTTTTGTTTCCCATTTCCTTGTCTCTTCTCCCCCCTCCTCTCCCCTTCTCTCTCCTTGTTTTTCTCTCTTTCTATTTCTCACCCCCGACCCAAAGGAGGCCCCAGCATGCTGCAGAGAAGAGTAATGCATTTCTTATTCATGACTAGAGCTTTCTCTGTTTCCTTCTGGTCTACATTGAATTGTATTTATTAGACCAGTCACCTTAAACTATGAGGTGGGTGTAGCCCAGAAAAACAAGGAAAATTAGTTTCCAGCCAAAGTCAGAAACTGTTCAAATGAGATTCATTTAAAAATTAAGAAAAAAATCTGAGACTCTTCTCCACAAATCCAACTATGTCCTATACCTTCTGCTCTCCTCAGGCCAATTGCACCAGTGTTTACAGTACAATCAGCTGGTGGTTTTTCAGGCACACTATGAGCCAGGCCCACTATATGCCAGGCCCTGCACTAGGTGCTGGCTGCGTTCTGGGCCTGGCCAGGCGATGCACCGCAGTCCTCTGGTTTTCTGCCAATCAATCAACAAGCAATGGCTTGTTAGGAAAAGGTTCATGGTTCTGCATCTAAAGCATTGGATTCATAGCTGTGAAGATCTGGGTTTGGATCCCACCTCAGACTCTGACTAGCTGTGTTATCCTGGGCATACCCTTTCATCGCTCTGACCTCAGTTTCCTCATCTGTCAAATGAGGGGTTTGCACATAAAGGATTCTAAAGTCTCCTCCAGCTTGAAATCTGGGATCCTGGGACTCTATAGTATGATTTCTGAAGCTCCTACTGTGTTCTAGGTGAGGCATTTAGAACCAAAATTGAAATAGATCCTGCCCTCAAGCAGCTTGCAGTTTGCACCTCTGCCCACTGTGCTAAGACTACCAGCTTCTACAGTGTGGGACCTGTATTTTCTGAACTCTGTGCCTCCTCCAGGACCTGGTTCAGGCTCCCGGAGGAAGTATATGTGTTCTAACAGTGTTACATTTGTCTTGTTTGCACTAATAGGCTGTGAGCTCTATCCTCCAGAGAAGCTGACTTTGCCATTCTCTCCTCTCCCTGCCCCAGAGTGCTTGTCCCGAGCTCAGGTATAGAGTAGGTGCCCAGTGACTGTATGTATTCTTCTGAACCTGCCTTTCAGGACAGTTTTTGTTCTGAAGTCATTCTTCTCATCTGGAAAAAGAGTGGACCTGGTCACCAATGTGCCCCTTGGATTGCAGGCCTTGCAAAGATCTTCTTTGGGAAAGTGAAGCTTTCTGTACAGGGCAGGCTGGGCTCTTCCTCCTCCCACTCTAGGAAACTGGCCATATGTGTGCTGGTGCCTGTCTTGGACTGAGAATGCAGACAGTAAATTAGGACCAAAGGTTTCCCCCAAGTGTTTGTCAGACCTGAGCCATTGTATGACCTTGGGAGGGCCTTGGGAGGGCTGATGGGCATCTTGATACTTCCTCATTGGCCTCTCATAGCTGGCAGGTGTGGAGAGGCGGCCTAACTCTGGGGCCTTGGACTCAGAGGAGCAGCAGATGGAGGTGAGAGCCCATGATTTGTCAGTTCTCATCTCTCTTAATAAAGGTAAAAGCAGGCCAGTGTGGGCAGACTTCTGCTGTGGAACTAAATTGCCGTGTGAACCTAAAAAAAAAAAAAAAACAGACTCCAAATTCCTGGACTGACTTGGCAGGTGCTGAGCTGTCCAGGGTTCTGATGGGAGCCTGAGAACTTTAGCAGAGGACCAGCCGAGCAAAGGCTCATCAGCACTGGTCACCCAAGAAGGGATTTCAGTCTTGGTGGGTGGAAGGGACACCCAGGACAATGAAGCCATTGAGCTGATTTCTTCATCTTTGAAAATTCTTCCCATTCTTTGGCCAAATCAAATGCTACCTCCTCCAGGAAGCCTTCCCTAATTAGTGCTAGTAATAAACGTCCATACTCTTCAGACTTCTGCACTTGATTTATATTTTGGCTGTGCACTTATCATATGATATTGTGTATTACAAGCCAATAGTTTATTCAGCATGCATTTATTAAGTGCCTATGGTGTGATGGGTAGGCTCTGGACTAGGCATAGGAAGATAGGAATGGAAGCTATTGCCCTAAAGGAGCTTATGTTCTAGGGCTATAAACAAATACAGGAACTACATAGTGACTGGCCATTTGTTCAAAAAGAATTTATTAAGATATGGCTGTGTTACAGGCTTTATACAGGAATTTTTAGAGGGACAAGATGCTAATTACTGGGGGATTCAGGAAGAGATGGCCCCTGAGCTGGACTTCAGAGGAAGCCCAGGATTCTATGAGGTAAAAACTGAGCCTGGGACCTGGGGTTGCCTGCTGTAAAGCACAGAAGTAAGAGGTGAACATTGAGACGAGACTGTCTATCCATCCTGAGGAAGTGGTAAAAGGTCCCTCCCTCATGCCTATTTTGAAAATGAATGAATGGAAATATGAAAAAGCTTATTGTGAATACTTACCAGGAGCCAAGCACTAAGTGCTTCCAAAGAGACAATCCTTGCCCTCAATATTCTTATATTCTAAGAGGGGAAGCCTATAATAGGCTTATATTCTAATAGGGGAAGACAATACGTGTAGGAGAGGCATAAGAAGAGCTGTTTCCCCTGGAAAGTCACAGGGTTTCTGGGTGGAGTCATATAGGGTTGTCTATGGTATCACTTTGTCCTAAGGTAATGGGCATGTTGTATGTCTTAGATCTATGTCTAGATCTTCTAGAGGATGGATGAGATCTGTAGAGGATTGTCGGGAGGATGAAGCAGTAGGAGTTACAATGAGGAAGTGAAAACTGAGAGCAAATCAGAGGTGCTTGGTGGCCTAACTGCCATCCCTTGGAGTTACCTCTACAATTGTCCCAAAGAGATTGCTCTTCCTGAGAGCAAGAGCTCTGTCCCATCTAAACTGAATCCTGAAATATCTGCATACTCACTCTTTTAAAAATCAGTTCATCTTTATAGCAGTCATTGGTCTCCCTGTCCATTCATCTATCATCTGTCTATCCATCTTTCATCAGCATTTATTATCTATCCATTGTCTCTCCACCTATTTATCTCTTTTCTACATGTATGTATGTTTCTATTATCTGTCTGTCTACCATCTGTCTATATAGCCATCTCTTTATCTATCATCTATCTCTCTATTATCTATCTTCTGCCTGAGACTCTTTGTCCATTTATGCCTCTCTTGGTTACACATAAGGATGGATTTGATATTTGGAAGAAAAATGTAAAATGTATACTCTACCATTCAGCAAGAGAGAGCTGTATTAATTACATGAGCCCTGACAGGCAAAGCGATAAGGCACCCTGCTGATGAATTGGAGGCCTCATTCATCTTAGCCAAGTTTCTGTACAGACAGTTAACTGATTGAGAATGAGTGATCAGGGCTTGTAATGAGGGACTTGGAATGATGTGTTCTCACAGCAGAGGAAAGAGAGGGGCACCCAGCCATAGGAAGTTATGTGAGCTATAGCAGTTTCAGGTGAATAGAGTGGGTGTCACTCTCTACCTCAAAACTTTCCTTAGCTCTCCATTGCCTGGAGTAGCTCATTTCCCAGTCTTGGCATTCAAGGCCCTCCATAGTCTGCTGCCACTTTGTCTGTTGGCTTCATCTTCCTACCCAGTGTTCTAAGGAAATTAAAATACTTGACTTTCCTTGACTGAACCTCATGTTTCTTATCTTTGTGCTTTTGTTCTAGTTGGTTCCTCACCTAGGTATGGCCTCCTCTATTTTTACCCACTTATATCCTCCTCATCCTTCAAGGCTCCAGTAGGCGAAAAATTTTCATAGCCTACATAAATGTTTGTCCTAATTTCCACTATCTTCTTGCATAGTCTACAATAATGGATCAATAAGTCTGAGTTACTTCTGGACAATTGTTCTGGAGTTGCTGGTGGCAGTAACTCAAGTCTGAATTGCCATTATAAACTCCCTTGATCCGTGCACCCATCTGTCCTTCCATCCATCTGTCTGTCTGTCCGTCCATCCATCTGTCCATTAGTCCATCCGTCTATCCATGCATCCATGCATCCATGTATCCATGCATCCATCCACAGTAACTGATAGGCACCTACTTTATTATTATTGTTATTATTATTCTCATCATTATAAAATAACTTACCCTGGGTCCTCTAGGTCACAAATGTCTGAAGCAAAGTTCCCATTGTGTTTTCCTGACCCCAAGTCCAGTGTTTTCCAGTGTTTTCTTCACTATGAGCAGTCATAAGGAACAGAGGCTGGATTTGGAGTCTCATTCTCTGAGTGCTAAAGAAATGCTTTCTAGGCTCTTTGTTGTACTGTAGCCTCCTCCCTTCCCTACCCACTAAATAGAGCCACCCAGGCTCTAATTGAGTCCCCCAAATACTCTGGAACTTTTGACCACTTCTGGAGGGACTTACTTAAAATAGTTTGGCTCTCAAAGTTACAAAGTTCTTTCTTGTACTAGATCCCCAAACTAGAAAGTCAAAGCTACCAGAGTAGTTATGAAATTGGCACAAGTAGTTAATGTAGTAACCAACCACATTCTTAAGCTTTCAAAACAGAACAGGCTACTTCAGGCAAAGGTCCTTCTCTCCCCACTCACAGCAACTGCTCAGCGTCCAGGAAGTGTGCTCACAACAGCTCTGGCCCCCCACAGTTCCAGTTCCCGGCAGTCCCCAACAAGAGTCCTTAGCAGAAATTCTTTTTTTATGTGTGTGTGGGTGCTCATTTTATTTTTTTTTAAACAAATGCTTTATTAACTTCCATTTTACATCATTCATTTCCGCCAGATTTTGAGTTACAATCATTTTCCCCCCGTTATTCCCCTACCCAACCTCCCAGAATAGCAGTCCCACAAGATATCGCTTCCTCCAATCTGCTCTCTCCCATACCTTCTCCCATACCCCTTCGACTTTTCCATTAGAGGAAGGTGAATCTTTGTGTCCCAATGCCTGCACATCTTATCTCCCAATTATAAGCAAAAGAGTATTAATAATAGTATATATATATATATATATATATATATATATATATATATATATATATATATATATATATATATATATATATATATATATATATATATATATATATATATATATATATATATATGAAACATTTAATGTTAAGACCTCGAATTTCAGATCCATTTCCTTCCTCCCTTGTCACCCATTCCCTCTTGGGAGATAAGTAATTCAGTAT
This sequence comes from Gymnobelideus leadbeateri, assembly GCA_011680675.1. Taxonomy (NCBI): domain Eukaryota; kingdom Metazoa; phylum Chordata; class Mammalia; order Diprotodontia; family Petauridae; genus Gymnobelideus; species Gymnobelideus leadbeateri. The sequence continues at coordinate 159,688 of WOXC01004935.1, forward strand.
ATGTTGTACATGTCTAGCTATGCAAAACATTATCATAGTAGATATATTGTACAAGGCTGCTTATAATTCCCTCCCACTCATCCCACCCCCCACCTGGTCCATTCCCTACATGATCCTGTCCCTCTTCTATAGTGGGTACTTCCAACCTCCCCTCCCCCCAAGGATGCCCTCCCATCCATCATCCCTCCTCTCATCCCCCTTCCCCCTATTCTGCTGCAGGTTGAGATATCCCATTTAGTATGTATGTCATTCTCTCCCTGAACCAAATTCAATGAGAATGTGGTTTTGCCTTTTTTGCCTTCCTATTCTCCCCCTCCCTTGTAACCACTTCCCCTTGCTTCTTCTACATGAGATAGTTTATCCTACCCTGTCTCTCCCCATCTCCTCTTGCCACTTTCCTCTCTCACCTCATAATTTCATCCCTTGAGTATTCTCCCTTCCCAACAGATTCAACCTATGCTCTCTATCCATATATAACTGTAACCATATACACACACATTCACATATGTATTCATATGACCACACACCCTTCTTCCATTATTTTCATAGTGAGAAAGATATCATCAGTCACAGTTATTGCTTTTCCATATAGGAATGTAAATAGTTCAACTTTGATAAGTTCCTTTTGATTTCTTTTCCCTGATTACCTTCTCAGGCATCTCTTGCTTCTTGTGTCTGGATGTCAAATTTTCTATTCAATTCTGGTTTTTTCCTCAAGAATGCTTGAAAGTCCTCTATTCCACTGAATGACCATATTTTCCCCTGAAACAAAATACTCAGTTTTGCTGGGTAGGTGACCCTTGGGTTCATTCCCAGTTCTTTTGTCCTCTGGAATATCATATTCCATGCCCTTCGATCCCTCAGTGTAGAAGCTGCCAGGTCCTGGGCTATTCTGATTGTGTTTCCACAATATTGAAATTGTTTCTTCCTGGCTGCTTGTAGTATTTTCTCCTTGATCTGGGGATTCTGGAACCTGGCTATAATATTCCTGTGAGTTTTCTTTTTGGGATCTTTTTCAGGAGGTGATCTGTGGATTCTTTCAACCTCTATTTTGCCCTCTGGATCTAAAACATCAGGGCAATTTTCCTTGAGAATTTCTTGAAGGGTGATTTCTAGGTTCTTTCTTTGATCATGGCTTTCAGGTAGTCCAATAATTTTTAAATTGTCTCTCCTGGATCTATTTTCCAGGTCAGTGGTTTTTCCCATGAGATATTTCACATTGCCTTCTAATCTTTCATTTGTTTGGATCTGCTTAACAGCATCTTGATTTCTCATAAAGTCATTAGCTTCCATTTGCTCCAGTCTAACTCTGAAGGAATGAATCTCCTCAGTGAACTTTTGAGATTCTTTTTCCATCTGGCAAATTCGACTTTTTAAGGCATTCTTCTCCTCATTGCCCTTTGGGCCTCCTTTGCCATTTGAGTTAGTCTATTTTTTAAGGTGTTGTTTTCCTCAGTCAGGCTGTTGACCCTCATTTCATACATTTCCTGCATCCTTCTCATTTCTCTTTCCAATTTTTCCTCCACTTCTCTTATTTGATTTTTAAAGTCCTTCTTAAGGTCCTCTATAGCCTGCAACCCGCTCATGTTTTCCCCTGGGGCTTTTGGAGCAGGACTTCTGACCTCACAGTCCTTTTCCCGCTCTATGCCCCCAAAATAGGAGTCTAGGGTTGCATTTTTCTGTTTCCTTTGCTTTGGCATGTTGCCACTTAATTGCTTGACTTTTGGGCTTGTTGCCACACTATGGCTTTAAGGCCAGATAGAGGAATTTTCGTCCCGAACGTGTGGGGGGCCACTTCCGTTTCTGGCAAGCTGTAAACCCACCCACGACTTCCACCCTAGATCACAATCCAGATCCAGGGAGGTTAAAGCAAGAGCGATTACCCCCCCCCCCCCCAAGACTAATCGCTGGATCTTCCTAGAATTCGCAGGCCAGGAGCTGGAGCTGCCTCTGAAAACTACAAAATGGTGTGTCTCCTCAGCGGCTTCTAGCCCCCAGGGGAGGGAGCCGATGCATTCCCCAAATACTGGTCCCAAAGTCCATAGGACACTAACCTCTTACTTTGTCCTAGGCATGTTTATGTTGATAATTCTGGAATCGCCACTGCTGCTGGTGTTTTGGGGTCTCTCCAGCCAGCTCCTGGCCCTGATGCCCTGGGGCTAAAACCTCGGCTCACGAGGACCTGGGCTCGGCTCTGGGTGCTCATTTTCTGACCTTAGCAGAAATTCTGGCTGGCTCAAAAAGAGGTTTGGGCCTCCACCTCTACCTTGGCAGTTACTGCTGTTGCTGCAGTTGCTGTGGCCACCAACAGTCCCCAACGGAACTCTAGCTTTTTTTCCCCTCTTACTCTTGCCCCGCCCCTTCCTGCTATGTCAGCAAGTCCAATGGGGCATGGAAGATCTTTAAATCCCATAACCCTTACATTTGGCCCCAAGATCTTTCATGTCCCATACTTGGCAAAAATATATTAGGAATAACTGGTTTCAACAGAATTTCACAACAATATAACAAGGATAGCACACAATAAACACAGAAAACAATATTTTAGGGTGGGGTTTGAGCACAAAGCTCCCCATCATTCCCCCCCGCCCAAACAAATGGGGCCCCGAAATCTTGGGGTAAGGGTCGAAGATCTGCTTCCTGATTCTTCATTCACTCCTTATATTCTCCCCCACTATTGCAGAAGTTATGGATAATCTGGGGGAAGAGTCAGTCAGTCAACAAACATTCATTAAGGACCTACTGTATGCCAGGTATTGTGTTAGGTGCTGGGGATATAAAGAGAGGTAAAAGACAATCCCTGTTCTCAAGGAACTCATTGTCAAATGGAAGAACCAACATGTAAACAGCTATGTACAAGCAAGTTATAGACAGGAGCAACTGGAGATAATGTCTGAAGAAAGGAATCAAGATCAAGGAGGATTAGGAAAGGCTTCCTATAGAACAGAAGTCCCCAAACTTATTTGGCCTACCTCCCCTTTTCAAAAAAATAATACTCAGAGCCCGCTGGAAATCTACTTTCTATAACCCTTTTATATATTTTTAAAAAAGGATGTTTCTTAAATTTAATAATTTATTGTAAATTTGTGTTTTTTTCTGCACTGAAGTTTTGATGACACAATATTATGTCATGCAACCATATAGAATGGTATTATAAACAAGTCATTATACACACATTTTCCTGCTCATGTGTGCTGGACTTCCTGACAATGCATGACATGTTTGCCTGTGAACACTTGTTTGTTAAGACCTATTAGTTAACTTCATCACTGATTTCTGTGTTTATTTGGAAAATAATGTAATCACTATGATTTTAACTGTTATATAACAGATAAAACATATCCCAATGGTTTTTCAAAATTTTCTTCCCTTCTCTTCTTTCCTTATGCTTCCACCACCCCTTATTTTTATTCAATACCCTCATATTTTACCCAAGGCTGCTACCAACCTCCTGAATTGTTCCAGTACTCCCAGGGCATGGTATAGTCCACTTGGGGAACCTATATGGGATTTTAGGTAGGACTTGAAAGAATCTAGGAGACAGATAAGGAGGGAGAGATTTCCATTCATGGTAGAGAGCTAGTAAAAATGCAGGAAGCTGAGAGATGGCCTGTTTTGTTCCAGGAAGAACCAGGAAGCCAATGTAATGGGGTTGCAGATACATGGGGCAGAGTAAAACATAAGAAGACTTGAAGGTAGTAAGGTGGTAAGTTATGAAGGGCTTTAGATGCTAAACAGGATTTTTTATTTGATCCTGCAGGTGATAGAGAACTAGTGGCATTTATTGGAGAGGGAGATGACATCAGTCAATAAATACGTTCAATTAATAAACATTTATTAAGTACCTACTATGTGCCAGGCACTGTACTAAGCACTAGGGAAACAAAAGGAGGCAAAAGATCATTCCTGTTCTCAAAGAACTCATCTAATGCCTATGATTAGATCTGTACTTTACAGAGATCACTTTGATTGGTGACTGGAGGACAGGCTGGAGAGGGGAGAGACAAGGCAGGGATACAACCCCACAGAGTATTGCAAAAGGCCCAGTTATGATTTACAAATGACATAAGAACTCTTGTTATTGTGGCTCATGCCATAGGACATCAGCTTGTTTCTGGAGATCTCAGAGCCTTCTTCACTGCCAATAGGCATTGGGAATCACATCCCAGACCCAGGAGATGAGGAAAAGCCCAAGGCTCACAGAGATATTCAGGCCTGAGCAGACCTGGCCATGAAGTCTAGGCAGTGTCTCCTAGGTGGAAGGGACCTCAGAGAGCATCGGGTCCAATACATTGCAAAGATGCTTCATCTTTGTTACACTGCTGACAAGGGAACCTGGACTCTTCTAGGATAGAATACCAACTCCTTAGCTTGGCATTTGGAGGCCCATCTGCTATTCTGCTGAGTAAAGTCCTCCTGTGAGTGGAAGCATGATACACCCAGGGCAGCCTGTTCTGACATTAGGAAGATTTCCTGGCCTCAAGCCTATTCTGGGTCCATTCTCTCCCCCAACTCTCAGGTCTTTAAGTCCTCCTCTTTGGGGCCAAATGAAACATGTTCATGCATAGCCAGTCAGCTATTTGGAGAGAGCTAGAACTACGCTTTTTTCACCATTCCCTCTGATCAACAGCCAAGCCTTCTTTCCCCCACCTAAGTGTCCCCACCAGGTAGAGATGATTCTCCCATGGCATGGGGGCTCTGCTCCCCTGTCCATCCTGGCCACTGTTCCCTGGAGACTCTTCAGCCTTTCAGTGCCTTCCCTAAACTGTGATGACAAGAATAGCTCTCAGCCCCATGGTCAGTGACTGATAGGACGGGAGGCTTATCACGGTCCTTCTCTTGGCTGTCCTGTTGGCTCCTTTCAGTGTGGGCTCACACTGTGTGTTACTGTTAACACAGACAGCTGCATGGGCCTGTTGTCATATATGCACTTCATTCTTAGGAAGGATGGGTCTCCATTGTGAATGCTGTTGACTAATCTCCAACTGATAATGACAAATCCTGATACCTCATGTTACTGGCTTCCCTTTGTCCAACCAGACTTCTCAGACTGCTCCTTTGCTCTACCCAAACTGAGTGAGGCAGAGCCTCATCCCAGCACAGTCCCAGATCACCACTATTTCTTAACAAAGCTATTTATAGGAGGGATAGCGATATTGGCTGGGGAGGACTTAATTGAACTGACAGAGAGGGAAGAGAGCACGTCCTTCCTCTCTTCCCTTCCCCTTCTTTCTGAGCTTTTGGCAAATTCTTGAGAGAGTTAGAACATTCCAAATCATCCTCTTATGGATCTGGAAAGCAGAACAATCTAATGAAGTCCCCAGGTAATTAACTACACAGAGACCAAAGAGTGTATGGCTTCATTGTTCCTCATATGGGAGACTGCACAGATGGAAGTGTGTATATGCGTGTATGTGTGTGTGTGTGTGTGTGTGTGTGTGTGCATGTGACACACACACATACACAGAGACAAACAGATGGACAGAGACAAAGAATTATACAGGAGGAGGGACCTGGCCAGAAGCAGAATGTGCTGCCTCTCTCTGGAGATAATCTTGATGATGATGATGATGATGATGATGATGATGATGATGATGATGATGATGATGATGACCCCACAAGTCCCAGCTATAAAGCACTTGCTGCAGCCTTGTCAAGCAGGCACTTCCATGTACATATGAAGGAAGGGAGGCCTTGGATGGTCCAGAGCCTTGCCCAAGGTCACACAGCTCATAAGTGACTAGACCGAGATCCATATCCAGGGTTTTTAAATCCATTGCTCTTTTTGCCAAAAGCAGTGAGCTACCCACCACTGAAAGTACCCAAGAAGAGAGGCTGGATCCCCATTTGCCAAAGATGTGGGTGTTGTTTTGGGTTCTTTTAGGCAATGGTGAACTCCATGTCTCAGGAGAGTTTTCAACAGAGGATGAATGACCACTTGCCACGGATGCTCCCAAGAGGATATTTCCTTTTAGACACAGTGGCCTCTGAGTTGACATCCATCATAGGTCTAGCCACTTCCTGACTCAAATATCCTTTCTGTTTATAAGGTCCATCATCGTGTATTGGAAAGAACCCTGGATTCAAATACAAACATTCCATGTGTATATACTCCATGACACTGTCTCTGGTATATTGAACGTGCTTAATAAGTGCTTGTTGAGGCACGATTGGAATTCTGGCTCTTCCAAATACCTTCTACCTATGTGACCTTGAGTAGATCCCTTGTCTCCTCTTGGCCTCAGTTTCTTCATCTGTAAATAAAGGAGGGTGGGTTTAAGTGATGTCTGTGCTCCACTCTGGTTCTTATGCAGATGGTCCTATTTGATCCAGGGATTGAAATGGGGATAAACTGACAGGAACATCTGTTGGGAAAGAACAACAAAGAAAGCAAAAAGTATATTTAAAATGGAAGAAAACTCACCCACACAAACTCACTGATGGTTCCTGCATTTTGTTCCCTTTGTTGGATTTTTTTTATGTGCTGGCTCAAAAAATGTGCATTGAGACTGCAGAACAGAACTACATTTACAACATTGCCTGTCAAGTCTGTATGGGGTCACTAAGACGGGGGCGGGGGACTGCAAGAATTCTCATTGGATGATAGTTGGTGTGTGGGTGAGGCCACTCACTAGGGAGGTGGGTGAGGGTGTGGGGTGGGGAGAGGAGACCAGGGAGAATTCGATTTTCCACCTGTTCTGTGATGCTTTTAAGCTGTTAATCTGTCAGAATGACGCCAGCTGCTGTCAAAGCAGGGGCTTGGAAATATCTTCATGGCACTAAGCCTTTGTCACTTTCCTCTATGCTACATTTTTACTTTTTGTCAATTAGAAACTTTTTGGCCCAGAGTCAGGACATTTCCAGAATCCCAGGTGCTCTGCCCTTGCCTTGGGGCTTTCCCTGGGGCAGGAAGAAGGAGGTGAAAGAAGAGAACAGCTTCTCCCTCATTTCTCTTTATCTGGTGACATGCAGTGCATGCAACAAGTGCTGGTGAAATTGAGTCTCTCTGGTTTTCCTCCCTTCTCTCATTGTTACTTATCATTTGCACCAAAGGACAAGAAAGGAAGAGGGTCCTGGATATTTTTTCTCTTTTCTTTTTGTTCAGATCAGTTCTTTCCTTGATGGAGGGAACTGGTAAGGGTCCTCCCTCTCTTAATGCAGATTTGCTCCATTCTGCCATTTGGAATCTTCAAGAGGTGCTGGGGGCACTGACACAGTCAATGCCTTGCTCAGAGTCACAGTCCCTAGGTGTTAAAGGACTCAAATGTCTCTCTTCTTGACTCTGTGGTTACCTTTCACTCCACCATGACATGGGGCTGATGTTCCAGGGGCATGAGGAGAACCTCCTGCGTCCCATGAAAGCTTGAGTATCTGAATCTTTTTTTTTTTTGTATAAATATATTTAAGTTTATTTGCAAATGTAAACATTTCCTATATTATATAAACTCATTGAACCTTAAAGGCAGACTATTTCATCTGTTTCTGTAGTGAGTATGCCTAGCACTCAATAGATGTTAATTGATTTATTTATTAAATAGAATAATATAGTTAATATAAGTATTACATATGTGGATATATTTAAGCACAACCATAAAACACAGACAAAATACATAGAAGCTGTACTTTATCCATATTTGTTTAGGGTCTATAGGCTAGTAGGTTGATATAGGTAGAGTATAGACTGTCAGTGTATCCAAACATCAGCATGGAAATAATATAAATATTTTCAGAATCTAATGACCAAATAGAATTAATGTTTCAAAATATATACTATGTGCTTGATTGAAGAGGATCATGTATTATTGAAGTTGGAAACTGACACTCAACTCATAAAATCTATGCCACCTGCTGATTATAAAAGATGTATCTATAATTTTTAATCACATGTTTTCTAGTTATTTTATTAAGACCTCTCATCCAATGTGTAGAATTCTATTCCAAAAAAGGTCACTTAAGGCCATGTATTTATTTTGCCCAGATGGAACTTCATAGCTTTATAAATCTGAACTATTCTAGTCACATTAGAATAACTGAGTAGATTAACTATTTTTTTGCTTTATCATTCTATGTCATTCCCCCAGAATAAGACTACGTCAGAGGAAGAAGTTTGTCTAAAACCTCTTTGTGAATCAGTTATTTTTAAAAACTTAGTGGATTTTACATTTGATTGGTTAAAACCTAATTATTCTACCAGCTCCCTAAATGTGTTCCTGCTTTCTCAGTTCCATATGCTATCTAATGTCTATATAGTATGCACTATTCTCTCCAAAGTTACTAATAATCTTTTAATCACCAAATTTATGACCTTTTCTCAACCCTCATTTTTCATGACTTATCTGTAGCCTTTGGAACTATTGACCACTCTCTCCTCCAGGATATTCTCCTTTCTTGGTTTTCCTAGATGTCTGACTGCTTCTTTTCTGTCCTCCCTGTTGGGTCATCATCCATATCATGCCCTATTTGGGGTCTGATCTGGGCCTCTGTCACTTCTTTCTCTACACTCTCTCACTTGGTGACCTCATCAACTCCCTTGACTTTAATAATCATCTCTATGCACATCCAGCCCTAACCTCTCTCTGAAGCCCCAGTCACACATCTCCAACTTTTCACACTAGATATTCCATAGACACCTCAAACTTAGCATTTCCAAAACTATGTTTATCTTTCTCCCCAACAACACAAACCTTGGCAAAACAAAAATATGTCCCAAAGATAAGGAAATTGCAGCTGTTTTCATGTTTCCATGGTTTAGGACACCCAGAATCCAGAAGAAAATACAAACTAAACAACCCATGAACTGACTTCTACAGTGAGCTCATTCAGCACATCCCCCCCATGCTTCATGCTACCAGAAGCTAGGCTACACTAGACTACTCACACAGGACCAAAACAAAACCCAACCCCACACCTTGGTTTCCTTTTCCTCTTTTTTTATTAATAAATTTGTTTATTTTTAGTTAACAAGATTCAATTCCATAGTTCCTTGAGTTTCAAATTTCCCCTCCCTCCCCCCCACCCCCCACAATAGCATATAGTCCAGTATAGGATCTGCAAATACTTTCATATTAGACATTAGTCAAGTTACAAAGGCATATTGTACTAGGTGGGATGAAAAATGGTAAAGGAGAAATAAAACCAAACAATGAAAAGAAAAAGATCAATTAGTTTGCTTCCATCAGGATTCAAGCTCAGTTCTTTCTAGTTATTTCTCTGGATGTAGGCATCTCTGTCCTTCATGAGGCTTTCGGGATTGACTTTTATCACTGCATTGCTGAGAAGAGTCCAGTCTGTCATCGTTGGTCATCACACATATGTTGTGTCTGTGATTGTGTCTGAGGCCGGATCCCAACTCAGGTCCTTCTGACTCCAGGTCCGATGCTCTACTCACTGCACCACCTAGCTGCCCCTTATTCTTATAGATTTGACTCAATTCTCTGTATATTTTAGAATGAGTCCTTTATCAGAGACATAGGTTGTAAAAATTCTTTCCCAATTTCCCACCTCCCTCTTGATCTTGGTTACATTGCCTTTGTTTGTACAGAAACTTTTCAATTTAATGTAATCAAAATTATTCATTTTGCATTTTGTAATCCTCTCCAGTTCTTGTTTCGTCCTAAAGTCTTTCTCTCTTCACAAATCTGACAGGTAAACTATTCCTTGCCTTCCCAGATTGCTTACAGTATCATCCTTTATACCTAGATCATGCACCCATTTAGACTTGATTTTGGTATATGGTGTTAGATAATGGTCTATGCCCAGTTTCTGCCATATTATATTGTAGTTTTCCCAGCAGTTTTTGTCAAATATTGCATTCTTATCCCCAAAACTGGGGTCTTTGGGTTTATCAAACAACAGATTACTATATTCATTAACTGCTGGGTCTCCTGCGCACAATCTATTCCATTGATCCACTGCTCTACTCCTCTGCCAGTACCAAGCAGTTTTGATGACTGCTGCTGTATAATACAGATTAAGATCTGGCATAGCTAGTCCACCTTCCCTAGCATTTCTTTTCATTAATTCCCTTGATATTCTAGACTGTTTGTTTTTCCAAATACATTTTGTTATTATTTTGTCTAACTCTATAAAGTAGTTTTTTGGTAAATTGATTGGCATGGCACTAAATATATAATTTAGTTTAGGTAAAATTGTCATTTTTATTATATTAGCTCCACCCATCCAAGAGCAACTGATATTTTTACAATTAGTTAGATCTGATTTTATTTGCGTGAGAAGTGTTTTGTAGTTGTGATCATATAGGTCCTGGGTTTGTTTTGGCAGGTAGATTCCCAAATATTTTATAATGTCTACAGTGACTTTAAATGGGATTTCTCTTTCTATCTCTTGCTGTTGAATTTCATTAGAGATATACAGGAATGCTGAGGATTTATGTGGGTTTATTTTATATCCTGCAACTTTGCCAAATTTATTTATTGTCTCAAGTAGTTTTTTACTTGATTCTCTAGGATTCTCTAAGTATATCATCATATCATCTGCAAAGAGTGATAGCTTGGTCTCTTCTTTGCCTAATTTGATTCCTTTGATTTCTTTTTCTTCTCTAATTGCTACTGCTAGTGTTTCTAGTCCCAGATTGAATAAGAGGGGTGATAGTGGACACCCTTGTTTCACTCCTGATCTTATTGGAAAGGCTTTTAGTTTATCCCCATTGCATATAATACTTGCTGATGGTTTAAAATAGATGCTATCTACTATTTTAAGGAAGACTCCATTTATTCCTATACTTTCTAGTGTTTTTAATAGGAATGGATGTCGTACTTTGTCAAACTTGGAAAAAAGTCTCAGTGAGGAAAAGAAATCCTTAAAAAGTAAAATTAGTGAAGTTTTTGGAGAAAATACCTCCCTAAAAAAGGATCTTCAAAAACTAACTGAAGACTATAATTCGCTAAAAATTAGAATCAATCAAATAGAAACTCAGAACTCTATGATGCACCAAGAGTCAATCAAACAAAACAAGATGATTGAAAAATTGGAAGAAAATGTAAAATATCTTGCAGGAAAAACAACTGACCTAGAGGACAGATCCAGGAGAGATAATTTAAGAATTATTGTTCTTTCTAGTGTTTTTAATAGGAATGGATGTTATATTTTGTCAAAATCCTTTTCTGCATCTATTGAGATAATCATGTGGTTTCTGCTAGTTTTATTGTTTATATAATCAATTATACTGATGGTTTTCCTAATATTAAACCATCCTTGCATTCCTGGAATAAATCCTACCTGATCAAAGTGTATTATTCTTGTGATAAGTTGTTGCAGCCTTTTAGCTAATATTTTATTTAAATTTTTTGCATCTAAATTCATGAGGGAAATTAGTCTATAATTTTTTTTCTCTGTTTTATCTCTTCCTGATTTAGGAATCAGTACAATATTTGTGTCATAGGAAAGAATTTGGTAAGACTCCTTGTTCACTAATTTTCCCAAATAGTTTGTAGAGTATTGGAATCAATTGTTCTTTAAATGTTTGATAAAATTCACTAGTAAACCCATCTGGCCCTGGGGATTTTTTCCTAGGGAGTTCACTGATGCCTTGTTTGATTTCTTTTTCTGAGATGGGGTTATTTAAGTAGTTCACTTCCTCTTCAATTAATCTGGGCAACTTGTATTTTTGAAAATATTCATCCATTTCACTAAGATTGTCAAATATGTGTGCATAGAATTGGGAAAAATAATTCCTAATTATTGTTTTGATTTCCTCTTCATTGGAGGTAGATTCACCCTCTTCATTTTTTGATACTCATAATTTGGTTTTCTTCTTTCTTTTTTTTATTATATTGACTAAAGGTCTATCAAGTTTGTTGATTTTTTTCATAAAACCAGCTCTTATTTTTATTTATTTATTAATTCAATAGTTTTCTTAATTTCAATTTTATTAATCTCTCCTTTGGTTTTCAATATTTCTAATTTAGTACTAAATTGTGGATTTTCAATTTGTTCTTTTCCTAGCTTTTTCAATTGCATGTCCAATTCATTGACCTCCCTTTTCTCTAATTTATTCATGTATGTACTCAGGTATATAAAACTTCCTCTAAAAACTGCCCTTAATGCATCCCACAAATTTTGGTATGTTGTCTCATTATTATCATTCTCTTGAATGAAATTACTGATTGTTTCTATTATTTCTTGTTTGACCCACTCATTAAGATTAAGTTTTTTAATTTCCAATTAGTTTTTAGTCTATCTTTCCATGGCCCTTTACTGGATATAATTTTTACTGCATCATGATCTGAGAATGATGCATTTAATATTTCTGCCTTTCTGCACTGAATTGTGAGGTTTTTATGCCCTAGTACATGGTCTATTTTTGAGTATGTACCATGCACCATTGAGAAAAAAGTAAATTCCTTTTTATCCCCATTCAGTTTTCTCCAGAGATCTATCATATCTAGTTTCTCTAAAATTCTATTTGCCTCCTTAACTTCTTTCTTGTTTCTTTTGAGGTAAGATTTATCAAGTTCAGAGAGGGGGAGATTAAGGTGCCCCACTAGTATAGTTTTGCTATCTATTTCTTCTTCTAATTCCCTTAACTTCTCCCCTAGGAATCTGGATGCTATACCACTTGGTGCATATATGTTAAGTAATGAAATTGCTTCATTCGAGATGGTGTCTTTTAGCAGGATATAGTTTCCTTCCTTATCCCTTTTAATTAGATTTATTTTTGCTTTTGCTTTATCTAAGATAAGGATTGCTACCCCTGCTTTTTTACTTTAGCTGAGGCATAATAAATTCTACTCCAACCTTTTACCTTTACAATGTGGGTATCCCTTTGTTTCAAATGTGTTTCTTGTAGACAGCATATTGTAGGATTATGGTTTTTGATCCATTCTGCTATCCACCTCTGTTTTATGGGAGAGTTCATCCCATTCACATTCACAGTAATGATGACTATCTGTCTCTTCCCCTCCTTCCTATTCCCTCCCCTGCTTATGTTTTTGTTTCTTCCTTCTCCCTTCCCCTCCTTGAAGTTTTACCTTTTGACCACCCCCGTCCCTCAGTGATCCCACCTGGTGACCCCCCTTCTTTACCTCCTTTCTCCCCTTACTACTATTTCCCTCCCCTCTAATCCCCTCATTTAGTCTCCTTCTTTTTATCCCCGCCCTTACCCTCCTACTGCCTATAGGACACAATAAATTTTTATACTTATCAGAGTTAGTCCCTGTTTGACACAAAACCAGTGAGAGTAAATTTCAAGCAGTGCTCCTCTCCCTCCATCCTTTTCCTCTATTTAATGAATTTACATGTCTATTCACATTAGAATCTTAAACTTTACTGATTAAGTTGATCCTTCTTTGAACCAGAACCAGTGAGAATAGTGTTTAAATGTTGTTCCTCTCCCTCTTTCTTTCCCCTCTACTATAGTGTGTTTTTATGCCTCTTTGAATGGCATACTTTACCTTTTCCTATCTCATCATTTCCTTTTATCCAATTACAGTCCCTTTGATCCCCTTAATAAGGTTTTTTTTTTTAATTTTCAGGTTAGTTCATTCATACTCACACTATCTATGCATAACCCTTTTGAAGGTCATGATAATCATATAACTTTCAGTATTGACAGTTATCAGCTCCTCATATAAGTATGTGAACATTTTGCTCTTGTTGCATACCAAGTTATGTGCATGTGTGCATGAGTGTGGGTGTGTGCATGTATGTATGTGTGAGTCTGTGTTTTCCTTGTTTACATTTTTATGTCTTTCTTTAGTCTTGTAATTGGAGATCAAATTTTCCATTTAGCTCTGGCTTTTTCATCAGGAAAGTCTGGAAGTCCCTTATTTCATTAAATTACCATCTCCTTGCCTGAAAGATTATGCTCAGTTTTGCTGGATAGTTAATCCTTGGTTGTAGTCCTAGCTCTCTTGCCCTATGAAATGTCAAATTCCAACCTGATCTTTTAATGTAGAAGCTGTATGATCCTGACTGTAGTTCCATGATATTTGAATTGTTTCTTTTTGGCTCCTTGCAGTATTTTTTCCTTAATCTTGTAATTCTGGAATTTGGCTACTGTATTTCTTGGAGTTTTCAATTTGGGATCTCTTTCAGGAGGAGTCTGTTGAATTCTTTCTGATAATTATTTTATCTTCTGATTCCAGAACTTCAGGACAGTTTTCTTTGACAGTCTCTTGGAGGATGTTGTCTAGGCTGCGTTTTTCATCATGGCTTTCTGGCAGACCAATAATTCTTAAGTTATCTCTCCTCAATCTGTTCTCTAGGTCAGTTGTTTTTCCAGTGAGATATCTTACACTTTCAATTTTTCAATATTTATGTTTTGTTTGATTGACTCTTCGTGCATCATAGAGTTCTGAGTTTCAATTTGACTGATTCTAATTTTTAGTGAATTATAGTCTTCAGTTAGTTTTTGAAGGTCCTTTTTTAGGGAGGTATTTTCTCCAATTACTTCACTAATTTTACTTTTTGAGTATTTGTTTTCTTCAGTGAAACTTTTTTCCAATTTGGTCACTGCCTCCCTGATTTGGTCTTTAAAATCTTTCTTAAGCTCCTCCAAGAATGCTATTTGGTCTTGAGACCAGTTTATATTTCCTTCTGTGGTCTCAGGTGTGGGTAAAGAGTCCAAGTTGTCCTCTGTATTTGGTTGTTCTTGACCTACATAATAAGCTCAGATTGATTTTCTTGCCTTCCTCTTCTCCTTCTCAGCTTCTTTTTTCCCATTGTAATTTCTTATTTCCTAATTTCTCAGGCTGTGAGCCAAGGGCCTGGTTGTTGACTTTGAATGCTGTAGCCTCTGGGTATCTTGTTTGAAGCTTAGGCAGGAGCCTCAGTGAGGTATGCTGATGGGCATAGTGTAATCTGTGGGGGAGGGGTAGTCTGGCCACTTCAGATTTCTGCCTCTATACCCCTGGGCTTCAGCTCAGGTAGGCTTTTGCTGGTCAGGTGAGGTGGGGCTTGTTGGCACCCCTCCCTCTCTTCTCTTGAGATTCCTTGCAGCCTCAGTTACACCCCTTCTTGATAAATCTCAAGCCTGAGGCTATTTCCACTATTTTAGGATTTTTCTCTAGGTGGGAGACTTATCTTTGGGTTTTCTACTTCATGAAGCAGGAATCAGAGGGAGCAGCTAGAGTTTACTTTGCCATTCTAACCCCTGGAGAAACAGGTAGTCGATTTCTAAACTTCCAGGATGGGGGCTGATAGTCCCAGGAGAAGCTGCTTTCTCTGCTGGGGTCCCTGAGCCCTCTCTTACCTCACTCCATTGATTCCTCCTGTCCCCTGATGAGATGTATGTGAAATGGCTGTGGTTCATCTTTGGGATTGCTAAGTCAGCAGGCTGGGGCTTTTTCTCTCTCTGGTGTAGTCTGCTTGTCTGCTCTCAAGTCTGAGCTGTACAGACCCCATGTGCTCCATGCTCCTCCTGCCCGGACCCACTGGGCACTTTTCTGGGCTGGATTCTGCCACGCTCCATCTCCAAGTGGATTCTGTCACTCCAGAATCCATTCAGAATCACTTTTTAAATTTCAGTGACAGGATTCATGGAGGAACTTAGAGAAGTTACTGCTTCCTTTCTGCCATCTTGGCTCCACACCTACCCAACTATCTGAATCTTTAGTGTTATTTTTTTATCTGCAGTTTCACAGTATCGTGCATCAGGAGATGGAAAGAGCCTTCGAGGTTATCTCACTACCCTCATTTTACAGACCAGGCATGAGGCTGTCCTGTCCAGAATTCCACAAGTAGTAAGGACAAGTCCTCTGATTCAAAATCTGAGTCTTTCTTTCTTTCTTTCTCTCTTTCTCTCTCCTTCTTTCTTTCTTTCTTTCTTTCTTTCTTTCTTTCTTTCTTTCTTTCTTTCTTTCTTTCTTTCTTTCTTTCTTCCTTCCTTCCTTCCTTCCTTCCTTCCTTCCTTCCTTCCTTCCTTCCTTCCTTCCTTCCTTCCTTCCTTCCTTCCTTCCTTCCTTTTTGGAGGGCAATTGGGGTTAAGTGACTTGCCCAAAGTCACACAGCCAGGTTTTTTTTTTTTTTGTTAAGTGTCTGAGGCCAGGTTTGAGCTCAGGTCCTTCTGACTCCAGGGCCTGTGCTCTATTCAGTGCACCACCTAGCTGCCCTACTGAGTCTCTTTCTGTTGTACCAGAGAGTCAAAAACAGAAGGGATCTTGGGAATCGCCTATGTGCTCTTGACCAAGTGATGTCCCCTTGATGAGCTATAGTTTCCTCCTTCATACAGGTAGAGACATGGATTTCCATATTTCCTTCCAGCTCTAAATCCTATAGTCATTTAGTTCAACCTAATGATTTTGAAGATGAGGACACTGAGGCATACAGAGGATAAGTGACTCCTTCAAGGTCACGTAAGTAATAAGGGTCAGAACTGGGATTTGTGACTAGATCCCCTCATTCTTAATGTACTGTTCTTTACCCTTCACTGTCCCTTTACCCTTCAATCTGTCCATGACTCCATTGAGTCCTATGGAGAAAACTTTCTATCCTTGACTGAGCCAGGACAACTGGAGAGTGTAGGTTCTTTGGAGGCTGGACAAGAACTGACACCATCAAAAGAGTAGGGGCAGGTGACTCCAGAAGTGGTCACATAGCCCATGAAAGCCTCAGGACAACCTCAGGCATCCTTGTTTGTGGTAAGACAGTGAGCACTATTGCCATTTCTGACTTGGGTGGGTGGCAGGTGTACCTGATACACATCATTCACCTTGAAACCTCTACCTCTGGCCCTAGTATGTGTCTAGGATTAGCCAACTACAAAAGATACTAGGAGTCAGTTCTGGGGGGGATGGGGCTTTAAGGTTAGATAAGCTCCCAAGAACTGTCTGAATTTTGAATGGAAAAGAACCTAAGTGGGTCATCTAATCTAACCTCACTTCATAGTACCGATAAGAAAACAGCCCATTTCTGGATTCTGAAGAAGAAAAACATGTAGTAGAAGGAACTGGAGGAGATGGATCTGATGTGAATAAGGAAAAGGAAATTGTGGGGGGCAACAAGGCTGAGATACGAAAGGTCTATGAAATCAACAGGCACCAGCAGTTAATATGGCAGCCACAAACAAATGAACAAAGAAGCACGGCCGCCTACCACAATGAATGCGTTCAGGTGACCTTAAGAGAAGAGGAGCTCAGGGCCACTGCCCTGGTCACACTTCAGCTGGATGGGGTGTTCATTTCCCAGCACTACTTTGGAAGAGTAACACTGATGATAGAGGGGGCTATGGGAAGAAGGGGACACTGCTGAGGTTGGGGGGAGGAATGATCATGGTCTCCAAGCTTTTGGCAGGTTTTCAGGTAGAAAAGGAATTCGTTTTGTTCTGTTGGGCCCTTCTGGGCAGCTGAAGTAGGAGCAATGGGGGAGGGGTGTGGTAAAGAACCCAATTTAGGCTGGATGTCAGGAAATATCTTTCTAACAATGAGAGCTGCCCAAAAGGGCAGCTTCTTGGGAAGAAGGGGGCTACTTATCACTGGAGCCTTCAGTCGGGTCATATGACCCCTGATGAGGTAGGTGGTGAAGGGGATTCCTATTCAGGAACTCACTGAGCTAGACAACCCCAGAGGTGGCTTCAGACTTTGAGAGTCTGAGTGGTGCAACTGACTCACCAGGCCTGTTGCCTGGACTCCTAGGAGTCTCTCCAAAGGCATAATGGGATTATTTGGTTCCATCCCTGGTGGCATAATTGTGAAAGATGGAACATAAAAGATGACACATGGAAGCATGAGCCCCACTCCCCATCCCCCCCCAGACCCCCACAAAGGCCTATAGCCTGTCTCTCGTGCTCATTGTCCTTTGATCTTCCTCATAATGTATTTCTTTCCTGGGTAATAGATTTTCATCCTTCTTGACATTTATTGATTCTGATTCCTTTCCTGGGTGTCAGAGAGAGGAGACAGAATAAAGGACAAAATAACTCACGCATCTGATTGTATTTCAAAGGAGGTGGCTTTGTGTGGCTCTGTCGGCATGGGGTAAAAGGAGCTGGATAAGCAATGCCTCTTGTCTCCTCTTTCTTTGGTTGTGGTCTTCTCCACCTTGCCATGACACCTGCCTTCCATTGAGAATAGCCCTAGTGTGGGAAGGAACAATAGAAGTGATCTCTTCATCTTTGGATGAAAATCTTGTCTCCACCAGCCCCAAGACATGGTAATCTTATCTCTGTCTGGATCTGCCCAGCCTCCAAAGACCAAGAGATGAGGAACTCACTGTCTCCAAAGTCAGGGCACTCACTTTGGGGTTGCTGTCTATTCTGCCCTTTGGTGCAAAGTACAACAAATGAGCTCCTTCTCCCACACACCAGTCTTCAGATGCTTTAGGGAGAACGATCCCTTAGCTATTTAGTCTTTTTTCTCCAGACTAAGCCACCCCCAATTCCTTCAAGTGATCATCTTACAGCATGATTTGGGTGCCCGTATCCAGTCATCTTCCTCTGGGCACATTTCAGTTATTCAATGATTCCTTTGCTCCTGAAAATACAAATTTGAGGGAATTAATGTCTCAAAGGTTGGTTATTTCATTTAAAGGTCAATTTGTGTATACACATGTGAAGAGGCAATCATGTCTGTGAGGAGGGAATTCCACACTGAGGCTCCATAACTCAATGTGAATTGTGAATTTGTGTTTATCTTAGTATAAAAGAAAGCATATTAACCCAGTATTGGATGTGTTTGAGCCATCAGAGCAGAGAGAGGGCTTCTTCTTGCCCCTTGTGTGTTAAAGGTATATATCGATTCTTTCATTCTCGTTGGTTTTTATATATACCATCTGATCACACAATCAACTCACCCCAGGAGAATGGGGAAATGTTGTCTGAGCTGAGATTCAAGTATTTTCTTGATATTTCTTGCTCTTTCTCTTGTAGACTCCTGTTCTCAGATTAACAGCACGGACTCCCTCCAGCCGTTGTCTTATCTTTCCATCTGCCCAAGGAGCTGTGGGTTAGGAGGCAGCAGGGAATGATCAGTGGGAAGAGGGCTAGCCTGGGAACCAGGAAACAATAGTCTAGTTTCAGCTGGCTCAGTAATTAATTCTCTGTACTGTTGGATAAGTGCAATGTACCTGTACTCTAGCCCTCTTGTGTTGGCTGGCTGCCTCATCATTTAAACCCTCTGTAGAATGGCCTTGGCCATATTGGTTGTTCTATGAGGATTTTGTTTTGTTTTGGTTTTTGGTTCTTGTTTGTTTTGTTCTCAACCCTGGAAAGAGAAGTTGGGGCCCCTTTTCAAGCTCATGATGCCAGGCTCTGAAGTTCCCTTGGAGTAAGACTCAGAAATAGCCTCCTGTTTTCTTTATTCTCCAGATAAAAGCTAGATCTCCTTTCAGGTTCTACCCAAATACCCCTGCCTCCTTTCCCATTTCAGACTCATCCACATTTTTTTTATTTGAGGGGGGGAAACCAGGACATTACACAAGGCTCCTAAAACCTGAGTGGAAGAAGTAGCCTAGGATTCACATAAGCCAGTGCAGACCCTCCACTCCCCTGAAGAAAGCTTTCCAAAATACCCTTTGAAAATCCCTTTGATAGTTTTCTATCCATTTTCCACCAACCCCATGTTTCCTTGCCTTACATTTTCCGATTAACCTGACCACTGAAACATTTGGATAAATTAGCAGATATTTGGGCCCATTTTCCCTTTGAGTTTTGAATTTCCAATTATTCTCCCCCCTTTCCCTTTGGAGACAATCATGTGTGTGTTGGGGGAGGGTCTGCCTAGCAACAAAAATTATAATTCATTATAAGAACTTGATTGAGAGGGGGCCCACCTGAGATAATGGAAACAGAGTAATGAGCCTTTTGCAATGTCATGTGACCTGGAGTCAGGAAGACTCATCTTCCTGAGTTCAAGTCTGGCCTCAGACACTTACTAGCTATGTGACCCTGGGCAAGTCACTTAACCCTGTTTGCCTCAGTTTCTTCATCCATAAAATGAGTTGGAGAAGGACATGGAAAAGCATTCTTCAAACTTGCCAAGAAAGGCCCAAATGGGGTCATGAGGAGTCAGACATGTTTGAAAAGTGACCGAACAACAACTACTATAATTTTACAGTCTCTCTGATTGCAGATTGGAAATGTTTACATTACAAGAAAACACATCTTCCCTGTTAGAAAACAAAATCTTGGAGGGCACCAACTGTTCTTTTCTTTGTCCCCTGCTGTTTGGGACAGCGCCTGGCACAGAGTAGCACTAAACAACTTTTCAAATGTATTCATTCAAAGGCCTAAGTCCGTATGTAAGTCTAGTTGTACATGCTTGGATCTGCTCAAAGGATCCTTCTTTCATCATCAGTCTTGAGATCCTAATGCACAGGAGTTGTTCCCGGGCCACAGAGATTGGAGGCTGGGAGCTGGGGGGGCCATCCGTGTTGGAGGCCGAGCAGAATGTCTGAGAGACTCCATGGGAAGGCTCCTGGGTGGGGGAGGCCACTTACATCCTTACCATACAGCTTCCTCACCCTTGGCAAAGTATTCTCAAAGAGGTGAAGGTATAGGTTTGGAGGGGGGTGACGGATGATACTTTATTTGCATCTCCCCAAAATAAAATGAAGCAAAGTCCAAAAAAGGATTAAGAAGTAGATCAAGCTGTTAGTTATGTTATAGTCTGTCTGGGGAAAGGAGATTTCTCCTCTACCCGAGGAAGGACCAAAGGTAATGTCAAGTTGGTAATAATAGACCTGTGTTCAAACATGGTCTCAGATACCTACTAGCTGTGTGACCCTGGTCAAGTCACTTAACCTATGTTTGCCTCAGTTTCTTTATCTGTAAAGTGGAGATAATCATAGAACCTACCTCCAGGGCTGGCTGTGAGGCTCAGATGAGATAATAAAGTGCTTAACACAGTGTCTGGCACATAGTAGGTGCTCTGGAAATGTCAACTACTATTAATATTAATGATTCCTGTATATATCTTATGCTACTGCTAATTTATAAACTCTGTGAAGGAACTATGTCTAATTTACTTGCACACATGTGCATGCACACACACACATCACCACATGCATACATATATATGTGTTTGGGGGGGTATATAGATATATCCATACCCCCTCAGCTCTCCCCCCACATTCAGGACTCCCTCCCCTGCTGCCATTGGGCACCTGCTGTCCCACTAAGCTTCTTATAGAACTCCCTGGGACCCTGAGAGTACCTTGCTTCCAGTCATAAGACTAATATGTATCAAAGGTTGGACTTGAGCCCAGGCCTTCCTGATGTGGAGAATGACTTTGTAGCCATCATGAATATAGACTATTGTATCTGATTCCATATTGAACTGATGAGACCTCCTGGATCTTTTTTTTTTCTTTAAAGAATTCCTTGTTTGCTCCTGGTTTGCCCTTAGATGAGTCTGGATTCTGGTCCCATCTTTCCCGACTTGTGCATTGGGACAGAGCATTCCTTCCAAGGACACTGCTTGGCCACTGCCTTCCATGGGCTCAGGTCTCCATCCATCAACTTCAGCAGTTCGATGAACGCACTGCAAATATGATCAATCATCTTTTTTTATTGAATTAAGACAAATGGCTGGTTATTAATAGGATAAGACTCTATTAGGTGAATTTCTAATGTGGGCTGATGGAAGACAGAGAAGCATCAACTAGAGATTTCTGGCACTTTGGGGAATTAACTTTCAACCCTTTTAATAAGATAGAAAAAAAATATGTGAAAGGCAGAGTGAGGCAGGGTGGAGAGCCTGGTTCGGGCACCCTTTGTTTGGACTGATGCTTGCTGGCAATTTGAGTCTGTCAGTTTGAAAGAAAGAGGTTGGGCTTTGGAGCCAAGCTGTTCTGCAAGTCAAATTCTTCCTGTCTGGCTAAAAAACGATACCCACTGTGCAGCCTCTTAAATAAGGGCCGTAGAGCACTCAGGGAGGGGTTGGTTTAAGGTGTAGCAGCAGTGGCTGGGCTGAATGATGCTGTGGGAATACTTTCTAGTGGTCTGGGAGGCATTCAGTTTGGTGCCTTTTCCTTCACTTCAACAATAATAATAAAACCCCCTGAAAGAATAAAAAGGTACCTTCTGTGTGTGGAACCTCTATGCTGGACCCATGAGATAGACAAAAAGGAATATTTCCCAAATAGTCTCTCTTTTTATGGGAGAGGAGATCACAAAAGATGAGAGGTTAGTGCAGAAAACAAGAGCTCTCTCAAATTGCAAGCAGAAGCCCGCTTTGAGGAAATCTCTTCCCTTCTCTGGACCTCAATATCTTCATCTGTGGAATGAGGGAAGATGTTTAGATTGGGTGACCTCTAGATTGCCGTGTGTTATTCTCCAATGCTTCAAGGATCAGGGATTTATTTGGTGGGGCCTTCTTCCCACCAATGCCAAGCCCAACCCTTTGTGGACCTAGGGGATGGCTTTCAAAAGTTTCTGTACCTGACCTGATTCCTCTTGCAGCCAACCTATTGATGAGCCTTTCCCAAACTTAGTATTAAATGGCCTTTGAGCACCAGACACCAGGCTCTCACTGAGACCATACTCAAAGTCTTCCAACTTGGAAGGGTTGGCCAGGCCTTGTGGTCCAAGGTGACCTCCATGTCACAAGGATGCACTGAATAATTAGGACAAGAGACTGGATCGCTCCTTTGTTTTTTCATCAACCACCCATCCAGCATCCATTGTCCCATTCATCCATCTATTTCTCTATCAACCCCCTGCCCACTCCTCCCATCCACTTATCCATCCACCTACCCATTCATTAAGTAACTATTCACAATTCTCATAAGAAGTTCAGGGTTCTGGGTTAAGAGTGGAGGGGAGGTATGAATAAAGCCAAAGCACTGACTTCATCCACCTCATTTTTATTGTCTTCAATAATCTTACCTCTGACACATACTGACTGAATTTAAATTGAAGAGTTGTCAGTTGTCATTGGTGAATGGAATTTCTACACCAGGGGTTCCCTGAGCTAAGGAAATGACAGATCTGGACCTCCCCACCTTCCAAAAGTAAAAGTAACAATGATAATAATAGATATCTCTATACTATTGAAATCCCAGGTGAAGTGAAAAAAGAAAATGACATTTGCTTTACAGGGTTATTTTGAAGAAAATGTTCTGCAATTTTGAGAATGCCATATTAATGTGAGAGGTTATTATTAAAAATTAGAACTGTTCAACAGCAGGAAGTACTGCCTTGGGGGGAGGAGAAAAGTGGGAACACACACTTATTAAGTGCCTACTATATGCCAAACACTATGCAAATATCTCATTTGATCCTCACAACCATCCTTGGAAGTAAGTGCTATTATCATTGTCGTTTGATAGTTGGGGAAACTGAGGCAGACAAAGGTCAAGTGACATGCACAGGGTCACACAGCTAGTAAGTGTCTGATACTGGATTTGAACTCAGGTCTCCCTGACTCCAGACCCCATACTCAATCCATTGTGCTACCTATGTACCTTTAAAATGGGTGGTTAGTGAATTGCTTATTGATGATATTTAAACAGACCCCACCAGATGACCACTTGATGGGATGCTTTAGAGGGGCTCCTTTGTTGGATATAGATTGGGCTAGGATTTCTCTGGGGTGCCTTCTGGTTCTGGTCTGTTTTACTTCCAAACCTTTTCCCAGCATCCAACAGTATTAAATTTAGTGACACATTTCTGATAATTCTCCCTCAGTTGACAGTGAAGAAATGCCTGTGTGCACTCATGTTGTTCTGAGCCCTGCTCCCTCTGCTATTGGGGGTTCCTTACAGGGGTCCAGTTTTTCCTGAATCTTATTATACATGGAATCCTGACATCTTCCTCCTTGCCCTAGTGTGATACCAACTCGATCTCTCCAGCTCTGCTCACCGGGCTGGCTCATGCTTGGGATTTTTCCTGAGCTTCCCAATGAGAGCTAGGCAGCAGATGATGACTTGAGAACAGGCTATTTAAAAGCTCTAGCGCCGCTATTTAAAAATCCACTAACAAGCGCTGTTAGCGGTATGGGGAGCCGTAACAGAATAGTGCTCTCGCCAGCAACTTGTTCGTTTGAGCCCTGTTCAGAGACAGCTAAACAGATAGGGTAACACTTAGATCCAGAGTGATCTGGAGGCTGTTTGAGAACACCACTGGTATTTAATTAGCTTTTACTCGTTGTTTTCAAGGCCGGATGGAGGCGGCACCATTTGTATCCCCACATCGCTACTTTGCTGTATCTTCTATTTACTCTGACCTTGATTCATAGCAAGAGAAATCAAACAGCTCCAGGAATGGCAATAGCACAGCTGATAAACCTTGAAAGCAGAGTGGACTCTGGGTATAACTTTGGGAACACCCAGAGGACACTGTCCAATCACCTTTGTTTCCATTCTCAGTCTCATTATCCCAGGGAATGCATCAGTGATTCTGGCTGGTTCTTTTCAAACGAGTCATGTCATGGGCCAGAGAGGGGGTTACTGCTAGGTGACATTGGTTTCACCAGGCAGCTTGTCTGTGTTTGGACGGGAAAAGCTCTTTAGAGATGATGGTTCAGTGACTGTGCATCAACTGGGAATGCAAAGGTAATACATCTGCTTTCTGTAGCTCTTTCCTCCCCAGTTAGCTACACATTTATAATGGTAAAATCACAGAATATCAGCATGGGGGGGGGAGGGACTTCAGGGGCCACCTAGTCCAACCCACCTCGAGTATGATGATTCCCTTAGAAAACATATCTGACAAGTCATCACCTCTCCTTTGCTGAGGGACCTCTGCTAAAGTGGGGACAGCTTCTTGCTGAGGAAATCCATTCTATTTTGGCCCCATCCTGATTGTTAGAAAGTTTATAATTATATGAAGATGAAAGCTTTCCTTTGCAACTTTGCCTGGAGGCGCCATGGGGCATTCAGAAGAATCCTGGGCTTGTCTTCACTGAACGTCAGAACTGGAAGCGTTCTAAGAATTCTGAGCATAGAATGTCAGGACTGGAAGGGACCATAGAATATAGAGCCTAGGATGTCATAGCTGGGGAGGATCTTGGAGATCCTTTAGACCCTTTGCATCCAAACCACATGCCTACCAGCCTCTATCTTTGCCTCCAGGCCTTTCCAGAGAGTCCTAAGTCAGCCCCAGATTCAAACTTCCCAGATTCTGTCTTTATCCCAGGCCCTTCTCCAGTGCTCTGGAGATTTCAAGCAAATATAGCTTGAACTGCCACCTCCTGTCCAGACTTCTCTAGGCAATACCTTCTCTTGCTCCTGCTGGTTATGAGGTGGGCCTCATGGGTCTCATGGGTAACCACATCACTACCTACCAAGAGGTAGGGCCTTAAGGTAGAGCACTGATCTAATTATCTGCCTTTCTCAAGGGACCTCTCATTGAGTCCTGGATAGCTCCTGATGACACAACCTCCCTGGCCACTCTTCCAGCAATGGCCTCGCTTTCACTTAATATGTACAACAGATATCCTTCATCCACTTGGTTTTTACTGTGTGGATGGTTAGGCTAAACTATTTTGAGTGATTAGGTACCTCCCTCAAGAAGTACCTTCATGACTTACTGTATCTGGTGGAATGTCATTTGCAAACAAGGATATCTGGATTACTTCACCATGTATAGGGAATCTCTCTTCAAACCAGAAGTGTGATCGATGGAGTCAGAATTTAGGACAGATGATTACACTCATTTATTCTTTATGAAGTAAAGTATCACTTTGTTAAATCAAGCTGAGCAAAAATTGTAATCAAGTTCTAAGTGTATTAAGCAACTTGGAAGGCATGGTACTCAATTTTGATCATACAAAGATGGATATAAGCTTTGAAGACAGGAAGTCTGTAAAAATGCTTTGGAAAGTTTGAAGAGGGTGGGATTACTTCCACCTGAGTGGGATTCATCAAATATATAGTTCCTGAGCTGGTAAGGAAGGGGAGGAGCCTTGAGTGATGGATAAGGTTTGGATGGGGTGGATTCCATTCTAGGTATAGTGGTAGTATAAGGAAAAGTATACAAATGAGAGTTGGCAAGTTAAGGTCAGCATTGGCAAGTTGATCAATGTAACTGGGGTCTCTTACACGCAGAGGAGAAATGGGAGATAAGATTAAACAGGTAGGCTGGAGTCAGTTGTTGAGGGCTTGGATATCAGAATGAGAAAGTTTATATTTTATACAGCAATTAGTGAAGAAATTCTAAAGACTTTTGGCTAGAGGAGTAGTATGATCAGAGTATTCAGAGCATTAGGAAGATGATTTTGTTAGCTGTGTGGAAGATGGATTGGAGAGGGGAATGACTTGTGTCATGGAGACCAAGTAGGAGATCAAAGCAATAATTCAGGCTGGAAGAAATGTAGGTCTGAATTGGGGTGGTGGCCATGTGAGACTTGAGAAGGGAATGCAAGAGGCTGTGAAGTCAGAACTGAGAAAACCTGGCATTTAATTGAATAGGGAGGAGGGGGCAATGGAAAAGACAAAGATGGCCGAGGTTCACCAGAAGTTCTCACCACGGATTTTTGTTTTAGATTTGACTATATCAACTTATGAAACATTCTAAAAATAATTCAAGGATTGGAATCTGGATATTTACAAGAAATATCAGCACACTGATGAAATCACAGATATTTCAAAGTTCTACAGTTTATAAGTGCTCTCTCTCTCTCTCTCTCTCTCTCTCTCTCTCTCTCTCTCTCACACACACACACACACACACACACACACACACACACACACACACGGAAAGGACTTCAGAAATTATATGGTCCAGCTCTCAATCTTAGACTGGTCATGAAGTCATGAAACACTTTCCTGCTATCTGTTCTTTGTAACTCTCCATTTTGTGACACTCACTCTCATATTTCTAAAATCTTTCTCTGTGACTAAACTTGGGCAAGTCCTACCAGTCTAGGAAGTCTTTGTGTATAAGCCTGGGCATGGATTGTGTACCATCCAAAGAACAGACCAGCTCTGTTTAGAATAGCTCATTACCACAGGTTTGTTAACTAGCTGATCAGTCCATAACAACTCACAAAACCATATTTCAAGGGTGGATTTGCCTTGATGGAATGAATGGGAGAAACCAGTTATACCAGAAAAATGAAAGATCAGATTTTGGAGATGATGATGGATATGGTGATGGCAGTGAAGATGATGGCAATGTGATGATGGCAGGTGTGGTGTTGGTGATGAAGATGATTATAAAAGTCATGTTGGGAATGTGATGATTCACATGACAATAATACATTCAATTCAACAAGCATTTGTGAAGTGCCTATTGCATACAAAGCCCTCTATTAGGTGCTAAGGCTTCAAAGACAAGGGCAGTCCCTGCCCCCAAAGAGTTGACCATCTTCTGAGAGATAAAGCATCTACAAAGAGAATCAGATTCAAGGTACTCTGTCATAGGAAAGACAGCACTAAGCCAACAATAACATGATGACCAACAATCTCCACTTTCCATATGAAGTTTTGCTTGAACATGATGTCACCTGGTGCCCCTCCCCTGCTTCCCCACTTTTTAGCTTCCTTTGGTATGTTGTCTTCCCCCATTAGACTACAAGCTCCTTGAGATCAGGGGCTACTTTTATTTTCTTATTTGAATCCCTAGTGCTTAGCAGAGTGTTTGCCACTACCCCCTCCATCTTCTCTACCACCATTGCTGGTCACACAGTGGGTAGAATACTGGTGTCAGGAAGACTCATATTTTCTGGAGTTCAAATTCAGCCTCACATACTAGCTGTGTGACCCTGGGCAAGTCACTCCACCCCATTTGCCTCAGTTTTCTCATTTGTAAAATGAGCTAAGGAAGGAAATGGCAAAGTACTGTCCTAAGTACTTTATAATTATTCTTTATAGTTGGATCTTTATAACATCTCTGGGATTTAGGTGCTATTTTTACAGATGAGAAAACTGAGGTAAACAGAAACTAAGTGACTTCCTAGGGTCACAAAGCTTCTGAGGCCAGCTTTGAACTCAGGTATTCTTTATACCTGGCCCTATCCCCTGGGCCACCTAGCTCCTCCATAGAAGATGCCTAATAAACATTTATTGGATTGAATTGAATTGATGATGAAACATCACATGCATACACTCTTCATAGTTAAATAAAAAATAATACCCCGAAGACCTTTAGCTTAAATTGAAGGTATATTGGTGATGTCTCTAAGTTCACTGGGAGGTGAAGAAAGTAGTTTTGAATTCTGTCACCTCCAGTCCTGACTTTGATTTACATAATAGGATTAAATCTGGGTGGGCTAGGGCTTGGGTGACCATTCATCTTCAGGCCTCAGGAGTTTCTTTAGTATGGCTCCTACTTCTTAGGTTGGTGTCACTTCCCTTAGTGGAAATCCTTAAGAGATGTAATGTAATGCCCAGTGACCTCTGAATGGTCATTTATTCTACAGGCATCATATATGCACTTCATTTCTTCCTCCCAGTCTTAATTTCAGGAATTGAACTTGGCTCACAGGCCTTGTGGCTACTCACAGTGAAGGATCCAACAACTTTGACTGGAGTCAGCTAAAAGATGAACTGATTACTTGCGCTTAATTTCCAAGTCATTTGACTGAATGGTAGTTTTGGTATCCAGGAGGGCCCAAAACATTAACTGGTGCCTGGTAGGGACCTAAATAGTAGCTGTTTCTCTTTTGGCCAGCAACCTTGAGGGTCTTCCCCCACCACACTTTGATTTTCTTTTTTGGTGGAGGGATTAACTCTGGATTCACTTCTTAAAGAGGCCTATTCACTGAATGGGTATTGCCTCACTTAAAGTGAGAACCTGTAAAGACCTTAGGTTAAAAGGCCAGGGTCTCCCATTTCATCCTGGGCCATCTCCAGTCATTCTGATCCCATATCTGACCTCTGGTCCCAGATGACTCTGGAGGAGAAAGTGAGGCTGGTGACTTTGCAGAGCCCTGCCTCCCTCAAATCAAAGTCCTCACAGTCATTGTTACTTTCTGAGCACAGTTTAATGTAATGTGCGAACTGCATTGGTGAAGTGAAGGCAACATCACATAGATTCTCTGTCTTTTGGCAAACTGAATTTTCCATCCCAGAGATGCTCAAGTGTAGGTTGGCTGACCCCTCCTCTGAGATGCAGAGCAGTATGGGATGGTGGAAAGAAGATTGTCTTTGGAGACACAAGAGGGAGCTCAACTCAGACCTTAGCTCTGCTCTGTGCTCCTTGGGTGACCTTGGGGAAATAATTCAGCCTCTTCAGGCCTCAGTTTCCTCCCTGTCAGAATGTGGGGGTTTAACTTTTAAACTCCCTCCCATATATAACCCTATGGCATTCCTATCCCAGGCACACTTGGGCAAGTCTGGGTAGGACCAAGTGATCTCAGCTCTCTTCTAGCTCCAAGATGCTAAGGCACTTTGGAAGATGCAAATTCCAAAACAAAGAAAACAATTCAGTGAAAGGTTCTGGAGGGAAAGGAAGGCAGAGAGTTTCCTGGCAGATTGGTTAAAAACACTGACCTGAGACCTGTTCTAGTCTCTTCTTTCCCATTAATGAGCTTTGTTGCAATAGCCAAATCTCCCACCCCACCCCTGCCCCGCCCTGCCTCTATAGAAACCATTTAGTCTAACCTCATTTTACAGAAAAGGAAGCAGAAGCCCAGAAAGGGGCAGGGATTCAGCCAGTCATAGTTCTGCTTCCAAGTCTCTGTACTCCTGAGGGGAACATCTAGCTGGCTTTGAGTGGGGCCATTGCCCGGGCACCATCGAGCCATCTGCTGCTGTTACTAATGTGACCATTTTATAGATGAGGAAATAAATGGTGGCTCTTGGATCTGAGGCAAGGTCATTGGCCCAAAGTCATTCCATGAGTCAGTGGCAGTGGAGTTCCAAGCCACATCTGCCTCTCAGTCAAGGTCCTACACCTGGGCTGTGCTTGAGTGGATCTGAGCCTTGTCTGAGGACCTCTTTCCTTGGAGACTCCCTCCAGTGCATCTCAGGACCTGGACAGGTATTTTGTTTTGTAGCTATAGTCTCTACATCCTCATCCATTTCTTGGAAGTGCCAGCAAAGATTATTTTTCCCTCTGACTTATCCATAAGAGCTCATTTATTTTCTTGGGTCATCTGTTTGCTCTCCTGGCTATCAACCCAGATCTGAAGCGTGTGCCCTAGCCCTCTCTCCTCTCTTTCTGCCTTTTGGGATTCCTTGGGCCCTGGTGTTAATTAAATTCAATGGATATGAGGACATGACTGTCTTCAGCCTGCACTCTCCAGTGATTCATGTTCTAGAGTATGACTTCACAGTATGGATGGAGAAATTTGGTGATGGGAAGAAGAGGGCACCTTTTCCTGTAAAGGCAGAATTACAGAACCTTACATTGTCAGAGATGGCAGGGATCTTTACTGTGATCTAGAGCAGCCACATTCATTTGACAAAGGAGGAAACTGAGGCCCAGAGCATAGAAGTAACTTGCTCAAGGTCACACAACTCATTAAACCATCAGCATCTAAAAACTGAAAGAAATATTATTTCTAATTTGTGCATTTGGGAGGCATGTTGGTAAGTGTTGAGGTCCTGGGACAAACACCAAAAAGGTTGCTAGAATCTTGGAATGTCAGAGCTTAAACAGGTCTTGGAAGTCATCTAGAGCAGCCCCAAGACCTGAGCAGGAACCCATTCTACAACATTCTTGATATGCCCTCATCCTGCCTCTTCAATGATAGGGCATCCCCTACCTCCCTAGATGGTTCATTCCATTCTTGCATGGTGCGGATTACTACTAAGCTTTGACTTTCATCAAATCAAAATGTATCTCCACTCAATCATAACTTATTTGGGGGCCAAATAGAACAATCCTCATCACTTTTCCATCTTATTGCTCTCCAAATACTGTAAAACAACAAACATTCCCTCCCTATGTCCCCATGTCCCACCTTCTTCTCTGCCCCAACTTCTTTTCTGATTCTGGTCTGACCATTGTCTGGTTGCCTTCCCAACTTCTCTGAGTGTGATCTAGCTTGTCAATGCCATTCCTAAAATACCATTCTTGGAATCTGAGCAATCCTTGTGATGGAGAGGGATGCTTTTCACTCCATGATATTATACAACCTTAGAGCTCTCTCTCCAAATATTTCAAAGCTATTCAGCACTCTCAGATCTTGACATATTCTAGAAAAAGATGAATTACAATGGAATATAGAGTCCTACACTTGCATTCAAAAGGATCTCTTAAAAATGGTTGGGATTCTGTCTTAGAAAAGCTTTCTGCTGTTCAAATTGCAACCAACATAGCAGGTCACTCCAAGTAAATTTTTCGTATGTGCCCAGGACCATACTAAATACGGGGGATACAAAGAAGGTTTAAGCTCAAGGAGCTCGTATTCCAATGTGGGAAACAGCATGGGAGCATCTAGGCACATATGAAATAATTCAGTATATGTGAAGATAATCTGAAAGGGGAAGGAAGGCACAAGCAGCTTGTTTTACATAGAGGACCTCTTGGTAAAGGGAAAATATGCATTGTCTCAAAGAAAATGAGGAAAACTAAGACACAGAGGGGAGGGGCAGAGCATTCCAGGCATGGAGAACAGAGTCAAGGCATGGAGATGGGAGATGGAGAGAGAAATGCAGGTAGGGCAGAGTATTTGGATCATAGAGCACATGAAGGGAAATAAGGTATAAGAATACTACAAATGTAGAAAGGGGCTTTAAACTAATCAACCAGTAGAGGGTGGGTTGGAGTGGGGAGAGACCTGAGACAGAGCGACCCTTTACAAGACTACTGAAGTAACCTGGGTTAGAGGCTGAGGGCTTGAACTAGAGTGGTGTTTGTATGAGGGGAGAAAAAAGGGGGTAGACAAGAGATGTCACATAGGTAGAACCCATGGGACTTGACCACATGTTGGCTATAAGGCTACAAGAGGGAGGGATTAAGGATGATGCCAAAGTTTCAAGCCTTGGTGAGTGGGGGATGATAGTGCCCTCAACGCACAGTGACCTGGAAATTTGGAAAGAGCAGGGCTTGAGGGGGAAAGGTGATGAGTCCCATTTTGGACATGTTGAGTTTGAAATACTTGTGGCTAACTCTGTTGATCGTATGCACACTTTCCTTTCTCTAGCATTATTTTATGTTAGCTTGTCAGTAATGCTAGTTATCTTCAAACTAGGAAAATCAGGAAAGTTCTTATTATTGCCTCTTACAAAAGGATGGGCTTCTGTATTATGAGTGAGAGGCAGAGACCAAAGACAAGCATGATAATTCAAAGATTTATCACAGAAACATTTGGCTCCATGTGTCTCTGTGCTAATCTGTGATAAGGCAGTTAATTGAAAAAAAAAAAACAAACCCACAGCAAACATTTCTACAGTACTTTATTGGGACCTGGATTCAAATCCTGTCTGACTGCTATCAGCTATGTGACCTGAGGCAGTTCCCTCAACCTCCTTGCCTCCTTTCCTCCTCCATAAAACAGGCACGTTCATAGTTGCGATCTTAAGGGGTTGTGAGAGGGTGAGCCCTTTGATGCCTTCAAATGAAGGGATCATTTAGATGGCATTCAGTGCTTACTCACTTGAGCCTCCCACTCTCTGGGCCTCTGTTTCACCCTAAATTCCATTCCAATTCAGCCCTAGAATTTCTGAAGCCCCTCCCTGTTCCACATGCTCTAGGAGGCAGACAAAGAGAATACTGTCAATCCTGATCTTCCATATGAAAAGACTGAATGGCTGGAGATCGAATTTCTAGGAGATCTTGTCTCAGAAACAGGCTTCTAACCCAGCCCACAGCCCCCTCTGATGCTTATCACCTGCAGGACCTTGGGTGAATGATTTAACCTCTTTGGCTCTCAGTTTCTTATTCTGTAATATGAGATGGTTAGATTAGAAAGCTTTTGAAGTCCCTTCTCATTCCGAATCTCTTATCCTCTGATCTCCAGTCTTCAAATTCAGTGGGCTACTCACTGTACCACCCTGCCTCTCCTTTCAATGTAGTGATGAATCTATTGATTCACTTCCAGAAGAGCTGATTGGTATTTTTTTTTCTTTTTTTCTTTTTTGAGCCAATGGAAGAAATTTGCTCGTTTTCTCCCCAGCCCTTTGTGGCCAATGACAATTGCCTGTAAATTGGCCGACCTTGGGTAAACTAAGGGTATGGAGGAAGAGGACTATGCTTTCCCATTGTGGGATCATTCATTATTACGTCCTCATTCACTTCATGCTAACTTATGGACAATGTCTGTATTGAGGGAGAAAAAGATGAAACATCCTGCTTTGGCAAGAAGAAAACTGGAAAGGTAGAAGGGGGCGAGGTCATGAAGAGCTCTACCCCATTCCCCCATCTTGAGGCCACACTGAGAGAACTTTGCTGTCGGGTTTGACAAGTGTGTTTGAGGCAGGGAAATTTCACTGGAGGAAAAAATCATGACTGCACAATTCAGATGATAACTGTCAGACTGAGCCTGCTCTACACTTTAGTTGGGATGGTGAGATCAGTACAATAAAACCAAGGTATCTCTTTCCCTCTCTTTTCTCACAGCTGGCTCTTTGACTTCCATAGTTCTGTTTTTAAGTTCTCTGCAGGTTGGAAGAGGCCACATTCCTTCTCTCACTGGCCTTGCTCACATTGGGATGAAAGACATCTTTCTAGGATTTTCATCTGAGGTGGATATTCTGGGATATTTATCTTTCTGGTGAAGAAACGTGTAGAGTGATAATAGGTTGGGAGGAGATCTCAGGCCAAAAGTCTTCCTTTGGAACAACAGCTGAAAACATAATTTTTCCTTGTCCTGATTGCTATCAAATAATCCACAAGTCCCTAGCTTATGTGTTTAATATACCTTAGTCCTTTTAACTCAGATGTTCTTAATGTAGGGGGCATGAACTTTTTTAAAAATATATTTTATTAACTGTTTAAAAACAATTGATTTTCTTTGTAATTCTATGTATTTTATTTTATAGTAGGGATAGTTTTTAATATTTTAATTTAATTTAATAATTTAAATAATATTTAAAATATTATTCTTATAAGGGATCCATAGGCTTCACTAGACTGTCCAAATGACGCACCCCCCCCCCCCCCATCACACAGTTAAAAAAAAAGCCTTATTAATGATCCTAATTCAGTTTAGTCTGGGAGGGCTTAGCTGTTGTTAGTGATATCTATACCACCCCTTCTCCTCCCCCAAATACATGTAGTTATAACTTTGAAAAGAGGAGGAATTGGAAAGCTAGTCATCATATATTGCAATGGGATATAATGAGATATGGCATCAGATAGATGTCAAATGTAAAAGTCATAAATAAGAGAGGGGGAAAAGAGTCAAAGTGATGATCATAGTAGGAAGGATTCTGCATCTGGTTTGCTCTTGTGTTTACTTTCATGGCTACATGATTGATGGACCAACCTAGATTGGATTGCCCATGATTGATGGACTAGAAGCAGTTGGAAGTCCTTCCTAATGACAGGACACTTGAATGAAAAGAACCAGTTCTAGGGCCATGTTTCTCCTCCAGAGTCCATGAACCAAGTCAAGAAGTTGGGTCCCAAGTTTCTTAAATCTCAATCTAGTGCTTAGCCCTACTGAATGTGTGAATACCATTTGGCAACAGCATTGTGCTGTCTATATTG
Organism: Gymnobelideus leadbeateri; assembly: GCA_011680675.1. NCBI lineage: Eukaryota > Metazoa > Chordata > Mammalia > Diprotodontia > Petauridae > Gymnobelideus > Gymnobelideus leadbeateri. Next base: position 194,123 of record WOXC01004935.1, read on the forward strand.
CTTTTTCCACCTAGGAGTGGTATAACTCTTGGCACCAAACGAACTGATTAGTTCCTTTCCTAAACTTTCTGGATTTGTAGCACTAGTATACTTTCTGGGGAATTGCTTAGGTCTTAGCAGTGGGGGAGCAGATATTTGGTAAATATTTCATAATGGTTTTTTTAGATCTTATTTTTATGGTGCTAAGTATAAACATTGTCAACAATATACAAGCATATTAGTCCATTTCTGTGGGGAGCCACTTAAATTATGTTTAGTGATTTGTATAATATAACAAGTTCCAGAAAGAGACAGGGTTTACTAGAGGTTGGAACTCAAGAATCAATTTCTGATGGGGTAAGTCCACAATACTTTGGGTTATATGTGGATTTGTGGACACCCACACCCACATCCACACTGAAAGTGAGTCAGTGCCTCACTGAAGAGAATAAAAGAGTTAAGGGATAGGAGGTTATCAGCTTTCTGGATATTAGAAAACTCAGTACTTTTTCAACATTTCTACTCTGGATAATAGAAATACATAACCATCAAAATGAGCTTGGATGCCTAGCACAAAATCTCTTTTTGAATAGGACCAACATAATGGCCATCCCTATCCCCTGGTGGTTAAATTCATATTTCTTAGCCTGAAAACCTCCTGTGTTTCCTTTTGGCATTCTAAGATTCAGATTTCTTTCACTTGAAAAGAAATTTTAGCTGGCAAAATGGGATCCGGCATGTAAGCCCAGTAGATAGTAAGCTTCTTGAGGGCAAGTTCTTTCTTTTTATCCCCATATCTCCAGTGCTGACACATCATTGAGACTTGTTAATAATGAGAGCTGTAGTACTTGCTGAGCTGGTCCTGATGACCAGTTGTAGCAGACCACTGCTGATCCTGCCTGTGATAGGCAAATTTTTCCCCCGACTGGAAATCACTCTCTTCAACACAAAGCAAAGTGCTTGTGTGAGAGGCCTGGCCAGACACAGCACTACGTTTTTTTTTTTTTTTTCCTGAGTCCTTTCATTCAGTCTGGTTTCAGTGAGACAGAAAAGCAGTGCCGTTCCCATCCTGACCAGCCTGGCAGAGGGGACATGTGATAATCACATTGTTAGCACAATTTCCCGAGTGTATTTGTCTAATAATGGTAACAATAACAATAAATACGATTAAGTCAAAGCAATTCTCCAGTGCATAATGGCCCATTTCCCCTTAATTTTCTAGATCAGAAAAAAAGAAAAACACTAGGATGATTTCCATCAAGTGCTGCTGGCTTTGACCAGCTGTCAGCCTCTAAAGTCAGTGTGTTTTTTGACCCCAGCAAAAGTTGCAGAACCAAGCCTAAAATTGATTCCACATCCCCTGTTAGAAACTAAGAGGCAACATTAGCTGCAGGCATTAAAATGGAGGCACTTAAGGGCTTAGGATGGCTCAGTAAAGCAGATGTGTTAATGAGGACTAATTAGCCATAGTTTTTAAAAGCCAGGAAATGGTTGCAATTCTGCTTCCTCTCCCTCCTCCAAGGCAGAACAATGTGAATGTTTCAAGGTGCCTATATTGAGGTTTCTGTCTACGAAGTTCGAGTTTTGGGTGCAATTGATCATATGGTCGTAAACCTTAAGCTAGAAGGGCCTTGGAGGTCATCTAGGTCAGCCGACCCACTTTACAGACAAGGCACCTGGGGGCTGGAGAGATTAACTATCTTAGTTGAGTTTGTGAGCAGAGATGGCATTTCCGTCTAGGTCCTCTGATTCTGAGACATTGCAGAGAGACGCGTTATATCTAGGATGAGGAGGGCATCCTAGACAAAGGACTGTCCAATGACCTGGTCAGCCAAAATCTGGAGAAATCTGTCTGGTCCAGTTGAACTTGTGTGAACTCCTCAAAGGCCCCAACTGCTTCTTCTGGCATAGTGCCCCACACAGACTTGGAGCTTCCGGAATGCTCACTTTATTCTGGATGCCACACTTGAGATAAACATTTTGTGACCTGTCTTGTTTATTTCATTTTTCCAGTAGTGAGTATTTTAACAAATCAATCTTTCTCTCCTACTACTTCCCCAAATTGAGCAAATCAGAAAAAAACCAGAATAAAACAAAACCCCCCAAATGTCCTAATACAGAGCTGTTGACTGACAAAATAAATTTCCACATTGTTCATGTCCAAATATGTATGTCTACTCATTGGAAGTTAATCCTTTCTCTGTCAGTCAAGTGAAGTCATCTTCATTCTTTCGGTTTATTATCTTTTAATATATAAATAATATTTGTAATATAATACTATAATATATAAATAATATATATAATATAATGATATACTATATATAAATAATATATATAAACCAAATATATATGTATATTTGGTTTATTTATATTAATCAAAATTCTACAATCTTTCATAGTTGTTTATCTCTTTCCTGTTTCTATCATTGTAGAAATATTTCTCCTAATTCTGCTCACTTTTCTTTGCATCAGTTCATTAAGGTCTTCCAAGTTGCTCTAAAATTGTCCATTGCATAACTTCTTATGGTTCAATAATATTCCGTTACATTCATATGGCCAATTAATGTAGCTGTTCTCTAAGATGAGAACATCCGCTTAGTTTCTGGTTTATAATTATTTCATTTTATCCTCACAGTAACAGTGAGGGATAGGTGCTATAATTTCCATTTTACATATGAGGAAACGGAGGCAGAATAGGTTGAGTCACACAGCTAGTAAGTGTCTGAGGTAGGATTTGAATGTAGGACTCCCATGTCCACCCCACCAGTTGCTATACATATTTTGGTACATAAAGATCCTTTTTCTCTTTCTTGGGGTATGTCTGATGGTGGCAAACTTGGATCAAAGGATATATGAATAGCTGGCCCAATTTCCAGCCCCACCAACAGTACACTTGGGTACCTTCTTTTCCACATTCTAACATTGGCATTTTCCTCTTTTGTCATCTTTGCCTAATCAGTGTTAGACGGGACCTCAAAGCTGTTTCAATGCGCATTTCTCTAATTATTAGCCATTAAGATTTTTTTTTCATCTGATTATTGACAGCTTGTAGTACTCCTTCCAGAAACTACCCAGTTTAATCATTGTGGAATTGCTCTTAGTCTTACATATTTGAATCAGTTCCTCTAATACCTTGATAGTGATACCTTTATTGGAAAAGTGTGTTGCAGAGATTTTCCACAGTTATGTTTCCTTCTTTACTTTTACTACATTAGATTTGTTTATGCAGTTTAAATAGATATAGATTTGTTAAATATGTTCTAAGTGCTGGGCACCATCCAAGCACAGAGAATACAAATACAAGCAGTATGAAAAGAAGGATTTTGCCCTTAAGGAGCTTAGATTCTAAAGAGGGAAAATAACAAATAAAAGGGAGCTGAAAAGCCTGGGTAGGGAAACCATGTGGGGCAAGTTCCAACCAAAGTGGAACCTGAGAGAGGAGTGAGCATGGTTAGCTTGGACACTCCCTCAGATGGAGCTTCGGGGGAGCAATCCACCAATAAGAAAACTGGGTCTTAGGGTGCAGCATCTTTCAGGGTGAGAAGATGGAAGTGGAGAAGTCTGGAGAGTTAGGAGCCAAGCCTGAGAGTGGAATGAGTATGCCTGACATGGGAGCTTCCTCCAAAATGCAACAACTCACCAGAAGGGGCTTCTTCCAGGTTGGAAGAGCACAGGGACAGGGGTTTAGTCTGGAGGTTGAGCAACAGAACTAGAGTGAGGAGACAAGGCCAAGTTGGAGCAAGCCATGGATAACATGGGCTGCTGGAAGTCAGGGCATTCAAAGATTCATTGAAGGAATTAAAGAGGTTAAACCCAGAGAAGGCTAAGAAAGCAGAACGACAGTGGTCTTCAGATATTTGAGGGATGATTGTGTGAAAAAAAACAGATTTGTCTTTCTCGCTTCCTGGGAAGGATGAGGGTCAATTGGATGAAGTTGTGAAGAACAAGAAGCATTGACTCAGTATATAGCATCAGCAGAAGTAGCAACAATGATACAACAACAACAACAAAACAACAAACAACAACAGCAGCAGCAGCAAACACAACCACCAGCACCGCTCTTCCTGATAGTTGGAGCCGTCTGGTGCAGGATGAGCTGCTTAGTTCCTTCCTGGAAGTCTTCGGGTACAGATGGATGTTCCCTTGTCTGGCCAGATGGTGGTGGCATTCTGGTTCCCCTGGGGATTGGACCCTTGGGCCCCAGAGGCCTATTTCAGCTCAGAGAGCCTTCCTTTTCCTTCTGCCCAAGTCCTGCTGTGGGTGGCAGAAGGTAAGGGATAACTTCCCTTCTGGTGACTGGCATGAAGATTGGCAGATGGGGAGAGGCTGGGATCATGGGGACACATTTTAGCCCCCTGACATCAGAGCAGAGTGCCATGCAATTGTTAGGTTGCACCCAAAGGCTGTCTATCACCTTAGCTGGTGTCAGTTCTAGGAAGTTTGGCCTAGTGCAGGTAGAACAGGGATCAAGTGGGTTGTGAAATGAAGTGGAAGGTTTTGAACTCAGGTCTTCTTGACTCCAATGCCAATACTTTATCCACCATGCCCCCAGGCACCTGACCTTAGCTACTGCTTAGTTCAGTCCCCTTATGTTGAGGATACAGAAGCAGAGGTCCAAGAGAAGAAGGGACTTGCTCATTCACACATAAATAGTGAATCTCAGAGCCAAGAAACTAGGTCTTGAAGTCCCAATCCAGGCTGCTATTGAACACACAAGGTTCCCCGTCCACTCTGAGGGAGTTCAACTTTTGTACACTGCTATTTTCAAGCACTATTTCCAATTAATGATAAAGGAACCAAGCAGATGTCACATCAGATCACTCTTAGAAACGAGTCAGCACCCTAGGATGTGACTTCTGCTGTGAAGTCACTGCTTATAAATTAGCAAACTTGATCTGTGATATCTAAAAAAAGAAAGTTCATTAATTGAAGAGTCCAACTGAAAATTCCTGTTAAATCTGCTCCTGGAATATTCTGGAAGGTGTGTTCAAGGGTAGAAAACCTCAAAGGAGTAGGGATAGAGGAGTAGAGGATCTTAGAGATAGCTCTGGGACACCTCCACACATAGGGGTCTGGGTATGGCTAAAGATGCTGCAGGGTAGACTGAGAAGGATCTCTCTGATAAGTAGGGAGAGAATCTGGACAAAGCAGAGTAGTGAAAGCTGAGGAAGGAAAGAGTGTCCAGAGGAGTGCTGGTCAGCAGTTGGTCTTAGCTCAGGTTTTAAAGTCATTTTAAATGAAACAAAGAGCAGTTAACTAAGACCTAAAAGTCCTGTCATTGGAAGTAGACCCAAGTGCACCTGGGCTCCAAATAACCACAGGTATGTATAGAACAGAACTAGAAGATGCTGGATCTGAAGAGGACTCGGGTGTGATTCTGCTGCCAGGTGTGTATTCCCATGAGGCCGCTGATAAAGAGAGAGCTCCCAGAAACATGAACATATGGATTGAAGTACTTTTTGTATTAACAAAGAAGTGAAACGAAGCAGTGGTCCACCCAATGACGAAATGGCTGACATTGAGATATGAGGGAGAAGGACAACTGGGTGGTCGATAGTGGTTGATAGTGGATAAAGCTCCTGACCTGGAGTCAGGAAGACTTCATGAGCTCAAATGTAGCTTGATGTTTATTGGCTGTGTGACCCTGGACAAGTCATTGACCCTGTTTGCCTCAGTTCCTCATATGTAAAGTGAGCTGGAGAAGGAAATGGCCAACCACTGCAGTACCTTTGCCAAGAAAACCCCAGATGGGGTCACAGATAATCAGACACAAGTGGAATGACTGAACGACAATAAGTGATATGTGGACATAATGGTACATTACTGTGCCATCAGACAGAATCAGCATGAGAATGTCAAGATACCTGGGGAGATGCAGAAGAGTCTTCAGAAGAAAAGAAGTAGGACAAGGAAGATAAGATCCCACTGACTCCGCAATACAAATGGCAATCCCATTAGTAATGGGACAGTTGGAACAGAGTACTTGGAACTCATAATGACTACGGTTGGTCCAAAGGAGAGATGTGAGAAGGCCCCTCTAATACTTTGCAGAGATGGAGAACTAGAGGTATGGAACACTGAAGATAATGTCAGAATTTTTTGATGCATTTTTTGGTTTGTTGAACTGTCCTTTAAAATAATTTCTTTATTACAAAAGATGGGCCCCAGTTTCCTCACCTGTGGAATGAGAAGGTTGGATAAGATGACCTTCCAGGCTTAGGTCATATATTATGACAGACAAACTCTGGAGCTCCATTCCCCACACACAGTAATACCGAAATTTCCAGAGCAAGGCCACAATCCCATTCCCCTTTGAATATTCTAAAAGAGCCCCATGAAAGACTATGGGTTTCTTCTGATGCTATTAGCTTGAACTAATAATATAAATATATATATAATAAATATAAATAACAGTGTTATTTCCCTAATAATATTTACTAATGTTGTGATTAATAATTTAGTCTGTTGATACCTTCTCAATAACATTTATAACCAATTAACATCAATTAGCTTTGACAAAGGGCTTTTTTATTTTTTTAAATTTATTTGTTTACTTTTGGTTTACTACATTCAGTTCCACAATCCCTTGAGTTCTAAATCTTCTCCCTCACATGGTGGCATGCACTCAGATATAGATTCTACAGATGCCTTCATATTAAACATTAATCAAGTTGTAAAGAAGAATTATAACCAATGGAATGAACAATGAGAAAGAAGGAATGAAAGAAAAAAGAGAGGAGGTAGTTTGCTTCAGTCTGCATTCAGACTCTGTAGTTCTTTCTCTGGATGTGGACAGCCTTTTCCATCAGGAGTCTTTTGGAGCTGTCTTCTAATCTTGCATTGCTGAGAGGAGCCCAGTCTATCAAAGTCAGTCATCACAGATACGATGTGTCTGTAATTGTGTTCAATGTTCTCCTGGTTCTGCTCTCCTAACTCAGCCTCAGTTTATATAAGTCTCCAGGTTATTCTGAAGTCTGTCTGCTCCTTCTTTTTTAAAGCAATTGGGGTTAAGTAACTTGCTCAAGGTTACAGGGCCAGTCATTATTTATGTGTGGGTGCTCATTTTCTGAGGCTGGATTCCGATGCTGGGGCTGGTGCTCTTACTCACCGTGCCACCTAGCCACCCCATGCTCCTCATTTTTATAGCACAATTGTATTCCATTGCATTCTTATACTACAACTTGTTTACCATTCCCCAATTGATGGGCATCCCTTTGATTTATAATTCTTTGCCACCACAAAAAGAGCTGCTATAAATATTTTTGTACATATGGGTCCTTTTCCCACTTGTATGATCTCTTTGGGATATAGCCCTAAAAGTGGAATTGCTGGGTCAAAGGTTATGAACTTTTTTATAGTCCTGACAAAGGGATATTTATTGCAACAATATGGTAAAAACGAAAGCAGAACTACCTCCCAAACTAAGGATATCTGTCTGCCTCTATACAACTCTCAGTCCTTGGGATGAATAGGCTCAACCTTGCAATGGGGACTACAAAACATTTCCATCACCAAGATGGCTTCTGGATGCCACATAGCTGACAGAGAAATTGCTCATGAGATTGTAAGACATGGTGACCTGGGTTGAGAAGGTCACTCCTCTTCCTGAGCCATTGGATGGGTAAAAGACTTAATGTGATTATAGGTTGCATAAACACAAGTATGATATCCCCAATGTGGAAAGCTCTAGGTCCATTAGACCCTGTTGCCCTGGTCAAGTTACACCCAGGGGACTGTGCCCCCTATTTCATTCAGAGGGCAGGTAGGTGATGCAGTTGATTGAGCTCTGGGCCTGAATTTAGGAAAATCTGAGTTAAAATCGGGTCTCAGAATCTTACTACCCTGTGACCCTGGGTAAGTCACTTCACCTCTGTTTGATTTTTTCATCTGTAAAATGCAGATAATAACAGCACCTCAATCCCAGGATTGTTGTGAGAATAAGGCTAGGTAATAATTGCATAACATTAGCACAGCGTCTAATACATAGTAGGCACTTTCTAAAGGTTAGCTCTTCTTACTAGTTATGATGTTGAGGAGGTGCAGCACTGTGAGAATGAGCAAGATGGGGAAAGGATCCCAGACTGCTGTGTGATGCTGGGCTGAAAAAACTGGGGCCCCTTGTTCCACGGGAAGGAGTCAAGGAATGAAATCACTGCTTTTATCTGAGGAGCTATCCTTTGGAAGTGAGATTCTGCTTGCTCAGCTTGTCCCCAGAGGAAGGGGCCGAGAACAGGTGGTCGGAGATGGAGGAAGGCCACTTCGTGTCACATGGCTGTGTGATCATTAGAGAGCACCAGAATTAAGTTCCGGCCTCAGAGCTGGCTCCCAGCCCCACCTCCAGCTCAGCCAATGGCGACCACTTCCCCACTTAGCCTTTGTGTCCTTGTTGGTGGGATGGACACTCAAATTCTAGTCTGCCCACTTATGGTTATGCTAGACAACAATGTGAGGACAGAATGAAAATGCCTTGGTAATGGCAATGATGCTTCGGATGGAGATCAGACTCTACATTGCTTTGGGCAGAAGGGATCTCAAGCACCTGAATCTCAGAACTGCAGAACCAGAAGGAATGTCAGCCACCATTTAGTCCAGCCCAAGTCCCCCAAAGGAGGCCTCTTCCCACAACACGTGACTGTCCGTGTTTTATTTGGAGCTCATCACCTCATGCTGGCTTTGGGATCATTTAATCTAACTCTTCCTTTGCACAGTTTCCAGAGAGCTCTCATATCAGCTTCTCTGATCCTGATGAAATCCCTGGGAGGAAGGTAGGGCAGAAGTCAATATCTCCCTTCTACAGCTGAGGAGATTGAGGTGCTGGGAGATGAGTTAACTTTGGGAAGAGAGACAAGCAAGTAGAAAAGTCAGGTACCTAGCCTAGCTGCTTAACTCTTGGTCCAGCACTCCATTGACTGCACTCGAGGAGAGATTGGCAGATGTAGCTGACATAGCATTAACTAGGGAGGGATAACTGGGGCTTTGCTCTATGGCACTGAAATGTAGGGAGTGATAAAAAGCAGTGCTTAGGGACATTCTTACCCTGTCCTGGAAGATAAAATCCAAGGTGAATTCTTCCTTTTCTGGTTCTGTCTTCAGCAATGGTCTAATTTCAGGCATATTATGCTTTCTTCCCTAGTAGTCATGATTCTCAACCAAAGTGAATTCACATCCTTTGACCCATTTTTGACTAAAGTAAAAAATAAATCCTAGTGACAGCTCAAGTAACTGTATGTCAACAAAACCAAACCATGCAAACCTAGTGTCTCTCAATTACCTTCTATGTAAAGATCCCCCAACAATTTGGAACACTTTGGGCATTTAGTATGGTTTAAATGAGCATCTCTCTGAAGGACCCCTGTTCTCCTTTGGTCATTCAGATTGGTGTTTGGGGTCCCTGTAGATGTGCCTTCAGTGGACTTCTGAAAGGGTTTTGAAGAGTCCTGATTATAAGTCACAAAATATTTCCCCAAAGATAAACAGCACCTGGTACAAGTAGAATTTGCTGTGGTGTTGCCTTTTTCACCCTTCCCTTTTCCAGCCTCCTTTTGGACACCTCCACTTAGATATCCCAGAGGTACCAAACTCATTATTTCTCTATTTCTTGTTTCTGTCAATGGTTCCACCTCCTTCTGGTTAGCCTGTGCCTAAACCTCTGAGTCAGCCTTGACTCTTACTTCTCCTTCATCCCCCATATTGAGTCAGCTACCAGTCTTGTTGACCCTATCTCCAGAACACCCCTCCCTATGTCTCCCAGTCTCCCTCTCTTCAGTTCATCACCACCATAGGTCAGGATCACCACCCATTTGGACTCTCACACTAATTCCCTCATTGAACTCCCAGCTTCCACTCTCTCCTCCCTCCAAATTCATCTAGAAAAATTAAAAAAATAACTCTCAGTGACTTTTAAAACCCTTCACAATTTGGTCATAGTTTTCCTTTCCAAGACTTGATGTCCCTTTATTTCCCTTCACACACTCTACCTTCCAACCAAACTGACCCACTTTCTGTTCACCAAAGGAAGTTAGCATTCTGGCTCTGACCTTTGTGCCTCTGGACAAGTTGTTATTTATTCCAGGGGTGTCCTCACCCTCATATCCCAGAATGTCTGGCATCCTTCAGTGTCCATTTCATGGGCATCCTTACAGAGGAGGCTAGCCTAGACCCCCTGGGTTGTGGATCTTTCCGTCCTCCATTTACCTAGACGTTTTCCTGTTTTCCCAAAGAGTGGACAGTCTTTGAGAGGAGGGCCTTATTTGAGGCATTTAAATGCTTTGACTGAGGTAGATAATAATAAATGCCTGTTGGACTGGGTTAATTTATTTGCTGTAATCAGGAAGCCTTCTCAATCTTCACCAATAGTGCTCTCTCCACAGATTTCCTAGAGCCCTTTGTCTCAGTCTTTCTTTTATCTCTACCACACTCTTCCCCAAGTTACATTTATCTATGTACAGATTGAATGCCTCCAATGTCCTACAAATTCATTGAAAACAAGAGTTTTGTTGTGTAACCACGATGTATTTGGTGGTTGGAGTTGACTTGCACTGTGGTGTGGTCTCCTCCCCTCCTTCCTCTCCTCCTTGCTTCTCCACTTCTTTTTTTCCCTCTCTGCCTCCTACTCCTCTTCTTTCCCTTTTACTCTCATCTCCAGTGCCTCTCTTTCCCCTTCTACACACATATTGTACAGGTGTGTATCAGTCATTGGACATCTGTATAAACAAAAAAGCATTTCCCCATACTATTGATCCCTCACAAAGTTGCTATGAAGATGAGGTGAGGTAATGTGTGCCAAGCACCCTCTCTGTTTGGCCTGGAGCCTTGAGATCTGGGATGATGCTTGAATTCATGAACTGATTTATTGGATGGAATTGCGACTGTCTGCCATCCAAACACTTTATCATTGTAGAGATAGTTCAAAGGTAGACTAGGAGTCCTCTTTTCTAACTTCCTCATTTTCTGAAGATGTGACTTGAGACTGAGTAAAGAGAAATGACTCACAAAAGGTCAGACAGAAAAGAAGTTGCAGATCTAGGCTCTGAAGCCCCTTCCAGTTCTGAAATCCCAAGTGACTTTGATCCTTTCCTTTCAGGCCTCGGGCCAGCTGGGAGAGTGACAGATTGTTTCCCTACATGTCTTACTATCCTTCTCTTCCACTATCTCCTCCAGTGAAGGAGATGACAACCCTCTCTTCTACTCCTGTCCATGTAATTTTATAACTTTATCACACATAGGGGGATTCACTCAATACACAGGGGGCCTTCTTTGGGTTAAGGATACAGAGAGTGCACATCGACTTCCCAGTGGTTCTCCCTTTTTCTCACTATGCATCTGCCTACCTTTTTCCCCATTTTGGTCACTCAGTTCTTTGATGGTGTCCAATTTAGAAACAACAAACAATAACAATAACAATACCACAACAAACCTTCCTATTGATAAGAGCTATCCAGACTAGAATGGGTCTCCTCAGGAGGGAGGGAGTCCCCTATCCCTGGAGTTTTTCAAGTGCAGTCTGTCTGACCACTCATTATGGAGGTTTTTTTTTTTTGCTTTTTTTTTTTTGGAGGGCAATTGGGGTTAAGTAACTTGCCCAAGGTCACACAGCTAGGTTATTATTTGTGTGTGCGTTAAGTGTCTGAGGCCGGAACCGAACTCAGGTCCTTCTGACTCCAGGGCCAGTGCTCTACTCACTGCGCCACCTAGCTGCCCCTATTATGGAGTTTCTTGATTTTCCTTCTTCTTTTCGAGTTGAGGATTAGAGGATGTCTGAAATTATTTGTAGCTTTGGGATTCTTATATATTATTTTTGCAATGTGGAAGCAGAGAAATAAAATGACTAGACTCAGCTATCAAAGTTCATTAGTGACATACCAGAAACATCATATAGCTTGGCCATTACAAGTCTTCCTTCTTTCATGGCCAGCCATCTCTTTAAGGAACTGAATACTAGCCTCAAGAATCTGGCTTTCTCTGGTTGTATCCGAATGGGAGGGAGGGTGCCCTCCTATGCCTATTGGCAGAAGCCTATGCCTTCCCATGTTCATAGTGCAGCATCTCTGGGGGACAGTGCCTGGAATCAGAGGATGTGGGTTTGAATCCTGGGCTTTCTGTTTCCTTGATAGAGGGGCGATTGTCCAAATATTTTTACTTCTCCACATCTTTGCTTCCTCTTCTGCACAAACAGCATCCCAGAACTATTCAGAAGCAAGTGCCCTATAAACTTCAACATGTTGTAAAAGAAATGGGAGTTGTTTGCATTTCTGAATTGCTAAAACACGCAGTGTTACCCAGAAAGTGAGAACAACACATATGCTCCACTATTAAGGTTAGGGCAGACATGCTCTACTCAATAGTTTCACATGATAATGTATGCATCAGAGGAAGAGGATCTGGCACTCATTCAGTTCATGATGATGAAATAGCCAATGGGTAATGGGGGAGGGGTGAATGATGATCCTGGGAGAAATTCAGGCTGGTGAAGGGGACAGGGGAGATTGCCTTACACCAAGAGGCACTGACTGAGACATGCATCAAGGATGACCAATAACCACCAGACTTTCTAACAAATTGGGTAAGTCCCACAGGACCACATGTGGCCAATTAGGAGGCCAGGAATTTGATGGAAAAATCAAGGAATGGAGATGTGTGACAAATGGAAATGGCTGTTTCCGGGGTCATGAGGACTTGTGAATATATTGTGATGAACAAAGGCACTTCTAAGTGGGAATTTGAAGTCTCATTAGACATCAGGAGATGATGATGATGATGATGATGATGATGATGATGATGATGATGATGACAATGTTGAAAGGTCCTATTGCTTTAGTTTATAAAATTCTACATGCACAACACCTTTGTGATGGAGGCCATGTGCCTATTGGAGAGAACACTGGATTTGGAGTCAGAGCACTGGGGCTTGTTGCCACCAAGGGTATGTGTGACCCTGGCTAAGTCCTTTCCTCTCTGTGCTTCAGTGTCCTCCTCTGTGCAGTTGAATCCTTCAAGCTCTAAATCCCAGTGATTCTGTTTTACAGCTGAGGAAAGTGAGGTTTAAAGAAGGTGGAGACTTTTTCCAGTATCACATAGTTTTCTAAGTGTCAGAGCCAAGACTTGATTCCAGGTCTTTCAGCTAGGCCTCAGCTCACTGCACTCCCCAAGCCTCTTGGATGTGCCCACTTGTAGCGGCAAGCAAAGAAGTACCTAACGCCTTGTTTCAGTTATTCAATTATTTAGTACCTTGTTTCAGTTCAAGTTCTTTTCAAGCCTTGCCCACGATTTTATCAAGTCTTTGTTAAGAAACAGAACTTGTTGGGGAGGCTAGGTGGTGCAGTGAGTAAAAGCACTGGCTCCAGAGTGGGGATGACCCAGGATTGGTCCCAGCCTCAGAAAATGAACACCCACACATAAATAATGACTGGCCATGGAACCTTGAGCAAGTTACTTAACCCCAAAAAGAAACAGAACTTGTGAACCCCACAACTTGTGAACCCCTGTTGCTGATGCAACAGGAAGGGGAGGAGCTAATGACCATATATAAGGAGAAGTCCAAGCTGGAAGAGAGCAGAACTGAGCAGAGCTTAGAAAGGAGCTCTTGTGGTAGGGAAGGAGAAAACTTGTGGTATCCCAGTGCTCTGTTTATCTCTTCTGTCTGTGTTGATTTTTGTCTTTGATATTTTGTATACAAATCCTGGGACCTTACTGGAAGCCCTGAAAGGATTTTCTTGTCTGTTTAAAGAAGTCCTGGAGGAGGGTTTTGGAGATCCTGGGACAGTAAGGATGATTTGTGTTGAGTTCTCCGACCTTGTTGGTGAGTCTGTGTTGATTTCACAGGCAGATAGTGAATTGATGATGGTGCCAGCAATGTGAATGAATGTTATTGTGACTTTGTTAAGCTTTGTCTTCCCAAGAACAGAAACTATAAAGGACTTGAGGTGGACTGGACACTGGGAACTTCAATATGGAACAGGAACTGGACAAGGAGCTGGTCAAGGAACTGGACGAGAGGTTGGACAAGAAGCTGAGAGCTGCCTGCCTTTGAACCCACATGACAGCTGGGTATCTTGATTCAGGTAGGAGCTGGACCCATGGAAGAGGAACCATGGAATTTGGGAGGCAGCTTTGAGTCAAGATGAAAAAAAGACCTCTGCTTGGGTATTTGAGGCTGACTGAAAAGATCATGATTTACTCTGGCCTAGGGGTGGAGAACTTTGACCTTTGTACATTGTGTCCCTTAAGGAAGATTGCTCCTCAAGGATGATTGAGTTAAGGACTTACTAAATGATTGTACTTTGTTTACAACTATGTGGCCACTTTGGTGAAAACTATGTGGCCACTTTGGTGATAAGTTGTTATGTCATAACATTGTGAATGCTGTACTTTGATTTCTCTCAATGTTTTGTCTTAGTTTACTACTGAATAAATAGAGAGTTTGCTATACTATGTGATCAGAACCTTGAAGCTGTTCACAGCAACAGTCCTCTGGAAAGCTGCTCATGCTTGGCTTTAAATCACTCAGGGACTGCTAAGTTATAGCAAGGAGGCTATACAGGAATCTACAGGAAGCTAGATTTTTTCCACACAGTACTAGGCACTCTGTTTTTACCTCCACCTATTCAAATCCCAGGTTTTCATCAGAAATCAGATGAATGAAGCCTCATACACATAGTCATTCCTGATGGCTCCATCTTCTCTGTTGCTTGCCTCTGCTCACCTTCAAAAATGCTTTTAATTTATTTTTCTGTGACATTTTCCATCATGCAGTGGGATATAAGCTCCTTGAATGTGGAGATCGTTTGATTTTTGCCCTTCTTCCTCCAGTGATGGGCATACAGCAGATGCCCAATAAATACTTGTTGAATAAATGAACCATGAAGGTTTCTACATGTAAAAGGGATACTTGTACTTAGACAGATTGGGAATCATTTGCCTGTCATGCTTAGTCTTCCAAAGAACATGGCTTACTCCTCTCACATATGATTATTATGGATAATTTTTGTATAGTTATTCATGGAAAACAGTTCCTCAACCAGATTAAAACTTGCAGCTGGGTAGGCTGTCCATTGAGTTTGTCAGAATTATTATAATAAGTACTTACTAAGAATGTACTGTGTATCAGGCACAGTGATTAAAAGTTTCTACCATCTACCTATAGGAGGACACAAGAAGCACATAATCAAGTAATTAACAAACATTTGTTAAGTACCTGCCCTGCATCAGGCACCATTCTGGACCGCAGTGATACAAGTACAAAGAAGAGAATAGTCCCAACAGCAAGGAACTCTATTCAATGGAGACCACAAGAACATCTGTAAGTGTATAGCCCATTGACATGGAGTCCATTAAGTACAAATATATGCCAAGCAATCTGATTCAGGGTCATTTGAGAGGGAGAATGCAAACTAGTGTGTGAGGATCAAGAAAATTCTCATGTAGAAAGATGTACATGAAGTGATCATTGAGAGAAACAAGGGATTGATTTGAAGAGACCAGTTTGGGTGGGTGGTGGGGGTGGGAGTGAACATGTCAGGAATGGGGGCTGGCAGTGCAAAGGTGTGCACTGTGGGCCTATGCATGTTTGCAAGTTTTAACATTTGATATATCTGCAGGTTCTTCTGTCTAGGAGAGACATTATAGGTAGTCAATGAGCCAGGCCCAGAAATACCCAGGAAAATAGCTAACTCAGTTCCGTTTAGGAGAACAGGAGATACTTTTTTTTTAAGGGATGAATTTTTTTATTTGTTTATTTTTAGTTTACAAGATTCAATTCCATAGTTCCTTGAGTTTCAAAGTTCCCTCCCCTCCCTCCCCCCACTCTCCACGACAGCATATAATCCAGTAGGACCTGCAAATACTTTCATATTAGACATTAGTCAAGTTACAAAGGCGAATTGTACTAGATGGGATGAAAAATGGTAACGAAGAAATAAAACCAAACAATGAAAAGAAAAAGATCAAGTAGTTTGCTTCCATCAGGATTCAAGCTCAGTTCTTTCTAGTTATTTCTCTGGATGTAATTATTTCTCTGGATGTTATTTCTCTGTCCTTCATGAGGCTTTCGGGATTGACTTTTATTACTGCATTGGTCATCACACATATGTTGTGTCTGTGTTTGTATACAAATTTCTCCTGGTGCTACTCTTCTCACTCAGCATCAATTTGTATAAGCCTCTCCAGGTAAATATGAAAACCATCTCCTCCTCATTTCTTATAGCACAATAGTATTCCATTACATGCATATACCACAACTTGTTTAGCCATTCCCCAATTGATGGGCACCACTTTAATTTCCAATTCTTTGCAACCACGAAAAGAGCTGCTATAAATATTTTTGTACATTTGGGTCTTCCTCCCACTTCTATGATCTCTTTGGGATATAATCCTAGAGATGGTATTGCTTGGTTAAAGGGTATGAAATTATTTATAGCCCTTTGGGCATAATTCTAGATTGCTCTCCAGAATGGTTGGATAAGTTCACAACTCCACCAGCAATGCATTAGTGAGAACAGAGATACTTGTAATGATCCCAAGCTCCTCCCTGGTATAAAAGTTCAACTTTAGAAACAATTTTTCCTCTAAAAAAATTTATTTTGAGTTTTAAATCCTCTCCTTCCCTCTAGACCCTCCCCTACACATTGAGAAGGCAAGTACTACGATGACCATTATACAGGTGAAGTAGTCATGCAAAACATTTCTCACATTAGCCATGTTGCCAAAATAAGGAAGAAAAATCAAGAAAGAGAAAACAAAATCTGTTTCAGTCTGCATTCAGCATTCACCAGTTCTCTCTCTAGAGGTGGAGAACATTTTCCATCACGAATCCTTTGGTATTATCATGGATCATTGTATTAATCAGAACAGTTAAGTCTTGCACAGTTGATCATAATTCAAATATTGCTATTAATATGTTCAATGTTTTAATTCTGTTCACTTTATCAGTTCATACAAGTCTTCCCAAGTTTTTCTGAAATTATCCCCATCCTCATTTTTTTTTTACAGCACAATAATATTCCATCACAACTTGGGCTAAGTGGTGAGGAAGAAGCCTTGGGTTTGAGAAATGGCATTAAAAACATAATCTATGTCAATGTGAAATAATGGAGGCCATGAAGAATGGAGAGTAAGAGTGAGGACTGCAGGTGGGTACCCAAAATGTAGCGCCTCTGTCCAAAGATACTGAAAGAAGGACCTTCTAGGAACTGAGAAGTCTCTCAATTGTGGATCCAGGGAAACTCTTAGACAAGCCTCCCTCAGGATGGTCAGGCACAGAGGGTGATCTGCATTGATAAGGGATCTCCTTGACAATGGAAACATGGGTTCACTAGAGTAAAATATTTCTTCTCATGTCATATGCTCTGTGATGGCAGGGTCAACTCTTAATGATGTCTCTCCTGCAGCAGTCAGTTCAAAACATACAGGAGGCTTTCATTAAGGCCCATTATATGAACAAGGAACACACATGGACATGAAGGTAGTTCCACTCTTTTCAGCAGTAGAATTTTATATAAGATAACATTTTTAGTTTTTTTTTTTCTGCTTGAGAAGTAAGCTTCTACTGTAATTCATACACCAAATACCCCATTCTTGCTAGGCCTAGGGCCCTAGCTTCTCTTTGTCAGGCTCCAGAGTGTTCCATGGCTGGGATTTGAGCCTTGGGGAAAGACTTCTAGTATTTTGGGTGCAATCAGATTCTGAGGGGTGTGTGTGTGTGCGTGTGTGTGTGTGTGTGTGTGTGTGTGTGTGTGTGTGTGTGTGTGTGTAAAGAATCTCAGAGAGACAGAAAAGAGAAAGGAAAAGAGACAGAGACAAAGACAGAGATAAAGAAGAGAAAGGAAAGACAAAAAGTAGAGAAATAGACAAAAGAAGAGGGAGAAAGAGACTGAAAGAAAACAGGGAAAGGAAAGGAGAAGCAGAAAGAAACACACACACACACACACACACACACACACACACACAGAAAGGGTGAGGAAGATTAGCATGCCTGAACCCACTCTGCTGCTTCTATGAAATGAGCAGGAGATGAATAGGGGGAATTAATAGAAAATGAAAACACCAGATTTAATGAGCAGATGGCTTAAACTATTTAGATTATACCATTCCACTGCCTGATTTGATATGAAAACATTAAAAGAAGAGGGAGAGGGAGGGAGGGCTTAATTAGCAAATTAGCAATAAATCGAATTGCCAGGCTATGTTATCAATTTCCATTTCTTATATTAATGAAGAAAGAAATTGGGAAAAAGAAATTGTCCCTCAATTCTGAGAATGGCCCAATATTGACTCCATAGCGCCTCTGGGCTTGGTGGTGGGGACTGGAATGGCTACATCTAATTTCTAGAAATAATTGGACTGATTTTAAATAAATGAATATTCTAAGGTTCACAACCTCCAGAAAGAAAGGAAGGAGAAAAATCACATCAGGGGAAGGAATTCCAGTTATAGGAGGTTGACAAATTTTCTCAGCTCATGTGTTCTTTATCGAACATCACACTTCCAGGGCCCAATCCATTTTCTAGTCTGACAACTGATGAAAATTTGCCAATCACATTATATGAGAATTATGTTGGACCAGAGAGTTTGCTTTGAGAAGTAGTGTATAGTGGGAAATATTTAGTGGGAGGTAAGAGATCAGGTTTCTATTTCCTGCTTTTTTACTAACTCCCCATGTGACTTTAGGTAGGCCATTTGGCCTGTGGATTCATTTTCCTTATCTGTCTTATTGCTATAATAATCACAGGCTTTCCTACCTCATGGGGTCTTAGGAAGGATAAAATTAGAAAATATGGTTGGAATTGACTGGGTACTGTCAAGCTGAACAAAGATAAGGGAAGAAGTCACTAGGTGTCTCAGGTTGGGGAGTTTTAGGATTTCTAGTCATCAAAGACTGCTGATGGTTTTTGGCTAACATTTCATATTCAACATAGCTCTTTTGTGTACATTCTGTTTGCTGGGCTGACAACGGGGGAAAATTTGCCAATTGGGCTTGCCAATCTCACTATAAATGTGTCACTATCTAGGTGATGCATGAATTCAATGCTATTTTCATCTCGTGAAGAGAGAGAAGTTGAGAGCTAGAAGGGGGTGGACATTTCATTTTAAGTAGGAATCCTTTCTATGGAATCTGCAACATGTAGTCATCAGTCTTTTTTTTTTTTTTTTGGAAGACCTCCAGTGATGGGAACTCCCTACCTCCAGAGGCAGGTCATTTGACATTTGGACAGCTCACACGAAGAAGTCTCTTTTTATATTATGCCTAAATCTTCCTTTCAGAAACAAGCAAATCTTGCTCCTACTTCTGTCTTCAGTCCCTGTTTTACATGACACTCTCAAACACTGGAAGCTGCTTGTTAAGTCTTGCCTTGGTGTCCCCATTTCTGTGTTGGGCAACCCCATTCTTTCAACCTAGTCTAAGACTGAATGATTTTTAAATCCCCTTAGCATATTGGCCATTCTTTCCTGAATGTGTTTGATTTTGATTTTTTTTTTGTTTGTTTTGATGTGATTTTCCAGAATGTGATCCAGTACTATCGATGAAGTCTAATCTGGAAAGAGTTCAGGTGGACAATGACTTTCCTAGCTCTTGCCATTCAATTCCTGTTACTCCAGACTCATTTTACATGTGTGAATGTGTTGTGGGTGGCAGACATCCCTTTAAATCTTTCAATTTGGTCCATTGATTTTAGCTTGTTGATATTTTTGGTTCCTAATGTCTTTCTCTCTGAGCTTCCAGTAACTGGCTAAGTTCATACTCACATCATTTACTCTTTCAAACAAGTCTCTGAACAATGTCAAAGGACAGAGCCCTAGAGCACTCTATTAGATACTCCTTGTAAGTTACTTTGGAATAAGGAATCAAAGAGACTTTTTGTTTGGTCATACCAATGGGTCTGAATCCACCTAACTATACTCTCATTTAGCCTGCAAGCTTTCTCTGTCTTGTTCAAAAGAATATAATGACTTTGCCAAATGTCTTGCAGTGCACATAGCAGCCACTCAGTAAATATTTATTATGTGGAAATCCGGCTATACAGTACTATGTATATGGCAATGCCTGCTCCACTAGTCTAGTAATTTTGTCAGAAAAGGAAATGAGGCTAGGCTGAAATGTTTGTTATTTTCTTTGTTCTTTTCTTGCCTAGGTTCCATTTTAAAAGTTTTATTTTTGTTGATATCTTTTGTTTTAAATCACCTGACTTTCCAAAGATATTCCATTTCCTTCCTAACCCAATAAGACATCAGTTATATTTTAGTTTAAAAATAGAATTTTATTGATATATTGATTTTACATTACCCATGTTTTTCCTTGCTTCTTTTCTTTGCTCCTTCCTCCCCAAGAGAGTCAGGCTTTATAACATTTTTTTTAATAGGAAGAGATAAAAAGATCGGGAAAACCAATCAACATATTGACCAAAATGGCATTACATGCAGTGTCCCACTCTGCAAGGACTGGTGAAGATATCTTCTTCTCTTTTTTTCCGTTGGAGTCATTGAGTGCATTGTTCTCCTGATTGCTTGCTACACTTTGAATTGACTCAGTGTCATTTCTTACAGCACAGTCCTAATGTTTGCTACATTCATTTGCAGAAAAATGTTTAGCCATTCCTCAATTGATGTTGATCTATTTTGTTTCTAGCTCTTTGATAACACAAAAATGCTACTATAAATATTTTGGTATATATAAATCTTTTTTTTACTGCGCTACCTAGCCGCCCATATAAATCTTTTCTAATTGTCATTGACTTCCTTGGGTCATCGACCCCCAAGCAATGGAATCTCTGAGTTAGAGAGCTGGACATTTCAGTCACTTTATTTGTATAATTACAAATTGCTTTCCAGAATGGATATACTAATTCAGTTCCACCAGTAATGCATTAGTTTCACTGTCTCCACAACCTCTCATTTGTTATCTTTGTCAGTTTTATGAGTATGAGGCAGAAAACTGAGGTTTTTTGGTTTGTGTTGCTCTTAATAGTAATGATGTATATGATTCTTTTGTATGATTGTAAATAGTTGACAACTTATAACTGTTTATACCCATTTCCCATTTGTCTATTAAGGAACAGTTTTTAATTTTGTGCATTTTTTTGTTAGTTATCCATATACATTGGACAGCAAATGTTCATCAGAGATATTTGATACAAACATTTCCCCCATTTATCTTCTTCCCTTCTTATTCTATATTAATTTTGTTTGTGCAAAAGTTTTTCAATTTTATATAATCAAAATTACTTTATTTTATATTTTATAATTGTCTTTTTGCCTTGTTTGTTTAAGAATTCATCTATTCATAGTTCTGAAAGGTATGTGGTATGATTGTTTTTCTTTTTATGACATGATTATTAATATTCAAGTCACATGTTCATTTTGAATTTACTGTACAATATGGTGTAAGATGTTATTCTAAGCTGAATTTCTGCCAGACTGACAAGTTCTTTTTCATATAATTTATGTTTTCAGGTTTCTGGACACTGGATCACTAAGTTCTATTGATTCTATTTCTTCCTTGTCTAGTCAATTTTATTGATTTCCTTTTGTATTTTTAACCAGTACCAAGTTGTTTAGATGACTGCCACTTTAAGATATTGTTTGAGGGAGAACATAAAAAATGGAAAAAAGACCTATATGTGCAAAAATATTTATAGCAACCCTATTTGTGGTGGCAAAATATTGGATATTAAGGGGATACACATCAATTGGGGAATGACTGAAAATGCTGTGTTATATGTAATGGAATACCACTGTACAACAAGAAATGATGAACAGACAAAATTCAGCAAAAACCTGAAAAGACTTGTATGAACTGATTCAAAGTGGAATGAGCAGAATCAGAAAAAAAAAAAAAAACAAAAAAAACAAAACATAGTACACAGTATCAGCAACATCATGGCATCATGGTATGATCAGCTATGAATGACTCAGCTCTTTTATGCAATACAATAATCAAAGACAAGTACAAAGGAAAACATTATCCATATCCAGATAAACATCCAATGGATTCGGAATGCAGATCATAGCATATTTTTTTCACTTGCTTTATCTTTTCTCATTTTTTCCCTCTTTTGATCAGTTTCTTCTTCTACTACTGTGACAAATATGAAAATATATTTTACATGATAGCACATGTATAAACTATATCAAACTGCTTTTCATTTTCAGAAGAGGGGAGGGAGTAAAATTTGGAACTCAAAAAATTTTAAAAATGAATCTTATTAATTTTCCTTATGGTACTGGGGAAAAATAAAATATTATTTAAAGCAAAAAAATATTGTTTGAGGTCTGTCAGTGCTATCTTTGCTCCTACCTTCTTTCTTATTTCATTATATTATTTAAACTATTTATATTTAAAGTTATGAGAATAAATTTTATTTTTTTTCTCTTTGGGCCTCAATATATTTTAATTGGAATTTTTAATGTTCCCCTTCCCCTTTTAAGTCAGTATTTACCCCCTACAACAAATCTTGTTTGATTGACTTTGATGTAACCCTATTATTTCAATCATTTTCTTTGTTGATTCTCTGAGGTTTTCCAAGTAAAGCATAATGACATCAGCAGATATGTGTGTTTTATCCCTTTTAACCAATGTTTATGCCAAAATGTTTTGTCCTCAACGTTGTGGTATCACTTCATTTTAAAAATTCATAAAGTTTTTCTTTAATGATATGTCAAAGGAATCTAAGTCAAGATGATTATTTTATGGCCTGTTGAATTCACCATCTTACATCTAAAAATATCAGTTCTTCTATAGTAGCCCTACAGCACCTTTGTCATAGTCCTACTGCACCTTTGTCATTCTCCATAAATTTTCAAAGATAGATGATACTATCTTTTAGTTCTTTCAATACCCCAGGATGTAGTTTCTCAAACTTAGTAAAAAGAACTCATTGATGGCAACTTGGTGTTGCTATTTTTAAATTTTAATTCTGCATGAATGATTTTTATTCTGTCATTCCTGTTCTGAAGATGGTTCTCTTTGGTAGAGAAAGTAGCTATGAATTACAGTTGAGTACTACTTTCTTTGATTCACTTGCTACCATGATGCTATCCAGCTCAGATGACTTTCTGGTCTTCTTGTCCTTTGATATTTCTCTTCTGAGAACACAGCTTTTAAAAAGTCCTTTGTTATTGATCCAGACAGCCTTAGCTCCTTCCAAACTTTTGTTTCAATTCTCGATTGTCTGTTTGAATGTCCCCCTATTGTCTAAAGGATCAATATAAACTTCTCTGTCTGATTTTTCAAGCTCTTCACAACCTAGACTCTTAGGAATGTTCCCATTTTCTTCACTTCACTCCTTGCATTCTGTATTTCTGAACAACTTGCCTACTTTCCCCTCTGTTTTGTACATATAACAATCCATCTCCCATCTCACTACCTTTGCATTGTCCCTCATGCCTAAATGCATTTCCTCCTCACTTTTTAAAAGACTGCACAAGTGCTACCTTTTCATGAAGCCTTTCCTGGTCCTCCAAGCTGCTGGTATGCATCCTCCCCTATCTGGGATTCTTCTCCAACTATCCTTCAAAGTTTTGGCCTGGGTCCCCAGAGGGTGGCCGATTTCTCTCTTCAGTATTTTAAGGGTAAGCACATGGGATCCAGGTTTCTATTACTGTTGTTTCCAATCCTCCACCAGCATTCCTGTTGATTGTTAGTCAAATTTAATTAGCTTTGAGAAAGAGGCATTTACTAAGCAGATATAGCAGGGAAAATTGTCTTAAAAAAGTTCTTCCACAAGTCTGGGTCATACTCTCCCACAGTTACACACAATGTCTCAGGGGAAAGTGGATTTAAGCTTAGGAAAGTTTATGTGGCTCATGCTCACTGAAAGTTCTTTTACCTCCTTCATGGAATCCTCATTAAGTTCTCCCCAGGAGAAATTCTCTTGACAACCACTGAACCACCATGTTACTGGAATTCTTAATTCCAAACTGGCATGACATTCATAGGCCTAGAAAGTCTAGGATTTTTCAACCATTCCCGTGACATTTCCTGATTTCATCCATTTATCAAAGTATTTCATTTCATTTATTTTAAATTGATTAAGCACTTGTTTGTAGCTAGTTTACATTTAAATGAGAGAGGGAGAGGGAGAGAGGAGGAAAGGGAGGGATAGAGGAGAGAGAGAGAGAGAGAGAGAGAGAGAGAGAGAGAGAGAGAGAGAGAGAGATATGAAGGTGTTTGGTTTTTCAGTAGTTACATTAATTGGCTTTGGGGTATAGAATAAACTCCCCTTTATATTTCTGACATATTGTCTCCCCACTGAGAATATGTAGCACTTAGAAGGTACTCAATAAATTCTTTATGCATCTACACAAAAGGTAAGAAACATTTAAGTACTACTATGGCAGCACCTTGTGGTCAGGGACTGCTTCCCATTCACCTTTGCATGCCTAAGGCTTACTTTCCATAGTTCCTTATGCATTCTAAATGCTTTCAGATTGATTGGTTTGTTGATATTTCATGCTTCTACTCTCTCATTATTTCACTGGATGCAACTGTTTCAGGGAAACATATCCTTCTCCCACCTCCTATCTCTTTAACTACTCCATTCCTTTCTCTACTCATTCAAGCTTAGGAAACACATGTGATTTTGGGAGAGGGTATAAAGTGTGCTCAGATATGCCAAGTGAGACCACATCAGCTGTCTTCCTGCAGCCTTCTACCCTGTAGCCCCAATAGTTGAGGTGATCACATTTTATAGATTATCTTCTTGATCTGACACGTGTATGGACACATGGACTCATTCATTTCTTCATTTAGCTGGTAAACACTGATGAAGTACGAAGTTTGTGTGGAAATTGTCCTTTTTGCTTCAGACTCTGCAGGATGTTTTGCCTTCCTTATGATTTCAGTTTATTATTTTCTGCACTGCAGCTATTTTATTATTAAAGCATATACTTATATGTATTAGATTGTGAGTTCCATGAGGCCAAGCAACCCATATCTAATCTTTGTCGCTTCTCCATGCCCTGGCTCTGCTCACTTGATAAATGAATGTTGAAGGGTGAATAAGCAAATTAATTAATGAAGTGTCAGATACTAAAAAGACATATGAAGTAAATTAAGACACAACCCCTGTCCTCAAGGAGCTCATAGTCTGACAATAAAACAGGTGAACAAATAATTATAATGCAAATTAAAATACAATCCCTACATAAGAAGAATCCCATAAAATCACACAAAGCAAAATTCACTTCTAGTTGGGAGGATCCTAAGGGGCTCCCTGGATGAGGTGGAATTGGAGTTTGTTTTTGAACAACGAGTAGGATGTAATCAATAATTAGGGATCTGGGGGGATAAGTTTCAAGGCATAAAGAAAGTTGTGTTAATATGACTTCTTGATGAATGCTCATAAATTTTGTTGGATTTTCCATTTTTCTCCTTCTAGAGATGGCTCTTCTACCTCATTGCTTGGGGTGGGTGATGAGACAAAGACACTCCTTTCAGCTGTATATGCAATTAGCCTTAAGTGGTCCTAATTGCACTACTTTAATTTGGTTCTGACTAAATATGGGATGTTGTCTAATGGAGGAGACTTCTAAATGCTGCTAGGGCTGTTTTAGCTTTCATTGGAGATTTGATTATTCATGTTCACTTTCCTTCATATTAGTCTAGAATTTTAATTTCAATGAAGGGATTAATCAGAAGACTTATTAGTGCTCAATATAAATTAGTATGATTAGTTGCCATAATGTAAAAATTAATACTGCATTTCCAGTGCTTGTTTTCCAAATTAGGCCAACACTGGTCAGATAATCTGAACATTGTTCATGTGAAGCCAGGAACATTTATATGATTTCAAATTCGTGAACTTTTATATGCCACTTCAGCCAAGGGACAGTCCCTTTATAGAACCCTTTATAGTCCCTTTAAAGAAGTTTATTCTTGTTCAAATCATGTGTTCAATAAATATTTGCTAAGTGGACACATGGAGGTAATGAATGGATAGATGGTCCTCTGGAACATTTCTAGAACATCTGTAGGCTTCATGTATTTTGCTGAATATTTATCCTTAAATCATTCTATAGCTTGTTAAAAAATATTGATGATATTAGCACAACTAGGGAGGCAGGGCAACTGAATTGAGAGACCACGGAACTAACAGCTGCTTCCTAATAAGGATTTCATTCTTGCTCACACTATTATATCATCTATATCCAGCAAAGATAAGTGCAGACATCTTATGCCTGTAGGATTTTATTCAGCTTCTATTGAAGCTGGAGGTCTACATGGGTTTAAGAACAGTGGAGATGTAAGAGCCTTAGTCTCTTCTCTGAACCACAGTCCTCCATCATCAACTGACTATTAGAGGAGTAGATATTCCATAGGCATGAAAAGCTCAATGTATCCAAAAGAGCATTCCTTATCTTTTCTCTCAAACCTTCATCTCTTCTGAAATTCCCTGTTACTACTTAGGGGACTAACATCCTCCCTGTTGCCAAGTTTACAACTCTGGCATCCTACACTACTTGCTCTCACTCTGCATA
Organism: Gymnobelideus leadbeateri; assembly: GCA_011680675.1. Taxonomy (NCBI): domain Eukaryota; kingdom Metazoa; phylum Chordata; class Mammalia; order Diprotodontia; family Petauridae; genus Gymnobelideus; species Gymnobelideus leadbeateri. The sequence goes on from WOXC01004935.1 coordinate 220,571, forward strand.
TCTTATCCATAGTAAAATCATGCCATTTCTGCCTTCCTAGCCTTTCTTGTATGCATCCCTTTCTCTCTACTCACATAGCAGGCACCCTCATCCAGGCCCTCATCATCTCTTACCTGTCTATTGCAAAAGTCCCTCTCAGTTGGTCTCCTTAACTCAACTTTTCCCACATTTCACTGTATCCTCCATTCATATTAAAAAAGTGATTTTCCTGACGCTTGTGTCTGCCCATGTTCCTCCTACTCAATAAACTCATTTCTCTCCCTTTTACTCCTAGGGTCAAACATAAAACTCGCTGGCCTTTAAAGCTTTTAAAGAACTGACTCCCTCTTCCCTTTTCCAGTTTACTTGTACTTTACTTCTTTCCACTCACCCTATGATTGAATTTGATGGCAATTCTCACAGCATTCCAGCAGCTCACTCTGCCTTTGCTGTCACTGTCCCCCATGCATGGAATGATTTCATGGCCCTTACCTCTTGAAATCTCTAACTTCCTCCAAGAATCAGGACAGGAAGACATTCCCCTTACCTCCACTTATTCAAACCTTTTCTTCTAGTGTCTCTTCTCTGCATATACCTTCTATGTGCCTAGTTATTTGTCTCCCTCACTGAGGAGCCTCATGGAGCAGTGATTAGAAAGTTGGCCTTGAAGTTGGGTTCCAAAGTCCTACCTGCTGCCTGTGTGATCAGGATAGGGAAGTGATTTAATGTCTTTCTGTTCTAGGCCAGTGGTTCTCAAAGCTTTCCACAGTGATAGAAACATTTGGCCCAAAAAATCTTTGGCAGAAACCCTAATAAAATCCTCAAAAATTATATTGTTAATGTCTATCAACAAACAGCATAAGATCAATTAAAATCCAAACAAACTTCAAAATGCATCTGGGTTAGTTACAGCACAGTCTGAGAGATGCTGTCCTAGTAGGAGTTTCCTTATCTGGATGTTGTTTATACTAATGAAATCAGAGGTCTAGTCCCTAGTCCCATCTCCTTCTCCATTAAAATGGAGGTTTCCTGGAAGCAAGGACTGTTTTTACTTTACTTTGTCCAGCTCATAGGAAGTCTTTACTAAGTGCCTTGTTTGGTCCATTGATTGGATAGGGTTCATTTTCCCTTTTTAGGCTCCTTGTTTGGAGAATTAAGATGATGAAAAGGCAGAAGAAGCTTTAACCTTTTGCCCTTTAAGATCATCATGAAGTACCCAAATTTCAGAATTGAAAGAGAGCTGAGCAGAGTCTTCTCATGATGAGATGCTGAATTACTCTCTTCTCATTCAGTTATTTGCTAAGTAAATATGTACAGATGCAGAGATATTGTCTGCATTGGGAGGACACAGGATGAGCACTTTCACCTACAACACAGATCAGCATTTCATCTATACTTTCTAGATTCAGCTGCCCAGGCTGTTCCTAGGGTCACACCACAAGTCTGTGTCAGAGGCAGGACCTGAACCCACAGCTTCCTGGATCCAAGATAGATCCTCTGTTTCCTGTACATGCTGCCTCCCTTCAACAGCTGGGGACCCCTCTAGAGATTTATGTTTTGTTATTTGATTGCAAACATTTATGGATTATTCTTGCTCTTCGAGAGATCTCTTTTAAGTAATTGAAACAGTTAAAACTAACTATACTGAGATCCCATCTGAAAATGTGTGCAATGTGGCACAATTCTGCCTATCTCTCAATTAAAAAAAGAATGAAAATCTATTTTCTCTCCTCAGCCTTACATTGGGGGAAAATACATTCTTTGTAACAAATAGGTATATATAATACAAATATGCACATGTATGTACATCTATCTCTATCTGCCTCTGTCTTTGTCATCATCAAACAAAACAAATTCCCTCACTGACTGAATGCTAAAATCTATATGTCTTATTCTGCGCCCTAAATGCAGCCTCTTTCTGTATTGGCTAGCATGTTTCATGTCCAGTTCCCTGAAATCATGAATGGCCATTGTATTTGGTGGTCATGGTTCTTAAAGCTTTCAAAGTGCCTTGTTTTTATAGTTTGGTTGTTATTGTATACATAGTTCTCCTGGTTCTGCTATTTCATTCTTGCTCAGTTAATTAAAGTCCTCAGAATTGTTCATTTTTGTAATATCAATATAAACTGTTCTCTTGGCCCTGTCTACCTCACTCATCATCAACTTCTATAAACCTTTCAATGTCTCTACAAAATCATTTATTTCTTCATTTCTCACAACATAATTGTACAATCTACCACATTCATATACCACAACTTATTCATTTATTTCTCAAATGATAAACATCCTCTTTGTTTCCAGGTTTTTGCCACCACAAAAAAGGGTGGCTATAAATATTTTTTTGTATATAAAAAGATCTTTTCTTCTTTTTCTGGTCTCTTTTGGGTATAGGTCTACAAATAGTCTAATAAGGTCAAAGGACATGGAGTATTTCATAACTTTTGGTGCGTCACTGCAAATTGCTTTCTGGAATGTTTGTATCCATCAAATAGCATCAATATGCCTATTTTCTCACAGCTCCTCTAACATTCATCATATTTCTTTTTTGTCATCTTTACCACTTGGATGAGTGTAGTACACCCAAGTGAATCCAAACTTCACAGAACAAATCCCCTTAAAAGAAGGATTTGTTCTGTAAAACTTGAACTCAGTCAAAAGGCCACACCCAAAGACCTAGAAGGACTCAGTGGCCTTGAGGCCACAGGTTCCCCAACTCTGGTGTAGTAAAATCTCAGAATTACTTAAGATACATTTCTCTAGCAGCAATGTAGTAGATTTTTCTTACGGTTAGAGATACCCTGAATTTCTTACCTTTAGAAATGTCTCTTCCTATCTTTACTCTTTATCAATTAGAGAATGGCTCTTATCCTTATACATTTAAATCAGTTCATAATATATGCCATAAGTAAGATATTTATCAGAGAAACTAACTGTAAAGTTGTTTTTCCTTTCTTCCAGTTAACTGTTTTCTTTTTAATCTCAGCTTTATTAGATTTGTTTATGCAGTCTTTTGAGGTTTATGCAAACTTCTGCTAACACAGGTTAAAGAGGGCAATGTCTATGGTTTAATACAGAAGGCTGAGGGCCATTGCCAGAAGTAGAGAGGTTAACCAACTTCCCCAGGGGTATAGAACGGGTAAATGTCAAGGGCAAGGTGGGAACCCTGGCACCCATATTTTCCTGACTTGAAGCATCAGCTGAAACCCCCCTTCCTCTGTCTGCCTTCCTATATAGTTATTCCTCCCACATAATGGGGGTTAGGTGGACAGCACCCCTGTATTGGGGAAAATCCAAAGAAGTCTGAGTTATTACGGTATTAAAAGATAAAGTATGTTGACACAATACAATATTATACATATATTTTATGCATTTCTGAGTTTCTAAATGTTTTCTGTCATCTGCTGGCCTTCGTGTACTGTCTGCAGCTTCTGCAAAGCTCTTCTCAAATTCTCATTGATTTTCTTATGCCAACTTGTGATATATGGAAACTGTGAGGGGGGAAGTCTGGATGTGAAAGGGATCTCTGTGAACTGTCTGTCATCTATCTCCATCATCATTATCAGGTCAACAGGCTGCTAATACTGTGTGCAGCACTGAGCAAAGTCCTGGGAATGCAAAGACAAAGAAGGACAATCTCTGCCCTCAAGGAGCTTACGTTCAAATAGGTGAAAACAACATAGAAAATAGGTTCAAGCTAGGCTTAGGGATAAAGTTACTAGTGGGTCTAAGACAGTCCTGTGGAGAGTCCAGAGTGCAGCCTGGAGGAAAAGAGGGGGTGGTTCTGGGAGGAACCAGCCAGTCTGAAGGTGACCCTGAAGGGGTGGGGGGTACTTCCAATATGAGGAGTAGTATAGGGGTGGGGTGAGTGTGCATCATGTTCACTCTTATCTAAGTGTGTGAAAAAGGGTCAGCAAAGCTGTGAGGGTTGGTGGGGCTAGCAGACCAATGTGTCCAAGGAATCATTTAGCAGAGCCAAGAACTCCCAAGGGGCCCTGGCCTTGGGGGTTGATGCGGTCTTCAGCCTCTCTGCACCATTTTCAGTATCCCTTCATGTATGTACACCTGGGGCCCTCACTCCTTTCTCCTTGTGCCTGTAGAACATTTTGGAGGTCAAGTGGATTCTCATTTAGCAAAGGAACTTCCCATTAAGTGAAAAGCCCACACAGGCTCTGTTAAAGGCTTCTTGGCTCTCCAATGGCTCATCCCCAAAGAGCACTTTGAGTCAAGTAATAAATGGAAAAATAAATTCAGTCAAGCTTCATTCTTATCAAATGCAGCCCAGAATGGGTAACACATTTGGGGATGCCCCAGGCCTGGACACTAAATACTGCAGCTGCTTAAGAAATACCTGAAATGAACGAACAGAGAAACGTGGAGCAGCTCTCACTTGCTTGAGCATAGAGAGTTTTTGAAAGGTACCTCCAGGGTCATCTGTTTCAATCTCCAAGCCACACAGCATTCCCTCTTCAGTGTGCCTGCCAGGAAGCTATCCTGATTTTGTGGGGACAAAGAAAGAGAATTCTTTCTTTTCTGGAGTATGACATTCCTCTGACAGATAGACCTGTGCAAACCTTTTCCATGTACCAGTCCTTCAAATGCTTTAAGACAATGACCTTAGCTCCACAATGATCTGCCAATGATTTTCCTTACCCCCAATGCCCAGTCTAAGTCTTCTCTTTTCCAGGCTAACCATCCCAAGTTCATTTAGCCAGGATCCTTATGACCAATCTCTCTGCTTTCTGGCTGCCTATTCCTGCAGTGTGTCTAGGCCCTTTCCATTAATACTTTCCTGTGTCCTTAACTGGGTTTAGAACCCTTCTTGCTTGACTGCCTAGGGCTATGATAGATGGAAGAGTGGGCTCCATTATTTTGCCCAAAGTTTCATTTCCAGAGTCAGACATTGGAAATTGAAGTTGGCTCAACACATTCGATCCCTGCAAGAGACAGAGAAAACTGTTCTATATGTAAAATACCAGTTGGGAACACACCCCACACACCATAGCCCAGAATTAAATAAAGATAAGTATGAAAGAGAGAACCAGGAAGGGAAAATATTTCCTGCATTTTATATTCATGCCAAGCCCCAAAGTAGGTTTGTGCCTGTACCACTGACAGTGGGGGAATGCATAAGTTTTCCAGTGACAGCTAAAACTAATGGGGGTTGGAGGAAGGACGGAAAAAATGGTTTTCGGAGAATGCATTTGAAGAAGCTGGTATGCAGTGGGCTAGGCCATTCTCTTTTAAAGAAAAATGAAAAGTGTGTTTAGCACACATTGAAGGAAGAGGATTAAATTATTCATGATTAAGGAAATCCTGTACAATTAATTAAAAATACATACCTAAAAGTCTTTGAACTCTGCAAATTGCTAGTGTATTTGGGAATGGAAAATCATTTCCAGCCAGCCAAACTCAATGTGTTATAATGACTGCAAAAATTAATAAAGAAATGAAAAAAATCTCATGTTCTTTAGCTGAAATTCAATACCTTTGTTCCCCCCCCCCCCCAAATCCCCATGTCACTTGTCATTGTCTGCTTGGAGCTTATGGTGAACTCCAAATTTCCACCCCACATGAGACAACAGTCCCACAATGCACTGCACATTTGAAGAGTATCTTTGTTTACAGCTGAGGTAAGGAGAGTGACAGCTCCCCAAACTTACAAAATTCTGAACCTGTAAACAAAGGCTTCTGCTGATCTTAACTAGATAAGTGCTCTGACAGCACACACCATTCAGAGATACACACAGGTTGAATTGTTTTCCAGATTGGGAACATAGCAAGTTACTTGGCTATTCTTGGTCAGGTCCAACCCATAGGAATCAAAAAACCCAATTCCCATTGCTCATGCACGATAATAGTCTGCAACTGCCATGCCAGAACTGCACTTGGTCAAATTCTCTTGCCTTCTTTCTGTCTCTTTGTTTCTTTCTTTGTTTCTTTGTTTCTTTGTTTCTTTTGGTGGAGGTGGGTGGGCAATCTTTCTGCTATCACTCTTTCTTTCTTTTCCTTCCTTCCTTCCTTCCTTCCTTCCTTCCTTCCTTCCTTCCTTCCTTCCTTCCTTTCTTTCTTTCTTTCTTTCTTTCTTTCTTTCTTTCTTTCTTTCTTTCTTTCTTTCTTTCGGTGGAGGTGGGTGGGCAATCTTTCTGCTATCACTCTTTCTTTCTTTTCCTTCCTTCCTTCCTTCCTTCCTTCCTTCCTTCCTTCCTTCCTTCCTTTCTTTCTTTCTTTCTTTCTTTCTTTCTTTCTTTCTTTCTTTCTTTCTTTCTTTCTTTTTTAAAGCAATTGGGATTAAATAACTTGCTCAAGGTTACACGGCTAGTTATCTGCTATCATTCTAAAGCAGCCGAGAATCAGATCACAGGTAGAGAGAGGAGCAAATTCCTAGATCATTAAAGATTCAAACAATTTGCATGATCAGAGGGTTTCAAACATATGGGAAATTCTGCTGTTTCAAAATCGAACACAGTCGTGACTTAGAGGTAATATGGTAACAAGTGTGTATTGGTGGGCAGAAAAGAGAAAGGGAGAGGAAGAAGTAATATAGTGCTTTCCATACAAACCATTATTTTCTCATAAACACATTAAGAAAATAAACTGAGACCTGATAAACAAAAGGACTTTCACAATTAATTGCTACCTCATATCTGTGACTTGGTTACTAAGCGGTAGTTAGGAATTTTTGCTACTTGATTGGGATAGGGAGAGATGGGTGGACAGTGGGAACAATGTCTCACCCACTGTCAGGACACCATGGCGAGAAGACTCTCCAAAGATGCCACGTAGTTTCTCTATCCTGTGGAAGGTCATGGTGGGGAGGGGCAGGGCTGAGGGTCTGTGGGTTTACTTGGGAGCCCTGAGATGAAGCTTCCATTCTGAGAGGGGCATGGGGAGTTGGGGCTTCATTGATGTGTGGCTATTGGAAATGTGTGTTGAGCACAGTATGGAAAGGTGCTTTCAGGATCTCTGAACCTTTAGCACCCAAAGCAAAAGCCTAGGTGACCTCTCCTCTTAGTTATAACATGAAAATTATAAAAGGCCCTGGATTTGGAATCACAGGACCTTGGTTTAATCTTAGCTATTAACAGGTAGGTGGCACAATGGCTAGAGCATTGGGTCTGGAATCAGGAAGACTCGTCTTCCTGAGCTCAGGTCTGGCCTAAGACAGTTCCTAGATGTGTGACCCCTGGCAAGTCACATAGCCCTTTTTGTCTCCGTTTCTTCATCCCTGAAATGAGAAGGAAATGGCAAACCATTCCAGTATCTCTGCCAAGAAAACCCCAAATGGGGTCATGACTAAAGAACTATCTCACAATGTTGAGGAAATTTTTGTTGTCCTGGGTCAGTTTCCTTAACTGTCAAGCGGGGAGGGTGGGTGAGATAATTTTGAGATTATTTCTAGCTTTATATTCAATGCATTGAGTGATCCTATGATCCCATATGTCATGCTACTTGGTACAAAAGTGGACAAAGGACCAGCCATGTTTTCTGTTGTGTGGTAGCAGAGGCCATCACTTCAGTTCTGATCCCTCTTTCCTGGATGACTGAGGAGGCTTTCTAAGTTGCTCTTTGTTTCCAGGTGCTCTTTACATCAACCCATCCTCCACTTAGCAGCCCAAGCAAATCTTCCTGTAAAAGCATAAATTTAGTCACTGCCTTCCTCTCCTACACAACCATCAAAGACTCCCTATCACCCATAGGATAAAATGCAAATCCCTTAGAATGGCCTTGGAGACCTTCCACAATTGAACTTCTCTCTCTTTCTGGTACCCACTCTTGGATAACTCTCTGTTCTGACTGGATTGGATGGCTGGTTATTCCGTGAATATAGTGTTCTACATCCCTATAGTCACCACAATGAGGGAGAGCATTCCAGGCATGGGGGAGAGCCCATGCAAAGGAATAAAAATGGGGGATGGATTGTGCCAAAAGGCGCCCTAGATGGCTAGATCAGATTGTGTTTGGAGCAGGGCCAGAACTGGAAGAAACAAAACCACCCCTCTCTCAGTGGCTACCATCCATGGACCATCCCTATGAGGTCCCTGTCCCCGCTTGGCTCTCCTTGCTCAGCTGTCTGCTTGGACTTCCCAGGCCCTCCTACAGCCTCATGCTGCCCCAACCCTGAGTTTGCTGCTGGCTCCTTTAATTGTCTGCTGCTGAGCCATTGTTGGATGTTCACCCCAGAGCCAATGGTGCTTTCTTGCAGAAATGGGCAATTTCTGGATGTGTCTCCTGTCACATTTATTATTTTCATGCAATGCTTTTGATAGAAGGCACTGTACTTTGCATCAGTAGTGCACATCATGCACACATGATTTATGTGTTTGCTCCAGGTGGCCTAGGTACATAGTTTGGCCCCATACCACTTCCTTCCATCTCTGAGGCTCTGAGAGCCTACGGATCCCCAGTATGCTCTGAGACTAGGAAGAGGGTCATCCTCTGAAGGTTGGACAGGGCCCTCCTTCCTTCATGTGGCACTCACTGACTGGTCTTCTGCTCATTTGGACACTCTTCCTTTGCCCTGCCTTGTCTGGTTCTCCAACTGTTCCATGGATATCATCTTTGCATTCCAACAAAATGCTGAACTCTGTTCTAGTCATGGCAGGGACCACATCCTGCTTCCTCTCTCTCTTCCTCCCTCTCTTCCTTCTCTTCTTCTCCTCTATACAGTTTGAAGCTTAGGATTATACCCAGAGAAGGTGACTAATAATTACTTGTCCATTTGGATTGAGGGTAATTTAATGGAAATTGATTGGGGTAGGGGGAGATGGGTGTACAGTGGGAACAATGTCTTACCCACTGTCAGGACACCATGGGGAGAAGACGCTCCAAAGATGCCATGTAGTTTCTCTATCCTGTGGAAAGTCATGGTGGGGAGGGGCAGGGCTGAGGGTCTGTGGGTTTACTTGGGAGCCCTGAGATGAAGCTTGCATTCTGAGAGGGGCATGGGGAGTTGGGGCTTCACTGATGTGTGGCTATTGGAAATGTGTGTTGAGCACAGTATGGAAAGGTGCTTTCAGGATCTCTGAACCTTTAGCGCCCTGGCTTTTTAGAGTCAGGAGGGAAGGACAATCATCCTGGCTCTGACAGGAATTGCCTAGATGACTTTGGTCACATCCCTCAGGCTCTCAGCTTTGCTTTCTTTATATGGAAAATGAAAGGTTGGAATGAGATGATTGCTTATGTCCCTCCCAGCTCTGATATCCTCTGTTCCCAGGCCCCTCCCAGCCCTGACATCCCCTATTCTCAGGCCCCTCCCAGGTCTGGAATTTTCTGTTTTAAGTTCTCCTCCAGTTCTGACACTATTTTCTTTATTATAAGGCCTTTTCTAGATAACAGTTTATGTTCTAAGTTCTAATGTTTCTCCTAGCTCTGATATTTTATGTTCTAAGATACCTTCCATCTCAGACATTCTTTGTTCTAGGTTCTCTGCCAGTTCTGCCATCTGTTCTATGTTCTCCCTCAGATACAGTGTTCTGGGTTCTTAGAACTTGTTAGCTCTGTTCCTCTTTGCTGGTTTTCATTCTAAGATCAACTGTGGCTCTGGGCAGATCTCTCCTGGGGCTGTCATTCCAATCTTCTGTGTGTTCAGGTTCCTCCAGTTTTGAATATCCTTTCTGGTTCTGCCATCCACAGTCTGAGATGAAGATCATTGGCTCTGGAACCAGAGGCACTGAGTTGGGTTCAGGTCTCCCCTTTGGTGTCTACTATGACTTTGATCACCCTTCCTGAGCCTCAGTTTCTCCAACTGTACAATGAGTTGGAGGTGGACTAGATGGCCTCCAAGGCTCCTAAGGTCTCTCCCAATTCCTAGCACTCATTGATCTCATTAACTTGAACCTCAAAGTTCCTTCCTTGATAAAACCATTCCTGCTTTGGCTGCACCATTGCCATGTACTGGCATCTTCAGTGCCCTTGTCTCTGATGCCACCTGAGGTCAGGAATAGTCAGGATAATTTTTTCAACCCTCTATGGATAGGTTAGCACCCTCATTGGAAGAAAAAGCAGAGGGCAATGGGGTCAGGGGGCATTCCTAGGGAGCAGGCACTCCTCAGCCATTATTGTACTTCTGTACTCACTAGAATTAGATTTTTTCCTTGTCCAAGTATTGCTTCATCAATCAGCCACCCCCAGAGGCCAGTTCCAGCTGCTGTATCTAGAAATCCATCTTGGGGCCTGGCAATGTTTTATCATTAGACTGGCTCATGATTATGTTGACAGGATAATTTGAAGGAAAACTTATTGATGGCATAGTCACATTTGTCAAATAAACAATTGCAATCTGTCGGATTTCACTCAGCCACTGAACATACCTGCCCACAGCCTTTACAGGGTCCTTTCCCAATTCCCCTTTTCCCCTATCTCTCCCCATGGATATCAATGAGTATGGGTGTCAAAGAGTCAGATCAGAGATGCTCACAAACAAATGGTCAAAACATTCCTTTGGAATTGAGGTAATCCAATTCATTCAATATTAGTCAAAACTGTGTCAGGCCCTGGTATTGATGCTGTGGGAGAGGAAGGGGAAGGGATGGAAGAGGAGCAGTGACATAGAGAGGCCTGTCCCCACTGAATTTCCCATCCAGTGGGGTGGAAAAAACATGTATTACTTCAAGAATTGAATGTACTCCAACCTATGGTCTGTCCCTTTTTGAAGACATCCTACTCACAACTGCCAAAACAATTTTCTTAATGCACAATTGTGAACATATCACTCTTCTGCTCAGAAACTTTCAGTGGCTCCCTATTGCCCCTAGGAAAAAAACCCAGAAATTCCTCAGCCCAGTTTTTAAAGCCCTTAATAATGGAGTCCCAATCTACCTGTTGAAGCTTATTATAATCCTACTTCACTTTATGCATTCTGTGAATGTATCCAGCCAAATTGACATTCTGCTGCTCCCTGACCATAGCACACCATTGCCTGATTCTGTGGCTTTTCATACCTCTACCTCTTAGAGTTTCTGGTTTCCTTGATGTTTTAGTTTGTGAGCTGTTTTCCTACGAGGAGACTTTTTTTATCCCCATAGTTTTTACTCCTCTTCAAATTAGGTCATGAAAGTGCTTATCTATTGACATGTTGGGTCTCCAGTGAGAATGTTAGTGTCTTGGTGGAATTGTTCCATTTCCCTTCTCCTCCCTTGCTCCTTTTGCAAAACTAGCTTGTTTTTTTTTTTTTTGCTCTGTCTCTTCTGATTCCTGGTCTCTGCCTCTTGGATATGGAGAACCCAGTACTCAACTAGGTTCACATACTAGCACCTAGTTATCTCCTTTGCCCACCTTCCTATGAATTGGAAGGAAAATCACTGAAGCTTAGGACTGAGAAGCTAGCTCCTCAGTGACCACTGAGGTTGAGTTGTAGAGGACTCCCTTTGATGATGTCATTGACAAGCAATTATCTAACCCCTTTTCAATGACCTCCAGTGATGGTGAACTCAGCATCCCCAAAGCAGCCCATTGCACTTTTGTACATTATTTGCCAGGCAGATTTTCCTTATATCCACTCCAAATATGCCTCCCTCCACCTTCCATCTATGCTGTTTAATTCAGCCTTCTGGGCTCAAGCAGAACTAATCTCACCACTCTTCCCTATGCCTCAGAGGAAGGAAAAATAAATTGCCAGTGGACATGAAGTTCAATAGTCGAGTTTAGAGACTCATAATGTAGTCCTGACTCTCCACCTAACTTGTTATGTGTCCTTGGGCAAATGGATATGTATCCCACCTCGGATTCTCCTTTGCTTCCTCTTAAAAGATAAAAAGGCTAGTGGCCTCTGCTCTGACTAGCTAAGCATCACATTTGATTAGGGCCATGTTACAACTTTGCAAACTGGAAACACCAACTGTCAGAGACGGGCAGCCTAATGTAGGGGAATGAGTTCTGGACTTCCAATCAGGAGACAAACTGTTCCTATTGCATAGGATCCTAGGACCATAAGATTCTAGAGTGAGAAGGGAGCTTAAGGGTTATCTCTAGCCCCACCCCAGCATTTTATAGCAGAGGAGATTGAAGCTTTGATATGGTAAATGGTTTACCCAAAGTTAGACAGATGGTAAGGATCAGAAGGAGGATATGAACTCAGGTCTTGAATCCAAAGACCTTCCACTGGATCAAATCTTATAGCCTTCCCCACTCCTCCCCCTTTTGTCATCCTTCAGTTCTTCTCTGCAGCATTTGAAGCTCTTGGCCACCTTCTCCAATGTAGGTACTATCTCTGCTGTGTGTGTTCATGATACCATTATCTTTGCCCTTACCTCTCAGATGGACCTCCAGTCTCTTGCTGGAGCATCATCCACATCCCACCCTCTAACTTTGACTACAATTCAAGACCCTATCCTGAGCTCTCTTTCTCTCCCCACTCTGTCTTTCAGTCACTGACATCATTAGCTCATATCAGTTTAATTTTCACCTCTATGTAAATGACTCCCAGATCTATAGACCATGCACTAATATCTCTGTAGATCTCTAGTATTGCATCTCCAAATATTCCTTGGTCATCTCCATCTGGGTGCTCCCTAGGAACTTCAAATGTTCCATGTCCAAAGCAGAAATCATCATCTTTCCCACTAGAATTAACCCTCTCCCAAATTTGCCATTTCTGTCAGGAGGAGAGGAGAATAAGCATTTATGCAGCACTCACTGTGTGCTATGCACTTTTTTCACTAGTATGTTATTTGTTAGGGACACCATCATCTTTCCCTCACACATGTGTCCAAGTTCATTGTTATCCTGCAACTCCAGCACAGAGTAGGTGCTTAATAAATGCTTGTTGATGGATTCATTAACTTATCATATAAGTCAGTTGCTAAGTCTTGTCAGTTTTGCAACCACAAATCACTTGTGTCCAAACCCTTCTTTCTGGGCCTTTCATACTTGTCCCTAATTGAATCAGTCCACTCTCCACACACTTACCAAGTTTATATTTCTAAAGCACAGGTCTAACCTGGCACTCCACTGCTCAAAAAGTCACTATCTATTATCTCTATCATGATATGCAGGTTACATGGTTATGAATTTAAAGCCTTTCACAGTTTCTGTCCATGTAGCTCTTTTTATATGATCTGCTTCATACATTTGTTGTCTTTGTCTAAATGACTTGTTTACTCTTCCTTGGATAAGACATCCCATTTCCTGCCTCCTTCTCTATGTCCAGCCTTTTCTCCCATGCTTGGAATGCTCTCCTACCTCCCCTCCACCTCCTCCTTTCATGGCTCAGCTCAAATGCCAACTCCTTTTCTGATACTCCAGTTGTGAAATTTTTCTCACTGTTCAGCTAATTTGTATTTACATTTAATATATTTTTATATACTTATTTTTGTACATGCTGCCCCCCCATGTCAGTCCCTTGAGGGTTCCTTCCCCCTTTTACTTTTTACTCTGTATTCTTTAGCACCTGGAAAATTCAGTAATACTTATTGATTTGAATTGAGTGGAGCCTGGGCAAGATCAAGGTCAAGGCAATTGTAGTGTTGGGTTGTGGAATTTCATCATAAATCAACCTATGTTCCTATTTCTTTCTTCTTCCTTTTAAATGCTGGTGAGAAGTAATCATGTTTATCTATCACTTGGATAAAGTCATAGATGGCAGACTTGTCAAACTTTCAGCTGTCAGGAAGTGGAATAGTTACCACATTAGGTGACAAATTGAGGATCAAAAAATGTTCTTAAGAGGCTGTGACAAGATGAAATTTAATAGAGGGAGACATACCTACTCAGGATTTCATGTGGGGGAAACACAAGCTTATTCCTGCCTTTCCTTCTTGCAAGCTAAATATGAGAAGATGAGTCACCTGTGTGGCATTTCTGCCCAAAATGCAGAGGCTGTGTTGAGAGGCAAAATGTTCTGGACTAAGGAGAAGATTGTCCCTCTGTTCTTGGTCCTGATTCTTTTCCTGGTAGAGATTATCTTCTGTCCTGGGTGATGGGATGGGGAAGGGACTGCAAAGAGGGTAATATGAAAAACATATGAGGGTATAGGGAATGTAGGGTCTAAAAGAGAATACTGGTAGAAGGATGGGGAGAGATGAGAGATGTCACAGACATGGAATTGACAGTGTTTTATGTTCTAAGACACTTTCTAGGTCTAAAAATCTAGGTTTCAAGGTCTATCATATGATTCTAACTTGCTTCAAAGTCCATGCTCTGTATTTTAAAGTCCTTTCCAGCTCTGACATTCCACATTCTAAAATTTCAAGTTCTGAACTCTCTGCTAATTATAATAGTCTATGTTCTGATATTCTATTGTTCTAAGATGCCTCCCATAGATTCACAGTTCTAAAGTTGGAAGAGACACCCAAATCCTTCTAGTTCAGTCCCCCCATTTCATAGATGAGGTAGTTGAGGTCCAGGGAGATGTAGATTTCAGCTGAGTTTTCATAGCAGATGGTGCCAGCCCAGGTACCCTGCCTCCAGAGACACATCTCTTTCCACCTTACAATGCTGCCATCACTATCATTCTATGTTCCCTTTTCCCAAACTTCACTTTTTCTGTTCAGAACACCACTTGGGTTTTCCACCATGGATCATTCTTGATCATGCACTGCTCTTCACATCACCTCTCTAATCACTTGCCGAGTCTTGTGGATTCTTCTTCCACTGAAACATCTCTTCTACCCCTCCTTTCCACTCTTTCCAGATCAGCCTCCTTAATTCCATTCCTCCTCATCTTTTGCCTGGACCTAATTGTCCTGCCTCATGGTACTCCCTTCTCTAATCTTTACTTAACTGCCAAAGGCTAGGTCTGACCATGTCACTCTTCTGACCAAGAAGAAACCATGGCTCCCACTTGCCTCTAGTATAATATGTAAACGTTGAAGCCATCCATATTCTGGCTCCTGTATACTCTTTCAGACTTAATTCTCTCCATGGGTCTTCTACATTTCAACCAGACCAGCCTACGTCATGCTCCCTGCAAATGGCATCCCATCTCTGGGGCACTCTAGCACTTTCTTTGCATAGAAAGTCCCCATGACTCTAATTCCTACCCTCCTTCCTTCTGCCTGGTAAAATCTCAAACTTCCTGCAAATCTTGGCTTGAATGTTATCTTCCTCAGGTCTATCCTGTCCTCCACAGTGGCTAGTATGTCTCTCACTCCCAGACATTTTGTATTTGCTTGGGTATAGCTTGTAATCATTTTTCTGTGTTCATATCACCCTCAGAATAGAAGCTCTTTGAGGGCAAGGACTATTGGGGTTTTATTTTTATGTGTCCTGAACCCAGCACATAATACGTGTTTAGTCATTACTTGATTGCTTGCAGGATGAATGAGTGAATGAAAGAAAGAAAGAAAGAAAGGAAGGAAGGAAGGAAGAAAGAAAGAATAGCCTTCTCTGAGTCCATCAGAATGGAATGCTGTGCCATGATAACAGATCCCCCTCTGGAGACCTCATAGTCTCATCTCCCTACAGAAATTTCATCCGTCCCTCCTCTGATCCTGCCAGGGGAGTGATTTTTTTCTCACCTGGGTTTCATTTCATAATGGGTACCCTTAGGGAATCCTGTTTCACTTGGCTTTTGCCTAGCAGATGTCCAAATTTCAGCTTCTTTGACTTCAAAGTAAGTGACACCATTGATTGGGGAATAGTTAAATGCTCAGTGGTACATGGATATGATTCCTTATTACTGTACTCTAAGAAATGCTCATTATAATGACTGAGCTTGCCCCCAAGAAAAGACATGAGAAAGGCTCTCCCCCATGCTTGGCAGAGGCCAGCATGGATGTGCAACACTGTGGAGAAAGATAGACTTTCAGTGTGTTAGTTTGGACCTAGTGATATTTTTTTAATATTTTCAATATTTTTTGTTAAAAGGAATGGCTATCTAGATGGGGGAGAGGGCTATATTTGGAAGTATAAGCAATGTGAAAATAAATTCTTAAAAATGGAAAAGTAGAGAAAAGCATATAACATTCCAGGTCAAAACTGAGCCATTTCCTCTGGTTATTCTTGAGTCAAGACAAAATGAGTTTGAGTGCGAGATTCTATGGTATGTGTGAATGCATATGTCTGTTTGCATGTGCACACATGTACATGTGTGTGTGTGTGTGTGTGTGTGTGTCATCATGTGATCTATTAAAAAGGACAATGAGAGAACTCTTCTCCCCACTGCAGAAATCCAAACACCAATCCTGCTGTGATGTCTTTCTCAGGAAAGGGGAAGCACAGATTAGGTTTTAAATTAATGTTATTTATAGAACAAATTAATGATATGAAAAATGCCACATGGAAGCAACAAATAGATGATATTGACTATATGCTGTGGAGTGCTTTACCTCCTCAATCACCATTAATCATCATAGAGCCCCATGGGCCCCAAATAGCTCTTCCCCTTTGCTGCAGATCCTCTTTGTGCCCACGTTAGTCACCTCTGTAGTCTGCAGAAAGTGCTAACTTTGCCACAGGTGTGGGGTCTTACCCAAGCAGCTTTAGCTCTGCATTCTCAGTCTGCACATCTCTCAGATGGGGACAAATGTTGGGGTTGTAGTGAGGGAAATTTGGGCAAGATTTCATGTGTTACTTTGGTGGTGGGTAAACTCAGTCCTTGCCTGGAGTTCCTGCCTTCAAGAAATGTACATAGTCATGGGGGAAATAGCTTGTAAACCCATTTTTATGTAGGGCCTAAAAAGGTACAAAAGAAATCCAAGATAATTGGACACGGGGGGATGAGCAGTTATAAGAATTCAGGAAGACTCCCAGTAGAAGGTGGTCCTTGAACTGGGATTGGAAAGGAAATAGTGATTCTAAGAGGCAAAGGTAGAGAGGAAGACAGCCAGTTGGCACAGACCAGTGGGTATGAGAAGAAGCAGTGAATGATATGATATGCTGAAGTCAGATTGTGTATGAGATTTTGACATTTTAAATTCTCAATATAGGAGTTTATATATTATATTAATGATAAAAGGAGATGAGGAAAGTTGGACACACCAGTACATTGCTGGTGGAACTGTGAATTGGCTCAACCATTCTGGAAGGTAATTTTGAATTACAGGGAGAAAACTATTAAGATAGACACAACCTTTTATTCAGAAATGCCACTTCTAAGCATATATCTCAAAGAGGAAAGAGACAGAAAGAAAGGTCCCATCTACACCAAAATATCCCAGCACCACTTTTTGTAGTAGTGAACAACTGGAAATAACATCATTGTCCGTTGAGTAGGAATTGCTAAATAAATTGTGGTGTATGGATGTGGTAGAGTGTTCCTGTGATATAGGAAACAATGAGCATGATGAATACAGAGGTGGAATTTAAACAAACTAATGTAGAGTGTAGTATGGAGACTCAGGAAACCAAATGAAACAACTACCACAACATGGAAATTGAAAGAATAAAACCAAACCAAATGAAAATGTAAGTTTATAATGATAATAATGAAGCTTGGCCCAGAAAAAGTAAGAAAGTATACCTCCCTCCTTTCTTGGTCAATGGAGAAGACTCTAGGTAAGGAGCATTGCATACTTATGCTGTCAGAATCTAGTAATTTGGCTGAATGTCTTCCCCCAGTTGCTTATTCCTTGTTAAAGGGATGAGGAGGGAAGGAGCAAAAGCCTCAGAAATCAAAGCAATGTAAAAGAAAATATTAAAACACTTAGAAAAAGATAAGAAGCTGCTATAGTTGATTGATTAGGTCAGTGATACATTAAGGTCTGAGTTTGCAGAAAATCCTTTTAGTCTTTGTGTTCAGGATGATTGGGAGAGAGACCTGAAGGAGACATACAAACCAGTTTGGAAGCTCTTGTCATTACCCAGGGAAGTGGTGGCGAGGGCTTGGAATGTGCAGTCATCCTCTGAGTAGAGAGAAGGGGATAGATACAGGAGACAGCATAACTGTAGAGATGCCAAGACAGGAAAGTAATTGTTATAAAGGATGAAAGAGAGAGTGAAGAATTGCGATGTCAGAAAGGTGATGAGCTTGGCTAACTGGGAGGATGGTGGGACCTTCAGCAGAAATAGGGAAATTTGGAGGGGGTAAGGTTTGGGGAAAAAGATAATGAGTTCTGTTTGAGGTATGGTGTGTTTGAGATACCTACAGCACATCCAATTTGAAATGTTCAGTAGTCAGTTGGCAATGTGGGACTGGTGATATAGATATGAAATTCATCTAAATAGAGTGATAATTAAACCCACAAAATTGATGAAATCATCAAGAGAGAGTACATAGAGAGAAGAAAAGTGGGCCTGGGAAATAGCCCGAGGAAATACTCACAGTAAGAGGGTACAATATGAAGGATGACAGGCAAAAGATACTGAGAAATAGTGGTCATGCAGGTAGGAACAGAGGTAAGAGAAAACAGCTTTATGAAAACGTGGAGAGAAGAGGCTATTCAATATGGGACAGTGGCACACGGTGGCAAATGTTGCATATTCCATCTAGTTGTCTGCCAGTGTCATCTGGCCATCTGCCTACTGTTGTGCATCTCCCCACTAGGACCAACACCCTTCCCACTGGACCTGGATCTCTGAAATCCATACCTCCAGGCCCAGGGAAGATGAATTATGTCATCTTTGGCACTGCCACCCTGGGGCCCATTCTTTTTGAATGGAAATGAGCTCCCATTGCACATTATATCAAACCTGCTGTTGCTGTTCAATCGTGTCTGACTCCTCATGACCCCATTCGGAGTTTTCTTTGCAAAGATACTGGAGTGGTTTGACATTTCCCTTTCCAGCTCATTTTACAGATGAGGAAACTGGGGCAAACAGGGTTAAATGAGTTGCTTAGGGTCACACAGCTAGGAAGTGTCTGAGGTCAAATTTGAACTCAGTTCTTCCTGACTCTAGGCCCAGCACTCTATCTACTTTGTCACCTAGCTAGCTTCTTATTGTCCTTAATATGAGGTTAATTATATGCAACATTTGGAAGGAAGCCATCTAATTCATTTTGATTTGCTTCTAATAATATTAAATCAGACATTGTAAGACCAGTCCCATTAACATGAATCATATGAAGGGAAATCTACTCAGTGGAGACAAGCAGTCTTCTGGTATGCTCACATAGGCATTATTGATGCTGGTGAGTGGACAATTGGTACCTCAGTCATTGAGCAAGGCTATTTGGTAGCAGGGAAGATTTGGAGTCTGGGGGGGGGGGGGTCTAGTTCTGGAGAATGTTGTGTATGATTTTGTGGAGAGTGGGCATTGAAGGATAGCTCTATATCATGGAGCCCAAGACTTTACACAGAGGAGACAAACTTGGTCCTGAAATCAGGAAAGCTAGGCTGAACTTCTCATACTATAAATTACTCATTGCAAGACCATAAAAGGCCCAATCTTTTCTAAGTTTTTTAGCACCCAAACTATCTACTCAGCAAGGACACTGTGAGAAAAGCCCTATATAATGTCAAGGAAACCTTCAGTCTGAAAGGGATCTTTCAAGAGCATGGTTCCCCATCTCCCCCTATCCATTCCTCCATGAAGACTCCAATTTGATGACATTTTCAGCAAAATGAATTGTTCTTATTATTTTGAAAATCCTCCTTTGGATAGGATACAGATACAAAGGGTCCTAAGAGAAGTGACTCTCCTATTATTCCATAGTTAATGTTCTCTGGACTATTGTCAGGATAAATAAAATATGGACTTTTGGTAGCTGAGTGAAAGTATTAAGATGTAATCCATTTTATTATCACTATTGAATTATGATAAGTTATTGATATAATGGGAGGTGGGACATTTTTGACCATCAGTCTTCCTAAGTCACAACTAGACATTGCAGTCATCAGAAATCTGAGGGTTTTCCATTTCATCTTGACATTTTCCTAGTCATTTGGAGAAGTGTCCCCCTGCTTCTGATGACTAACTTCTGCATCAGTTCACAATCTTTCCAAGTTTTTCAAAATTCTTCCTATTTGTCATTGCTAATAATGTATTACTATTCTATTGCCTTTGTGTGCCATTCTCCAGTCACTGGGGACTCATTTTCCTTTTGGTTCTTTGCCTTTACAAAAAGTGCTGCCATTGATACTTCTGCATACTTGAGGTCTTTCCTTCCATTTCTAAGCTCCTCAAGGCCATATACCTAGTAGTAGCAACCCTGGGTTAAAGGGAACATAGGGTTTGAAGACTTTTCTAATACAATTTCACTTTGGTAACTTGAAAACATTTTTTCCATGGTGTTTTTGATGTTTTAAATTCTCTCCCCCACCTCCAGTTGTTTCTATCCTTTGACCAATTATTTATTAGGTAATGGCTAGGATGCTTCTATTCTTTTGTATACATTTGAGGTGTCTTCTTAAAGATATTTGATGCAAATTTTTTCCTCACTTAATAGTTGTCTAGGTGCATTGATTGTATCTGCCAATAAACTTTTAAAATTGCACATTTTAGAAATATTCTATTTTATTTTTATCAGGCCAAGCATCATTTATTTAGTTAAGATTTTCCTCCCTAGCTGTAGTTGTGAAAGCTACCTCCCTCTATTTTCCTCTATTTTTTTTATGATACCAAATCACATATTTAATATCCTTTCCTGCTTGTCCAATTCCCTTACTTTACTCAATACTATTGCCATTAGATTTATGCAGGGATGCCTACTCCCTCCCATCCTATCACCAGAGAAACATTTTTGAAGGGAAAATAGATTCTCAAATGATCATTCCCTAAGAGACATCTATCAGTAAGATGTCCTCCAAAAAGCTGAAACATCATAAAAACATCCACATTCAGACTTGGCGATGGAGAGAGAACCATATTTCAGGGGAGGACCTTGCGCAGATGGAATACAAGTGATTTTTCCATGATAAATTAGACTCTAGTTTACACTGTTACCTGCTTGTTGGAAAGAGTGAAATAGCCATTCAATCAAAATTCCAGCTTCTGGAAAGGTATGCACAGAATGCTGGACAATAATTCACTGCCTGAGCAGCTGAGGAATATTCCTCGACCAAGAGCAAAGGCCCATGATTGGTGCACAACAGATAGAAATGTAGGAAGGAAACATGCCAGGAAGACGGAGGGATGGTTGGAGTCAGGGGGACCAATATTCTCTACTTTCAGGGGAAAAGGTAGCACCATGGAGCCATTAAGATGGGATCTGCTTTCCACCAAGTGGGCTGATTGCAGGAATAGGAAAGGCAGCTTCACTCCTTCAACACAGATGTGCAAACACCAGGACTATGCTGGACTCACTCAGGGGCCACATGGGATGATAGTTAGGCACTGGACTGAAAGTCATGGGAGCTGGTTCCCAGTTCCAGTCCTGCTATTAATGGTCTGGCCTGACATATGTCCCCAGATCTCTTGGTTTAACTTTAAACATGGGAATAATGATAACTAGCCCAAGTCTCTCAAAGGGTCTTGGTAAGGGCTAATTGAGAAGATTTGGATAAAATTCTTGGTAAACCACAAATCATTATATCAAATGTCTTGGCAATTGTTCTCACCATTCCTCCCTTTAAAACTCACTTTCAATGCCACCTCTCAAAGGCAGCCTTCTCTGATTGTTTTGGCTCTACTGGCTGCCTTTCCCTTGGACTTCATAGGGAACTCTTTGCCCTTCTTGATTTCACTTAGCATTTTCTATTGTATATTGAAATTATTTTTATTTATCTTAGCTTCCAAATAGAACGTGAGGACAAATGAGGAGGGGCTCTATTGTCTTACGTGATAGGCACTGAATGATAAGAGGACATTTATAAATATCTGTGAGATTGAATTTTGGACTCAGTCTGTCATTTGTTAAACTTTTATTATGTGTCAACTATGTGCTAAGTGCACTATGTTGAGCATTAAAGATAAAAAGAGAAGCAAAAATAGCCCCTTCTCTCAAGAACCTCAGTTTAACTGAGTAGAAGCCATGCCAACCGTTATGTGTAAACAATCTAGATACAGGAGAAATTGGAAATGAAAGGCAGAAGGCAGAAGAATTAAGGGAGCTCAAGAAAAGGTTTTCTAGAGAAGGGGGGCTTTTGGCTGGTACTTGAAGGAATCCATGGGAGCCAAGAGGCAGAGAAGAGGAGGGAAAGTCAGAGAAGATGCCTGGTTTCTGGAGATGGGATGTTGGGATTGAGGAAGAGCAAGGTGACCAGAGGCACAGAATCACAGAGTACATGGAAAGGGGGCAATAGAAGAGATAAGAGATTAAAAAAGTAAGAGGAGGCCAACTAAGGAAGGACTTTGAATTTCAAATGGATGATCCTGGATACATGCACATACACACATATATACATACAATATCATATTAGATAATATGTATAACATATATAATATAAATGTATGCACACACATATATAAGATTATCTATCCAGATTATCTGGAGTTTATGGAGCTAAGAAGGTCATGCAATCAGCCTTGTGCTTCCTAGATCTCACAGTCCATGGAAGCAACAAGGCAGAAGCTTAGAACAGAGAACAGAGAATTTCAGAGTTGGTAGAGATCTTCACTCAGAGAGTCACTCCAGCTCCAAGAAATTAGGAAATGTCCCCAGTGTTACACAATTAGGAAATGCCAAAGGCAACACTCAAACCCAGGTTTCTGACCACTGGGATCTCTCTATTGGATTGCAGCTGCCTCTCAAAAGAGCTTTGTAATTCTGGTTTCCAGAAAGTGAATAAAGACCGAGAGCTCACTTTGCTCCTTTGAAATACTTTCTTTGTTCTTTGTGCCACTCTTTTTCTCACACTAGCATCACCCAAGACTACCTTGGTAAGTAGGCTCACCCTGTCAAAGCTGAGGCTGGATGGCGACTTGCCCAGGATACCATAGACGGGATCATTGCTCAGGTTTGGTAGATGCTCTTTGAGCTCAGAGAGTCAATCTCTTGGCTCATTCTCAGTAAGAGGATTCACACTCAAATATCTGCTTTCATCTCAGATCCTGAGCGGGCTTCATAAGCATCAATTAGATTTTGATTAATTAATGCACTTGGCTCCACTGGCACTTTCTTCTAAAAGTAACTTCAGGGACAGCAACAGTGCCTTATTATTGTATGAAATAAACTCCTGAGGTTGATTGATTTCCTATAAAATGAAAATGGGAAGAACTAGGACAAGAGTTTCCTCGGACAAGAGGAAATTTATTTTGTCTTCAGAAAAAAAATCAATCTATGGCATCTGTGGATTTGAATCAAAATGGAAATTGGAGCTTTGAGTTCTAATCCTGGCTCAGATTGTCCTACTGTGTGACCTTGAAGAAGTCATCCAGCCTTCAGATGCCCAGTTTTCTCTTCAGTGAAATGGATTGGATAGCTCAGTTGCCCTCTGGAGATATTCCTAGCTTTGACATTCCATGTTCTCATGCCCTTGAAAGCTCTGACCTCCATAGCCCCAATACAAATTGACTTCTTCAGATAGCATATAGAAAAGTGCACACTTGCACATCCTCAAATTTAGGCACATACCCAGGCACACAAATGTGGGCTTACACATAGACTAATGCCCAACACCCACACTCCCTCACCCCCACTTGAAGTTGAAAACCCATTTTCAAGTGGGCACCAAGTTCATACCATGAACCTCACTTCTCCCAATCATCTCTTTCAGAGAACAATGAATTACTATTTGCCTGTACATTTTGTTTTGTATGGGATTTATGAGCTCCCTGGATTTTTTTTAAAGCACTTTCCTCGTATTCCCTGACAGAAAGAAAATGCATGTTTCTACAGGCTCGCAGAACATCCTCCCTGCTACCCCCAACCTAGCAGCCCTTTAGAGATGGAGTACTTTCCTCTGATCTATGAGTCACCTCCAGTGTTTCTCTGATTTTCAAACAAAGTTGGAAAGATATGATTCATCATTTCTGTGTATCTTTTGTTTTTCAAAATATTATTTCTCATTGCTATTAAAATGGATCTGATGCTATTGTGCTACAAGAAATGATGAGCAGATGGATTTCAGAAAAACCTGGAAAAATTTGCATGAAATGATGCTGAGTGAAGTGAGCAGAACCAGGAGAACGTTGCACACAGCTAGAGCAACATCATGTGATGATCAGCTATGAAGAACTGGGACAGAACTTGAAACTTGCCTATTCTCCTGAACAGATGGGAAGTGCCATAGGTTTAGAATTGCAACTCTTCTAAGCCACACAATGATCCAAGATATTTCCAAAAGACCTGTGTTAGAAATGTTATCCACATCCAGAGGGGGAAAAAACTTTGGAATCTGAATGTAGATTGTAGTATATTATTTTCTCTTTTTTCTTTCCTGTGTTTTTTCCCTTTTGTTCTGATTATTCTTTCATGGCATGACTAATGAGGGAATGCATTTAAGATGATTGTACATCTATACCCTATATTGAATTACTTTCTGTCTTGGGGAGGTGAGAGAAGAGGAAAAGGAGGGAGGGAGGGAAAGAGAAAAATTTGGAACTCTAAGTCTGATGAAAATAAATGTTGAAAATTAAAAAAAAGAAATGATGAGCAGCTGGGTTTCAGAAAAATCTGGAAAGACTTACATGAATTGATGCTGAGTAAAGTTAGCAGAACCAGGATAACATTGTATATATTGATAGCAACATTGTGCATGATTAGCTATGATAGATTGTAATGAATAATGAAAACTATCTTTACATATAATTGGAAAAACAGATACTATTTTTAAAAATGGAGCTGATCAGGAGATTTTGACAAAGTTGCTGAACACACACATTGAAAGGCAAAGCTCAAACCATTTTCTCAGAGCTGATGGCAGTCACTGGCTATGTCCTCAGCTGGTCCATCAGTCCATCGATGTTAAGCATTTGTCAGAGGCCAGACGTGTCTTCTCTTGGAAGCTAGACTGGGAAGTCTCCTGGGATGATTATAGAAAAGGATAAGGCTCTGAAACTCTTCATATAGCCCCAATCTAGACTGATGCTATGGCACCAGTAGCAATTAGTTTAACATACACTATAAAATGAAAAGTTTATTACATTTGTGGTCTTTTTTGAGAGTAGAGTTTGTCCTTTGCCTTTCTTTGTATTCTTAGAGTTTAGAACTGTGCTTGGGAAATAGTAGGTGCTTAATAATTGATTCTTGGGGAAAGCAAAACAGTGCTGTGTGAGAACAGTTATGTGAGAGAAGTTTCTTTCTGATCAGGTGATCATGGGAAGCTTCCTGGAAGAGGGGACATTGGACTTCAGTTTTATCAGATAGGTAGTGATTCAGTTTTGGAGGGATCTGACTGGTTCAGTAACTATTTATCAAATGCCTCCTCTGTTCCTAGGGAACATCATCATGGTGCAGCAGACACAGAATTGCTCCCAGAGTCTGGAATACTAGAGTTCAAACCCTGACTCTGTGACCCTGGGTGAGTCATTTAATGTCTCTCAGTGTCTAGTCTGGGCCATCCCATCTGCCCTACATTTGGATGGTGAGCTCCCCTCCCCGCGTCCCCCCCAGTCTCCAACCTGCTGACATACCCTAAGGATCAGCAGGCCTTTCCAGTAACTCGGAGGTTTCACCTTCCTTTCAAGTATTGTCTTCCCAGTCAGAGTCAGAGCTCCCTGAGAGCTGGCACTGTTTTTGAGTTTGTATTTATTTATATCTCGTCCTTAACATATATGCGACATATTGTAAGTGCTTAATGCCTATTCAATCGTTCCTTCATTCATTCCTGGCAAAACAGTTACAGATCTTCTTTGTAGGGGGACTTAGCTCAATGGAAGTTCCCAAACCAAGAAAATCACAGCCCTAGACCCTCTCCTCCAAAAGTTCAAGGTGCCAGACTGTGGAGATACAAGGACAATACACCCCTGCTCTTAGGAGAGTTACATTCTACCGGAGGAGGAGAGTTTACAATCTTGGTACAAAGATGTAAATACAAAGTGATTAGAAGGAATTTCAAGAGGCATTGACTGCAGGCTTGGCACTGTGGGTGTTGGTCTACAGATTTCCTGTAGGAGGAGGCAGTGGAACTTTATTGTGAAGGAAAAAGGGGATGTAAAGAGGCCTAGAGAGGCGGTGTCTTCCCAGCATGGCAGCATGGTCTGGGTGCAAAAGCTGGGAGTGGGAATAGTTTGCCCAGGGAGCAGCTCATAGACCAGCATGGCCTGAATGGCATCTGTGTGAAGGGGAAGAATGGTGAGTAAGCCTGGTATGTCCTTGTCTTCCATTCCTTCAATTCTAGGACTCACCAGGGCCCCAGAGATGCCTCCCTGTCCTGTTGGCCCTGGGCCAGGTGGGCCCAGTCTTCTGCCTCCCTGTCACTTCTCCTGGAACAGAAAAGAAATGGGATGGCTTGTGCCCGATTCCAGGGCACCTCTCAGGCTGCCCTCCCCCTTGGGGCTCATGAATGTTTGTCTCCTTCCTAAACAAAAGCTCTAAGAGTATGCCAGTGTCTGTTAAAGAGAAGGCAAATGCACTTAGCTTCAGGTATTTTTAGTTCTTCCCTTGTGAAAGGAAAACAAAAATAAAATGGTATGCAAAATTGGAAGCAGGTGCATCTCTTGTCTGAGTGATCCCTGCAGGGTCCTGAGGGGCAGTGACAGGCTAGATGTCCAAAGCCGTCATTTTACATTTGTGTTATCTCTTCTATGCCATTCTGTAGTCTGTCATGGGATCTCATGTGTCAGAAGATTCCACAGGCAGCCACACTCTGAGCAATGGAAGATAGCCCAGGAAATGACTTTGGGAATGAGAAGACATTTGTCTGCTGTGGTATGAGCCCTAGGCCTAAACTCCTAGCCACATGTGGTAGACAAAGAAGGGGCCTCTGGCTCTGAACTGCTTGAGAATTTGGTCTAAGGAGCTTTTCTACATGCTAAAGGAGCAGGGAAACATGCTACTCCTTGAAACTTGATAGTGAGCTTGGGTTATAGGACTCAAGGGAAGGAGCACTGCACACATGTGTGTCAGTCCTGGCTCTATTCTGTGACCCTATGCACTGTGACCCTGGATGAAGCATGTCTATCTGAGCTTCCTACAAAATGAGTGGAGCTGATGATGTTGGCACTACCCACTACACAGGACTATGGAAGAAAAATGCTTTGTGGGCAAAGTCTTATGGAAATTGAATTCAGAAGAAGGATGGATTGGAGGAAAGGAAAGATGGAAAGAAGGAAAGAGAAAAGGAGGGAAGGAGGGAAATATGGAAGGAAGGAAGGAAGGAAAGAGGGAAGAAGGGGAGGAAAGGAAAGAAAGGAGGAAGGAAGGAAGGAAGGAGGAAGGGAAGGAAGAGAAATAATTCAATGCTTAGAAGCAAGACCAAATCTAAGAATAGCCAAGGTTATTGAGTTGTGCTGACAGTTTAGCAATATGCTTCCATAGAATTATTACAGGATTTGGAATCAGGGTTCCTGGGTGTAAATCAGAGCTTTGTTAACTACTATCTATGTGCCCTTGGGCAAATCACTTCATGTCTAATATGACTCAACCTTCATCTCTGTGAAGTGGGCATGACAGTGTTTGCACTAATGACTTTATGGTATTTGGTTTTTTACAGAAAGTGCTTTGTAAATGGGAAAATTCTATATTAATGGGGACTCTTATCCTACTTATCTGTGTTCATGCTTTATCTCCTCTTAGGTTGAGACATCCTTGAGGGCAGGGGCTATATCTCATTTATTTCTAAATCTCCCCATCACTAAGAACAATGTCTTATTTGTAGGAATGCATAAAACTTAGTACTAGAATGGATGAGTGGATCAATTGGATCAATTATGAACACTTTTGAGTACCCTCAGAACTTGCCTCATGTATTACCATGGCACAAAGTTGACTTTGACTCTCAAAGAATAATCTCTGGCCAGTCCTACCAAACTCAAAACAAACAGGTGAACAAAAATAAAACTGTGTGTACAACCTCATTGATGGACTTTATGTGGTTCTGGCTTCTGAGGACCAGAGGAGCTAAGGAGAAGCTCATCATGAGAGAAGCTCTCACCAGCGGATGAAGCATTTTTCAGTCATAATAACTCATGAAACATTCTTTTAGGGTGAGGAGAGTAGCAGCCCATGTCAATGGAGGCAACTCTCATTCCAATGAAATAAATTTTCAGAGTATTGAAGTGAGTACTCCATGATGATAGCAGATCATAAATGGAAAGTGTCCCAATCTTGGCATCTGATGCCTTAAGTTGGAATATCTACCCTGGAGTTTATTTGGTGCATTACCTTGGTACATTTCCCAATCTGTAAAGTGACCTGTAATCATGTAGGCATGGCTTCCTCACAGGGCTGTTGAAAGTCTGGAGAAATGGTAGCAATTGTGTCTTAAATGGTCCATAAACAGTCAGTTAATAAGCAACGTTTTTCTTATCTTCAGATGTCAGCTCTATCACTATGGAAATAACCTTGTGACCTAATTGGGGGGGGGGCACTCTGTGAAACCTGACGTGACCAGAGCCGTTCCCGCTTGGATATTAATCTTAGTCTTAGGAGGCTTCTGGGGCCACATCTTTTATTCATGCTGTCCATGCAGATGATATGGGGCGGTATGTTGAATGACTTGGCGAGATTTATTTTATTTTTGGCAATGGCTTGGGATTAATGCAATAACCTGTTATCTTTAAATGTGAATAGAGCTCTTGCCTGACTCTATTTAGAACATCACTGGGATGAGTTGGCTCAAAGTCAGACTTATTAAGCTAATTTGAGAATTGATATTTTGGGCAATTTCCCTTAAGGAGGATGAGATCAGGGATGGAGGGAGTCACAGGGGGAGGGGCAGCAGACAAAACCAAAGACTTTTCAACCAAAGCAAATGAGAGACAGTAATAAGGTGTCCTGATTATTCTGAGGAGGGAAGGACCACACTCCTTACTGGGGTAAGGGTAGAGAGGAATCAGGGAGATCTCCAAAGAGGAGATGCCATTGAGCTGGACCTTGAAGGATTTGGATCATTTTAGTGAGAGGATGGGGTGGGAAGGTGCTTAGAATGGCAGACTAGAAGGATGCTACAGAGATATTATACCTGAACTTCAACAAAGAATTAGACAAAGTTTCTTCTGTAGTCCTTGCAAGGGAGGCAAGCTACACTGGAAAGACTTGGAAATGGTGGAACGATTAGATCTAAAGTATAGTTAATAATGGTTCAATGTCAACTTCCACAGTTTGACTTTGGTGGCATGCTTCCAGATATGCCTTTGGCTCTGTTCTGTTGACTATGCTTTATCAATAACTTAAATGAAGAAATAGGTGATATGTGTGTCAAGTCTGGAGGGGACACAAAGCTGAGAGGGATGGCTCACTTAAAACACAGCAGTGTTGAACTCCCAAAAGACCTTAGAAGCCTAGCAAAATGGGTCAGATGTATTAAGGTGAAATTTAATAGGGACAGCTGCAAAGACTGGGAATCCAGAACTGAATAAAGGAGAATGAATTGTGCTCTGTGTGACAGTAAGTCACTTAATAAGTATTTATTAAGTGGCCATTATGTGCCAGGCACTGTGCTAAGTGCTGAAGATAGAAAGAAAGACCAAAGATCGACTTTGCTCCCAAGTCACTCCTGGTGTGGTATGGGAGACAACATGCAAATAGCCAGACCCAAAAACACTATTTACAGGATGGATTGGAGAGAAACAACAGAAGAAAGACACTGGGGTTAAGGGGAATGATGGAAGGCTTCCTGGACAGAGGGGTTTGGGAAAATTTTCTGGGCTTTCAGAATAGTACAGATTGCTCTCTGCTTAAGAGCCCATTTTTTCAAGACAAATATTTTCTTCAAGACACAGTTATGGATGTGAAGTGTGGAGCCTCCCTATCTTGGCAGCATTGTAGGTACCCTAAATGGCAAGAAATACTAATGGTGGGGGTTGGTTGGGGGTGCCTCAAAAAGGGACTAAGCAGAGTGCTTCCCTGGGCCCAAGACACTGCTAAAAGATCTTAAAGTATGTCTTCAGCATATTGAACAGGTTCCTTATTAAAGCTCTATGGGAGAATGAGGATAAATTTTTAAGTTTCTAAAAGATAAAAAAAAATCACCAATTGATGGTCATCCAACCCATTGGAACAAGTGTTCCTGCTGAAAAGATCCATCAAAGTATTGAATTTGAAATGTCAGATCTGACTCTTGGGTCCAAAAAATCAAGGTGTATGTGTTGAGGGAGGATGTGTGACTCAACTACAGATCCTGTCAAAAAGATCTGAGGATATGAAAGGACAAAAAGTTCTCTCTTTTTATCTAGTCAACAGTGTAGCATGCCATTGGAATTTAGGTTGCATTGAAAGAGTTTGAGTATTTATGATTTTAGACGTAATAGTCCCAGTGTCTTCTGCCTTCATCACCCCTAATCTGGAATATTGCATTTGCTAAGATATTGAGAGTCCCTGAGGAGGTCAACCAGGATGGCAAATGCACTGGACTGGACAGGTGATGTGGGTGCATCTGTTGAAAGAGCTGGAATATTTAGCCAGAGGAGAGAATTTAGGGGAAATGTGATAATTGCCTTTAAGTATTTGAAGGACTATAATTGGAAAGATGGATGAGATTCAGTTTGTTCTATTTGGCCCCAGAGAGCACAGAGCTGTAGGTGGGAGCTGCAAAAATGGATATTTTGGTTCTATGGTCAGAAAAAACAGATCAGGAAACAAAATTACCTTTCTAATAAATAGATGCCAAAGAGCAATGGGGCAATAGCCTTATAACTTGGGAGGCGATAGCTTTCCTATTTTTGTAAGCCTTCAAATGAAGGTTGGATGACTATTTGCTGGGAATGTTAAAAAGAGAGATTTTGCTCAAGTTCAGAATGAAGCAGAGATTCCCTGAGGTTGCAGCCGGATCTGAGACTCTTAATGGAACCAACCCTGCCACAAGCAGCACTCAGACTGTCATCTGAGACTGTCATTTTAGAAAGGAATGAGATGGAATTATTTTGATGGGATTTGGAAATGTTCCCCCAAAAAGTGGTCTAGGAAGCATATAATGTTATGAAAGGAAAGAAAGAAGGTAAGACACAAATTTCTAAAATGATAATTTGTGAAAAAGTGATTTGGAGTAAGAGAACCTGAATTTGCATCCCAGCTCTCTTGTTTTCTGCCTCTGTGACTTCATATATGTGACTTCTCCTCTCTGGACCTTAGTCTCTAAATGGAGGATTTAACAGTCACTCTAGTTCTAAATATCTGATCAGATAATGAAAACAAAGACAGCTCAGTCTCATCTTTAGTCCAAGAGGAGGTTTCCTGGGTACTTTCAGGTTCTGGCATTCAGCAATTCTCCCTTAAACTTGTGTCTGTCTCCATTATATCCCACAGATAAGGCCCACTTTATGCATAAACACTTGGTGACAGCATTTAGGGGTGCCCAGGCAAGTCCACCCTGTTCCAGAAATCTCTATCCCTATCTAGCCATATGGGTATTGCCTGAAAGCCAACCAGTAATGAGCCTGTGCATTGCAATCCTCCCATAATGGCTCAGTAGCTTTAGTTCATTTAATAGATCCTTGGATGGCATGTCCTCTATTTCTCTCTCTTTCTGGAGAACCCTGGTGTGGTCTGACCAGGACAGAGAACAGGGTGACTGTTTAGTCCCTTGTTCCAGATGCTGTCCCTCCCTTAAAGCAGTCCTTATTCAAAGAACTTTAGCTTTAGGGATTCAATTTGTCAAGTGAGAAGTGGCAAGCAGAGTTTGGAGCCTTGAATCAGCCTATCATCCATAGTCTGGGTGGTGAGGGGAGGAGGAGGTGGCTGGGGCTGCCATCTATAGGTCCATATACCATTGAGTGCTGACACCCGTGGTTGATGGAGGCAGTCCCATAGCTGATGTCATTTATGGAAGGTCAGCAAAGAGTGACTGTTGATATGATGATACTAGACTGGAAACATGAATAACCACTGCACCTGTAATTTGGAAGGAAACTGGCTAGGGGAGAGATTCAGGGTGATAATGAGGAGAAGGAGAATGATAGCTTCCCTTGGCATATTTCTGTCCCATCCGTTGTCTCATAATTATCTAATGAGGGAGGGAGGAAAGACCAAGATGATTATCCCCAAACTGAAGACAAAATGGTCAGGATTAACCATGGACATAAGCATTCAAGAAACTTTTTATGAAGTAGCTACTACCATGTGACTGCAACATCCACACCTTTTGATTGAGAGACCTCACTGCATAGGCATCTACCCCAAGATAGTCAATGGCAAAAAAAATCCTTTTTACATGAACGTATTTATAGCACTACCTTTGTGTTGGTAAAGAACTGAGGACAATGGTGATGCTCATTGACTGAAAAATGGCTAAAGAAACTGTGGTCTGGGGCGGCTATGTGGTGCAGTGAATAGAGCACCAGCCCTAGAGTCAGGAGGACCTGAGTTCAAATCTGGCCTCAGACACTTAACACAAAAACTAGCCATGTGATCTTGGGCAAGTCACTTAACCCCAATTCCCCTCCAAAAAGCACACACACACACACACACACACACACACACACACACACACACATACACAAAAAGAAACTGTGGTCCATGAATGCAATGGAATGTCACTGTACTTGAAACAAAAAAGAAGCATGAACTGATGCAGAGTAAAGCAAAATCCATGTGATCACATGTATAAGCCATCACATTCTACCCCATCTTCTCCAAAAGATTGTTCCCTTGACCATCCCAACTCGCTTGCTATTAACATGTCTTGCCCATCCTCCAAAAATCCTTTCAATTCATCCTACCTTTTAGATGTTGCACTATATCTCTCATCTCTCTTGTAGCTTAACTTCTTGAGAAGGTCATCTGCAGAAGGACTCTCCACTTCCTTTCCTCTTAGGTCATCTGCAGAAGGCACCTCCACTTCCTTTCTTCTCATTCTCTTTTTAATTTAAGCCACAGACTGGTTTCTAATGTCACCATCCAAAAGAAACTTCTCTTTTCAAGGTAGCATTGACCTCCTGGTTGCTGAATCCAATGGTCTGTTATCAGTCTTTATCCTTCTTAACCTCCCTGCAGCCTTTGACACTGCCAATAACCCTCTTCTCTTTGAGACTCTCTTTTCTCTAAGTTTTTATGACATTACTCTCTCTTGGTTTCCTCCAGTCTCCTTTGTTGATTCTTTATCACGATTACATCCACTAACCATATTTGTTCCATAGACCTCTCTCCTGGTCCCCTTTCTCTTCTTCCTTTCACTTGGTAATATCAGTTCTCATAGATTCAATGATCATCTCTATGTTTATGATTTTCAAATCTACTTATCCATCCCTAACTTCTCTGCTCACCTCTGGTCATGCATCTTCAACTGTCCTTTAATCATCTTAGACTATGTCCCATAGGCTTTTAAAACTCAATAGATCAAGAGTCGAGTTCATAATCTTTCCTTCCAAATCTCCCCTCTTCCAACTCCCCTTTTCCTGTAGAGGGTCCTGCCATCCTCCCTATTACTCAGGCTAAAATCTATTCTCGATCATCCTCAATGCTTCACTGTCTCATAACCCTTTTGTACTAATCTATTGCCAAGACCCCTTGATTTGCACCTTTGTAATATCTCTAGCATATGACCCCATGTCTCCTCTGATACGACCCCCACTCTGGTGCAGGCCCTCATCACCTCACCCTGGACTACCACATAGCTTGCTAGTTGGTCTCCCTGCCACAAATCTGCCCCCACTTCAGTCCATCTTATATCATATGGCCAAAATGATTTTCCTAAACCCAGGTCGGCCCATACCTCACACCCCTCAATGAACTCCAGTGTCTTCCCAGCACCTCTAGAACCAAACATGAAATCTTCTGCTTAGCATTTAAAGCTTGTAGTGGCCTGCTTCCTGCTCCCATCTTTCCAGCCTGTTCTGTTTACTTCACATCAACCTGCACATACTTTGCAATCTCCTGGTTTTACCTTAACAAGATCCTCTGTCTCCAGACTTTGGATGTTTTCTCCTGGCTATTATCCCCACCTGAAATACTCTCCTTCCTCTTCTCTCTAGCTTGCCTTCCTTCTGAATCCCACCTTTCCTATCCTTATTCTGGTGCCTTCTGCCTGATGATTATCTCAGATTTGTTCTGTAGGTAATCTCTTTATACAGTGATTTACATGTTGCATTCCCCATTAAACCGTGGACTCTCCTGTTCCTTTAAGGCTGGAGCTGTATTTAACCTTTCTTTGTATCCCCAGTACTTAGCACAGAGCCTGGAACATAGCAGATACTTAATAAATATTATTTATTAATATTGCATTAATATAAGATATTAATAACTACTTGCTGACTGACTGAGAAAGTAAGGGATTTGTCCACATCAGTATTTAGTAAACAGCATGACGTGGATTTGAACGCAGGCCTCCTAATCACAAGTCTCTTCCACGTGACGATGTTCTGTGGACATCTCCAACACAACACAGCCCCCAAAGAACTCATTATTGTCATGCTTCCCTCCAACTCCCAAAGCTGTGTCACAAGCCCTAACAATTTGCCAGTTCCCCAGGTTTGTCCCATCAAAGATGCCCTTGAATCTTTTCTCTCCCTCAATGCCCCACAGAGAATCAGTGGGTTAGTCTTGGCAGTTCTACCTTCACAATGTTTTTGTGCTCATGCTGTAGCTAGCGTCCCAGGTCCGGTCCTTAGCATCTCACGTCTGCATTGTCTCAGTAGCCCACTGATTGCCCTTGTGTATCCCCATCCTCCCTGCCATAGCCAGATTGACATGTCTGAACTATGTGTCTGCTGTGCCATCTTCCTATTTCCTTAAGGATGAGGTGCACACTTGTCAGTCTGTCTTTTCAAACCCTTCACAAAGGGGCTCTCACCTGCTTTTCCTTTTGTTTCAGCTTTATTCCCATCCTTAATTCGATGTTTCAGTTCAAATGGCTTCCATGCCAGCTCCATTCACAGTGGTGCACCTGTTCTCTTTCTGGGCTTTCTGCAGGCTCCCATCACATCTGTCTTGGAACCCTCTCCTTTCTCTCGTCTGCTCCTCAGGATTTCCAGCTTCATTCACAACTCTGTCCATGGTTACAGCCTCCTGATTATATAGTTCTTGGTATTTGCTCCATCTTGAAATTCTTTTGTTATATTTTCCATCCCCTGCCCCAAATGTCCAATTGCTTCCTTTTATCTGCTCTCTTCCCAGATCCTAGCACAGTGCCTGCATGCAGTGGCCACCTTGAAAATGTTTGTTGAATTTAATTGAATGACCTTTCCGTTGACTCACTGCATCAACAACTCTGTGGCTTTGTGTGTTCTAGACCTGACACAATAGCTATGTAACTTGCAAAAGCACAGGATTTCGGAGTGGTGAGGGAACTCATTGGCCATCCGTGAACTAATTATTTCCCACACTGAACCTTTGTTTCCTCATCTGTAAAATGGTCACATTCTCATTCATTGTACTGTTACCAGTAAAGGGCTTTGCAAAGCTTAAAAGGCCATTTTACTATTATCTTTATTCTTTTTCTCATTTTATGATGGGCTAGCTTTTTCCCCTTTTAGTCTGACCCCTTATTTTATCCATGGAGAACTCTCAGTATAGATGATCCTCCCATTCAAGCATACTAATAATTCCTTGGCAATGTATAATCTTGTAGAATTTCCTGGGGACATGGAGCAATTGGTTAAGGGTGCATCCCAGGGTCGCCAAGGCAACATGGGGCAGAGGCAGAATTTGACCCCAACTGTTTCAAGGTCTCACCTCTGTCCACTAAATCATGTTCATTACAACGATTCTTATCTCTTTTTTCCCCTTGGCTGGGAGGTAGAAGTCAGAAGAGGAGCTGAGGAGAATGCTGTCTTTGGGGTTCAATCATTCAGAAGACTATTCAGTTTTTTCACTTGGAATTCAGGGGAAACCTAAGATCTTTTTGAAATTCTCTCAAGAGCCTTGATCCAACCCCAGCTTCCCTCTCAGCTCAGTGTATTCTTTTGGGCCCTTCTGGCAGCTCTCTGTGTTGACATGGTATCTGTCACTACCAGGTTATTCCATGGCTGTGACATCAGTGCCTCTGTTCTCTTTCCTCTTTCCAAGGGAGCTTTCCCATCTGGGGACTGGCTTTGGCTTCAAAAACTTTAGCAGGGAAAGGAAAGAGGACATAAGCATTAAAGTCAGGAGGGGAAGGAATCCCATGAGATCCTTTCTGTGGGTGAAGGAAAGAAAGTACTGCTGCTTGGGGAGATCATGACCTTTCCAGGGCTTGATCAGAACTGTCCACAGTGTTGGATGTTTCTCAAGCTTAAATGGAAAGCTTCAATGAACTGGAACTGGCCTCACAGTAACACTGGACAGTTATTGATTGGCGGCAACTTGACAGATCAAACCAAGCAGCTGGAGATATTTCCTGTCTTTCACTTCCAATTTTCCTAATATTTCTCTTGTTGTTGAGTAGGGAAAGGGTGAGTGGTTGAGTAGAATCTGGAGGTGTGTATGCATGTGTTCTATGATCACAATTCATATTTATGTAGCACTTTAAGACAGAGAGAATTTCCCACGAAATCATGATGCTAATACCTTTTACTATTATCAACACATTTCCCAAAAAGTGAGCTGGAGTTAGGGTCAGAGAACCTAAGTTCAAGCCTCTTTAATTCTCTTTTCTACTTGCGTGACCAAGTCTAAATCACTTCATGTAATGAAGCCTCTCAAGGAGGAAGAGGGTTGGATCAGATGTTGTCTCTTCCAGTTAAATGCAGGATCCTAGGACCAATACCCCCATGAGGTAGGTAGCACATTTGTCACTACCCCCATTTTCTAGGAAAAAAGATCACCTCAGACAACTGATAGGACTTACTAAACTTCACACCTCGAATTACAATTCAATTTATTTCACAGAATCACAGAATTTCTAGTTGGAAGTGACCTGACTGGTCTTCTAGTCCAAACCATACAGAACCTGCCATTCCCAACCAGTGGTTTAGGCCAAGTGTGAAGAGTCCTAGTGACAGGGAGCTTCTTAACCATAACAGCCCATTCCGCTTTGACATAGCTCTAACTGTTAGGGCAGTTTTCATTTCCCCTGACATCCCTTTTCCCAATTTCTCCCACTTCTCAATTTACTTTCTTGGGTCTAAAGTCTAATCCCTCTTCCATCTTGTCATAGCAGAAAGAGACATTCTGTCACAGGGCTTCTCAGTTTGAACCTAGCCTCTGATGCATGTTTCTTGGGTAACCTTGGGCAATTCACTGACTTTCTCTAGGCCTCAGTTTCCTTAGCTGTTAAATGAGAGGGATGGATTAGGTGACCTTGGGAGTCCTTTCCTCATCCAAATTGATGATTTTAAGTCCTTACTCCATGAAAAGGTTAAGCGATTTTAATGCTTACACATTACAAGGATGAGACAAGGTAGTTCCTTAGAGTTCATGATTTCTGTAAGGGTGATTAAGGGAGCAAAGACAGAACTGCTGTAAACTATCTTGTGAAGGGTTACCTCACACACGCACATAAACCCACATGCATGTGCACACACACACACACACACACACACACACACAGACACAGACACAGTCACACATGCCCTGAAGGAAGGAAAAGGAGGAGGGAAGTGGCTGAATATTTCTTGAAATCTGGGGACTGTGGGTGAAAGACATTTAAACAAAGGAATAGGGAGGAGGAAGGATGCTGAGCCACACTTTTGTCTGGGCTAGGCAAGAATGAGGTTTTTAAAACACTATACCAATAAGAGTAGGATAAAAGGATCCAGGATGGGGAAATGGGATGTGTGTCTGTGCCTAGGGATGCTTGAGGCAAAAGAAGATGCAGACACCAAAAAGTGATTTCCTGCCCTCCTACCCATCTCCTCTATTACTTGTCTTAAGAAAGGAGAAATAAGAGAGAGAGAGAGAGATGGGGGTGGGGAGTGAGAGAGACAGACAGAGAGACAGAGAGACAGAGAGAAGACAGAAAGAGAGAGAGAGAGACAGAGAGAGAGACAGAGAGAGAGAGAGATAGAGAGAGACAGAAAGAGAGAGAGACAGAGAGAGAGAGAGAGAGAGAGAGAGACAGAGAGAGAGAGAGAGAGACAGAGAGACAGAGAGAGACAGAGAGACAGAGAGACAGAGAGAGAGACAGAGAGACAGAGAGAGAGACACACACAGAGACACAGAGACACAGAGACAGAGACAGGGAAAAAGAGATGGGGGCAGCTAAGTGGTGCAGTGAATAGAGCACTGGCCCTGGAGTCAGAAAGACCTGAGTTCAAATGCAGCCTCAGACACTTAACACTTACTAACTGTGTGACCTTGGACAAGCACTTAACCCCAATTGCCCTGCCCTCTCCCCCACCCCAAGAAAAAAGCAAAAAAAAAAAAAAAGACAAAAGAGAAATTTTTAGGAGGTAGATGTGATTGTGACTGAGTAATGAGCCTGGAATAATAATTATTTCAAGGGAACCAAGCTTAAGTTACCTATTGCTGATGTTTAAAAAGGAAATAGAATGTGATTTGATGGGGGAGAAAATAAACTTAACAACTATAGCCTTGAATGTTAATTGCTATTACAGAATGGATTAGAAAAGAGAACCCACCAATTTACTGCATGCATGATACACACCTAAAATGTAAAGACTCATGCAGAGTTAAAATGAAGACCAGAAGTAAATTTTATAATGCTACAACCAAATAAAAAAACAAACAAACATGATTTACAACCATGATTTCAGACAAGGTAAAATTAAATGTAGATACCGTTAAAAGAGAACAATAAATAAGTAAACTACATTGTTCTTTCAGGCAAAGTGATAATGAATCAAAATAAATATTAAATCTATATGCACTGGTTAATATGGTATCTAAATACTTAAGGAATAACTAACTGAATCTCAAAAAGCCCTAGATAGAAAGATAGCAATTATAGCTGAATCAATGTGCTTCTTTTATACATTAGCATATCTGACATAAAAATAAATAAGAAAATTATAGATCTGAACAGAATGTTGGAAGAAAGATATTCTAGATCTTTTGTGATTGTGGAATGGTAATACTAAAGCTGATATTTGTTTTTCAGTGTCACATAGGACCCTTACAGAAAATTATCATGTGTAAGAAGAGTACAAAGAACTCACGAATAGATGCAGAAAGGCAAACAGTTAAACATGTTCTTTTTAAACAACATTGTAATAAACTTTATAATCACAATGGAAATACATCCAAATATGCATAAAGACAAACTAATGATATTCTAAAAATGAGCAAATAAGTACACAAAACGAAGAAATCAGGTTACATTTTTCTTTTTGTGTATGTGTGTGTGGCTCTGAATCCTTCCAACTCTATCCCATAGAAGAGTATTCGAATTTCTCTGATCTCTCCCACTTTTGCACATTTATGTAGGCTACTCTTACATATCTGAAATGTTTCAGGAGAATTAAGGTCAGCCTCATAGTATTTCAGAATAGTATTCACCCCAATGTCTAAATGTAGGGGCAACTAGGTGCTGTAGTGGGTAAAGCCCTGCTGAGTCTAGAGTCAGGAAGACTCATCTTTTTGAGTTCAAATCTGACCTCAGATACTTACTAGCTGTGTAATCCTGGCTAAGTCACTTCACCCTATTTGCCTCAGTTTCCTTATCTGTAAAATGAGCTAGAGAAGTAAATGGCAAACCACTCCAGTATTTATGCCAAGAAAACCCCAGATGGGGTCACCAAAAGTTGGAAACTACTTAAAAAATCTTAATAAGATAGTAGAAAGAAGTTTATCAGTGTTACACTAATTCCATTTCAGTTTGTGTTCATTTTGTTACTGAGATTTTCTGAGTAATTATTTTCCTAGAAATTGTCTTTCTATGATAAGATAAGCATCTGTCTGGCATGACACAGGTAAGCAACATGTACCTATTCTCATCCAGCTCATGAACATAAGCAGACCCTCTGATAAGACAATGGAAAGGAAAATATTATAAACGACTTGATCAGTAATTTGGAAATAAGCCACCAATAAGATTTTGTGGTGAACAAGTCAGGAACACCCATAGCTAAAAATATGAAAAAGTCTGTGAAAGTCCCAGCCATCGGTGTGCTCCTGGGTCACCTGGGGCTGCTTCCAGACTTCCACACACTCCAGGCTGAAGCAGCTGGTGTTGCCTTTCAGCAGTGGTCTTGCTCAACTGCAACTTGCCAGAGGACCACCTCAGGAGGTGGGCAGAAAGGAAAACTTCTGAGTGTGGTCTGAACAATGTTTTCAGACCATCTGTAGATCCGATTGCTGGTTTGTTCTGAGAGGAGGGTATTGTTTGCACACTTTGGGTAATAGTTTTGTTGCATGCATTGCAAAGTATAAGACCAATGAAGCTTTTTATTTATAAGTTAGCATAAATAATGAAGGTAAGTTGGCTCTGCATGGGCACTATAGGTTACAATAGGGGCACTCAGACTGCTTTTATGGAAGCTAAAAAGTCTTCCAAACAGAAGTGGGTAGAGAGGGCATTGCAGGCACAGGGCATGGGAGGCTGTCCATGCAACATTGAGGATGCAGGAAATGAATGTCATACATAGGAAACAGGTAGCAGCTAGGTTACCTGAAACAGAGAGTGTGGAAAATGAAGTAAGGGAGACCAGCCTAGAAAGGGAGGTAGGATTCAGACTGATGAGAAAGTTTAATGTCACACTGGGGAATTTCATTTGGTTCTAGAACCATTTCATATGCTTGATAAGAGGAGTGACTGGGTTAGGTTGACAGTTCAGGTATGTCCTTGAAAGCTTATGAAGAATGAATTGGAAAGGGAAGAGACTGGAATGAGGGAGATCAGGTGGTAGCCCATCCAAATAGCACAGGAAAGAGGAGCTGAGGGTTTGTATTTTGAAGAAGAGTAGATGCTACCCATGGGATGTTGGGCAAGTCACTGCCTTCTTCCAGCTCCACTTTCCTTGAAAGAGGGAGTTAGAGTAGATAACTAGGTGGAGCAGTGGATAGAATGTTGGACCTGGAGGCAGGAAGACCTGAGTTCAAATCCAACCTCAGACCCTGAGCAAGTCACTTAATTCTCTCTGCTTCTGGTTTCCTCATCTGTAAAAATAAGTTGGAAAAGGAAATGGCAAACCATGCCAGCCTCTCTCCAAGAAAACCCTAAATAAAGTCAATCAGACACAACTGAATGGACAGAACTATAAGAACAACAACAGCAGCAGTAGCAACAACACCAGCAACAAAAACCTAGTTGTTCTCCAATGCACATTTTAGCCCTAAATCTCACATCAGAACTTGAACTCCATTGGCATAGCCCAAGAATACTGTAGCTCATCTCCATGACACAAAGTGATGGTGGAGCAATAGTGAAATGGGAAAGACAATCACTTCAATGGGGCTTTCTGACACCCGAGATGCCAATGTTGGGAATTTTCAGATAGTATGTAAGATTTGTATTTTGCATATTTCTAGGCAGAATGTTAAATTTCTGACTGTAGAGAACTGTCCTTTTGGGGGGGTCTTTGTACCTCAACATCTAGCACAGGGTTTAACACATAGCAGGGGCTTGATAAATGCATTGGTTAAGTGATCCCCAAATTCCTAATAGCCTAGAAAACCCCCAAATTCTAGACAATAAAGGATAGGAATTCTGGAAACCTCCAGGGCTCCCTGAAGAAGGCACTTGGGAGCAGAAGTGATGGTCATCTAAGCACCAGCCACAGTACTCCTAAATGTACGATGGTGGTAGTGTGTTTACTGCCCTCTGAGGGTTAGGCAGACAGGGAGGAACAAGTGGGAAACACATCCAGGAGAAGTCACGGACTGGAGGAAGTCGGAGGGCAGGGCAGAAGCTCACCCTATTGTACCAGTTGGCAGACTCTTAGCCTAGCTCATTATTACTGCTAACATTCCTCAAGGCACAGCAGCCTCTTGCCCTAGTTCCCAATGTCAGCTTTAGAGCCACAAATCCCGAAGCTTTCCCACTTCCACTTTGGCTATCCCAGTCTTTGTAACAATGAGGTCCAGAAAGCCTAAAACCCCATGCAAAGCCAATGCTGAGTGTGGCAGGGAAGGAAGAGCCCAGCGTGGCCCCGGCTTCACCTAGCCAATGCTGGAGTGTGTCTACATGTTGGCCGACATCTTTTCTATACGGCAGGCACTCTTCCATTTGATGCAACCTAAAAATAGTTGAGCTGCTCACAGGGACGTCTTGGGAATAAGTGTTGGACTCTTGGCTGTTGGAGCTACAAAAGGCAATATGCTTTTTGGAAAGGTATCAGCTGGTGTTTTGTTCTGTTAGAGGCTTCTCAAATTGTCTCTCTTGGAAAAAACACAGGCTGTCTTTTGCCAAGTTCCCTGCTGAGAAGGGGAAGAGAAGCCATCAAACAAAGATCAAAGAGGAATGTGTTCATCTGAGGACACACTTGCAAACAGATGTGAACATGCTCAAACACATGCACACTCACACATGCGTGCATATGTGTGTCTACACAAGCATGAACTGATGGTCACCAGGGGGTGCTGTGGTGTAGTGAGAGTGATTGTGATTTCTTTTTCAGACTCATCTCATGTCCCTGCCTTTCCTTTCTCCAAATGCTTGTTCCTAAATCCCAAGTCAGGCCAAATCAGTGGCTCCTGAAAAGCTCCTGCTGCACGCGTGCGTGTGTGCGCGTGCGCACACACACGAACACGCACAGAGAGACAAAGGCACACGTGTATGTTCACATGTGCATGCCTGTAATATGTGTGCATGTATGTATAGAAATCAAACCTGCTTTAAGTGGGATAGTTAAATACTTTGCTCAAACTTCAGCTGCACAGTGTGCATTGCATACTGTTCAGTTGTGCCTGACTGAGATCCCATTTGGGATTTTCTTGGCAATGGAGTGCTTTGCTATTTTCTTCTCCAGAACATTTTATGGATGAGGAAACTGGAGCAAACAGGGTTAAGTGACTTGCCCAGGGTCACACTGGTAGTGTCTGAGGTTGGCTTTGAACTCAGGAAGATGAGTCTTCCTGCCCGAAGACCCAGCACTATATCTGCTGCAACGCCTCCTAGCTGTCCCATGCACACATAGTATATGTACCCTATTAAACTAGAAGGTCATGGAGTGTGATATTTCATTGTTGTAGCCAAAGCAGCAAAATACTTGTACCATGTAGCTATTTAATAAACATTTGTTCATGTGTCAGTCTTTCAATGATGCAAAATAACTCTTGATTAACCACAGTCGAAATTGATCAGACTTAAAAAGAGGAGTCTAGGTTAGCCTGGGATTCAGGGTCTTTTACAGTGTCTCCCAATTGCTGTTCTAGCCTCATCTCCCTTTGGTCCCATTTGTACCCTCTGCATTCATGGTCATAATCTTTCCTTACCTTACTGCCTCTGCAGCACCCCACCCCGAATTCTGAGTCCTTGCTGTTCCTCACAGGTGATGCTGCAGGCCTTGAGTGCTCTCCCTCTTCCCCTCTGTTCCCTTCTAGACTCCACCTTCAGGTGGGGATGGGGTGGGGTGACTTTCCTGCACCCCCCAAGCTGTCCTCTCTTTGGCACACACCTCTATACGGGCATGCTATCTTCTCTCTAGAACGAAAGCTCCCTGAGTCACCGTTTTTCACTCTTACCTTTGTGCCCTGAGCACAGCTCATGGGCTTAATTAATGCGTCTTGATGGATTGATCACCCCACTCTAAGCACTACTAGAAAGCAACTGAACGTGGTCTTGGTCCTGGAACCAAAACGAACTCTATGATTACAGTGTTTTCTTTGAGTTCCGAGGGGAGCGTGTTGGCACTGGCCTGTGGGATCCTGAAGTATAGTGATTTTGCTTTGACCTCAAACCCTAATGTTTTCTAAACACCCACCAGATTTCTCCCTGTTCCTCAGTGCCTTTTGGTCAGCAGAAATAAAGA
This sequence comes from Gymnobelideus leadbeateri, assembly GCA_011680675.1. Classification (NCBI taxonomy): domain Eukaryota; kingdom Metazoa; phylum Chordata; class Mammalia; order Diprotodontia; family Petauridae; genus Gymnobelideus; species Gymnobelideus leadbeateri. Next base: position 264,128 of record WOXC01004935.1, read on the forward strand.
ACATAGTGCTCTCAGTCTTTTTCAAGTCAAGTCAATAATCGTTCATTCTTGTCAGCCATTTTTTCAGTCACATCTGACTCTTCATGACCTTATTTCATGGTTTTCTTGGCAAAGATACTAGAGTGGTTTGCCATTATCTTCTCTAGCTCGTTTTACAGATGAGAAGCTGAAAACTGAGGCCTAAATGGTTAAGTGACTTGCCCAGGGTCACATGGCAGGAATTGAACTCAGAAAGATGAATCTTCCTGACCTCAGGTACCCCCCTCTGTCTACCAGTCCCCAGTTATTCATGAAGCACCTACTATTTGCTAGGCTCTCTGCTATGCACTGGGGACACAAAGAAAGGTGAAAGACAGTACCACTCCCAAGGAGCTCCCATGCCTACGGGAGAGACACAGCATATAAAGAAACTAGAGATAAGCTATCAGCAGAAAGAAGGCAGTGAATCACGAGAGATTGGGGAAAGCCTTCCTGGAGAAGGTGGGATTTGAGCTGGGACCGGAAGGAATTCTGGACAGCCAGGAGGTGGCGCTGAGGAGGGACAGTGCTCCAGGCAGGGGGCTGGAGGATGCAGACCAGTAGCCCTGGGTCTCAGAGCACCCACTTAGGGGGCATGTTTCAGAGTAACGGCACCACTTCACTGCATTACCTATGGGGCCCAGCTGTGATTCCGCCTCGGGACAGAAGGCCCAGATCTAACTTGGTTTACTTTGGGGAATTTACAACAATCAGTCACTGCCATTTGTCTTTCCTGTGGCTCCTGAGATCCAAGCACTGTCTGGATTGACCAACAGTGCATTTTAGGCCATTTCTCAAGGCTGTTTCCCTCTTTTAATCCCCCCCCCCTCCAATTTGCAAATAATGAGACATAACTCAAAAGCAAAATGGTTGATGAGATTTTTATCTAGAGAAAGATGGCTTTGAAGTCCTAATAGAGTAGGGAATTAGGAACAATTTCTAGGTCAAAATCTCCCTTGTAAGGTCAGTTCATAGGGAGGCTGGGGTGGAATGATCTTTTGAGCTTGGGAGCTCTGAGCTACAGTGAGCTTATTGTTCAGGATTCTCCACTATGTTTGGAACCCCTAGAATTGGGGGAGGGGAGGCCCAAATTGCCTAAATGGGCCAGCCCAGGGCAGAAGCAGAGCAGGTCAAATCTGTGCTCATTAGAAGTGAAGTTGGGCCCATGAGGAGCCTAGCCTGGGTGAGACCGGCAGTTGTTGGCTAGTGGCTTGATCATCATGCCAAAGTCTCCTTGGCAAATATACTGGAGCAGTTTGTCATTTCCTTCTCCAGAGGATTAAGGCAAACAGAGGTTAAGTGACTTGCCCAGGCTCATGCAGCTAGCAATTGTTTGAGGCCAGATTTGAACTCAGGTCTTTCTGATTCCGGGTCTAATGATCTATACACTGAACCTTCTAGTTGCCTTATTGGGAGGATTGACAGACCAAGTCTTGAAAACCAAAGTGAAAAAAAAAACCCTTTAAGACCTTTGGGCTTAACAACTCTGCCACTTGGACCTCCAGAGGAGAACTGTTGGTTGCTATGGACAAGTGTGGCATTGTATGGGCAGAGATGGGAGGGGGGGGTTTGCGCAGGGAGCCACTGTAACTGGAAGGAACTCCCAACTAGCTGAGACCGGAGCTGTCTTGGTGTCTTTCCAAAGTGCACAGGGTCAGTGGAGTTTGTGGAATTGGGTGATTGGCAGCATTTCTCAGTTAGAGTTACTAGAGGCTTGCCATTACCAGGAATGGTGGTCAGAGCCTTTGAGAAGCCAGGGCATCCTGAAAGACCACCACCAGTGAGATGATACAGTACCTCCTCCAGGTGCACATTACTTGTAGCACTGTTGAAATCCTTCATATCCCTCTGTAAAAGAACAAACACAAAGTAATACAAGCCAAACACCCAGCAGCCTGGCCCTCTTTCCCAAGTACAGACAAGGCCCTGATGCATGGACAGAAGATGGCTGGGGGCCCAGTGTGCCATCACTCTGAACTAGCCAGACAGAGCCTGAGCAAAAGGCTGAGAGGCCAACAGGCCAGAGGCTGCCTCTGCCTTTGCCCAGGACACAGGTGTTGGTTCTGTGAGTGGGAAAGGGGGGGGTGGGGTCTCTGTTTCATGATAAGTTATAGGAGCCCCAGACACGTCCATATTAGTCTATTTAAGGCCAAGGGCTGATGTGGCAAGTGTACCACTCAGCTTCAGACCTCCATCTAGAGAGGTGCTTGGTGCATGGAGCCAGCGGCAGGTAGCAGGCCACTGATGAAGCCTTGGAGAGAAGTTTCTGTGTAAACGATGCCATCAGAGAGGGATACAAGATGAGAGAAGGTTAGCTGGTCACATAGGTGCATGGTGGGAGCAAGAGAAGGATGGGTGGGCAGCCCAGGTGAGGTCCTGGTGCCCTTGGAATGTTGACACAGCTGGAGGCTGCCTTTGGCATGTTGGGCCAGAGCCTGTGATAGAGGAACCAATGGTCTGAACTTTGGGAGACAGTGTGAGCCTTCCTGGTATCAAGGGTCCATTGGGGTAGAGAAATAGCACCTTCTTTACTGAGGAGGATGGTGGAGTGCAGTGGTTAGGAGGCTCTATGTGGAGTCAGAAAGACAGGTTAGAAACTTTCCTCTAACACTTGACACTTGAGTGGCCCTGGGCTGGGCCCTTCATGTTCCTAAGTCAGTTTCCTCACCTGTCATCAGATGGTGAGAATGACTGCATCTGTGTCCTAGGATCGTGTAAGGCTTAAATGAGTTCATACACGTAAAGTCCTTTGGAAGCACTCAGCTTTTGTGTTGCTATGGGGCATTTTTACTATGCCCTGAGATCCGCCCTGAGAAGTGTCTTTCCCCCTTCTTAGGGTCACTCCCAGTCACTGCTGCTGCACATTTTCCAGGTATGTTAGTTATGGGAAGCTCTTTCCAGAACCTCCTGCCCTGTCCTGCTTTCCTCCTCCTTCTCTTGGGGGCCAAGCCAAGCAAGATTCCTCCTTCTTCCCTGTGAGACCTGGGAGTGCAGCATTTCTCATGGCCTATACAATTCCAGTGGGTGATGCCATGGTGCAGCCTTCAGACCTCTCTCTGTTCTGTTTTAGCCTTTCTATTGCATTCCTCTGAGGGCAGGAAGCAATGGACCAATGGCTTTTGGTCCATTGCTATGGAGCAGGGGCCAGCAGGAGAGTCAGATGTCGGCAGGCATCCTGCCTGGGACCCTGAGTAGGTGTGTGACTTTGGGCAAGTCTCTCACCCTTGCAGGGCCGCACTTTCTTCCTCTGTGTAATGGGCATGGTGGTGCCCGCTCCACATACTTGCCAGAGCTGTTGTGAAGCCTGCCATTTGTTAAGTGCCAGGCCCAGCACACGTGGCATCTGCTCTTATTATGCCAGCAAGGACTGGTTCTACTGCACTCACAGGCAGGTTGCTGCTGCTGCTGTTTCTATGTTCTCCATCCTCTTCTATTTCTACATAGTTCAGCAACCATTCCTGAACCTCTTACCAGGCAGGCCTCCTACCCTGGCCTCTGTCCAAACCCAAGGGCTACACTCAAATGTAATCCATCAAGGCTGTTGAGCCCTGGTCTGAGGCCTTATTCACGTTAGCATCTCCCTTTTGTCTCTCTTGACGATTAATTTCCTTGAAGCCTCTCAGCTAATCAGCTTGGGCTGAGTATATAAGGAGGGGTTATGGAGAGAGCCCCTTCTCTGCAGTGTCCCTCCCCTAGTCACCTGACAGTGTCTGAGCCCTTTCCTTTCTCCCCCCAGCTTTCAAGGGAAGGGCATGGCTCCTCTGAAGCACCAGCATTGGCCAACAATCTCTCATCTTGATTGCTTGTGGCCTGCCTGAGAGGCCCTCCTCCAGAGTGGTGGGCATCTCAGAGGCCTGGCTGATCAATGCCAGAGGCCTTGGTCTGATGAGGATTTTCAGTGAACTCCAAATGAACCACCCCTCCCAGCCTCCTGTTGGGTGTATGCCATGATGCCCATTAGATGAATGTACACCCCCTCCAGGGGTCCTGCCCAGACTCAGTGCAGGGTGTATTCTTTACAAGGCCAAGAATAAGGAGAAGGCAATAGAGGTCTGAAAATCTATCAAACATAAACTGGGAATCATCTCAAGGCCTCCAGATCTGAGGGCCTCTCTACAACATCTCAGCAAGTCTGTTTGTGAGCACCTTCAGTGATGGGGAACTCAGTACATATGGGGAGAGATGGAGTGGGAGGCAGGAGGTCCAGCTATAGGGCCCTGGACAAGTCATGTGATACCTCAAAGTTCTAATTTCCATATCTGCAAAAAGGAGATAAACATACATGATCCCCTAGCTAAGAGGCAGCTGGTTAGTGGCACACTTGACAAAGCAGTGGGTCGTAGTCAGGAAGACCTGAGTTCAAATCTGCTCAGTGTATCACTTAGCCGATACTTGCTTCAGTTTCCCCAGCTGCAAAAGGAGGGTAATAATAATACCTATTTCAGAGTTACTTTGAGGATCAAGTGAGGGAGTATTTGTAAAAGCCCTTGGCATACCGCCTGGCACATAGTAGGTGCTTTCTGAGTGTTCACTCCACTGTCTTCCAAGTTACCTCTTCAGGTTGTTATGAGGATTAGATGGCATTGCTGTGGACCTAAGAAATCGCTGTGTGGGAGCTCCCTCCGACCCTTCAGATGGCAGACATCCTGGCCTGCTGTGTGATTCTGGCCCGAGATCTTCCCCAGTGTATGGGGGGGGGGAACCCACATAGAGTTCCCCACTCTATGGGCTGGCAACCTTTGGAGACCTCTTTTAGCCTTCTGTAGGTGTCCAGACCATTTGTAGGGAGCTGATCGATTGTTTCTCCTTGGCTGACATGCCTGGATGACTGCTGCATATCCTTTATGTGTGCTTTTTCATGTAACATGTACCTCCCTGTCATGGCTCTTTGGGTCTGTGACAACTTTTGGGAGTTGGGGTGGATGGGGAAGGAACCTTTACCCTCAGAAGTCTAGGACTGAGGATCCCTATGATTCCAAGTTCAGCCACTGGGGATTAGATTGTCACTGCCCTTCACAGCTGCAATGAAAACATTGATTTAATTATCCATCTGTGAGCAAGAGATAGAAAAGTGGAGAGCATGGCAGGCAAGTCCCTGCTTTCTAGTCCAGGCAGGGGTTAATGGAGCCCTGGAGTCCAGGTGGTTCTGGGGGGAGGTGAAGTTGTTTTTCCTATAAACACCTTCCATCCCTGAGCTAGGTCAGCTTTGCTGCAGGGAATGATGGCAGGATTACTCCCCACTCTCAACCCAAAGTGGGGAAACTCCTGGAGGGTCTTTATTTTGGGACTGACAGCCAGTGCAGAGGAGGATTGTACATAAATTATAGTAGGCAGGGAATTCAGAAGCCCCATAGTCCATCCCCCTCATTTGATAGAGAGCAAAGCTAAGACCCAGAGGGGAGATGTGACCCACTCAAGGTCGCACAGATCCAAACCACTACTTGTGATAGTACTCAGTCTTTGTGACTAGCCAGCATTCCTGGGTGACAGACCTGTCTGTACTTAGCTTAGATGGTTCTCAGAGCCTGGACTGGGATACTGGTCAGCTCCTAAAATTGACCAGAGCCCGTGTTCCTATGGCAGCAATTGAATAAGAATCCAGAGTTACCCCAGTGCCATGATCAGGCATTGGAAAATGACCTTGGTGGCTGGGCTTGGTATACACTGTGAACTACATCTGATCTGATCTGATCTGAAGGGGAGGTGAAGGGGACGTTTGCAGGTAGGTATATGTGTGTGGGGTGGTGTAGGACTGACAGAACAGTGCAATACAAAAGCCTTTTCTTCCTTAAATACTTTCTTGGCTATTCTAAGTCCCTTCAAACATATACAAGCTGGCTACTGAAAGCCTTTAAGCATCTTACATATGCTCTCTGCGTTACATTTAAACATCGGTGCTATCAATAGGTACTTAATAATCTCTGTCAGACATTGCAGCCAGAAACCCCACAAACTGTCTGCAGGAACCCTCTTCCCATTTCTCTTGCATTTGTCTAAAAATAACAATATGTCTTTAGCCTTGTCTGGCTTTAGAATCCTCTGTGTTTCAGGCTTCGAAGCAGTATAGGTGAGGGGGTGCCCTGCAAAGAAAGCTCAAATTGGTTCTATCTTCTCTAAGATGCTTAGCCCAGGGGTGAATGTGTGCTCCTCATGGGACCTCCCCATAATGAATACACTAGGGACAGCACTTTCCTCCTTCTGGGTCAATGTGAGCTCGGCACAGAGCCCCCCTTGGATGGCACACAGTAGGATCAGCACTGTCATCCTTAGGGGTCAATATGAGTTTGGCACAGGGCCCTCCTGGAATGGCACAGAGTAGGACCAGCACTGTCCTCCCTCTGGGTGCTGGGTGTAATCTAATGGATTTGCCTTAAGGAACGATGGCTGGATTATGGAAGTCCTTTTGTCTTGGTTGCCATGCAATAGTATTGATTCATTACTGTTCATTTGGATCTTGCACTAGCCTTTACCTCCCTTTCCTTGAGTTTTGCTCCTATCCAATCCCTTGTCCACACAGCTGTCCAGGTGACTTTTTTAGAGCTTGAGTTTGACCATGTTGTGGCTCCCCCCAACACTGCTGAAGCCTGCTGGCCCTGTTACCTCCAGTACAAAAATGGAAATTCCTCCATCTGGCAATGGAAGCCCATGGCTCTTCTTCCCTCCTTCCCCTCCACACGCTTGGTTCTGCTAGATTTACCTGGTTTGTTGCTTATATAAGACCCTCCACCTCCCACTGCCATGCCTTTGCACTAGTTCCCAGGCTTGCAGGGCTCCCCCTCTTCATCTCTACCTCAGTTTCCCTTCAAGACTGAGGAGGCCTTTTGGGGCCCCAAGTCCACTCCAGTGCTAGCCCCTTTTGCTCTGAGGTTCCTTTCCGTCTACATATATGATGTTTGTCACTGGTTATTTACACATTGTCTCCCACATTTAGGGCTGAGCTCTTGTGGGGCAGGCAGTTGATTTTTAAAAATATATCTTATTCTGCTTAGTACTATGCCTGGCAAATAGAAGATGCTTAGGAAATTCTTGTTGGCTGAATGAATGAACTTCAAATACACTAAAGTCCTCAGATATTTTTCCAAACACACCTCTCCTATCCTTTGAGGTTGACTTAACAGCCCCAAGGATAGGTAGGACTCTCTGCCTTTTCTTACCCTTGGGTGGACCGGAGGTTCCATCACTGCAGTGAGCTCGCTCGCTGTGATTTCAGAGGGCTCCCTAGCACACTGAGAGGTGCAGTGACTTACCCAGGCTCACACAGCAAGAATATGAGAGTGGTGGGGACCAAGATCAAATTGTATGGACTCAGAGGCCAGCTGTCTAGTTGGTCCTTCTCATGGTGCTCTCCCTCTCCCTCCCTGCTCCCTAGATGTAAGTTCCAGGAGGGCGGGGCCTGTATCTTACCGGGAATTTGTACCATTTCCCAGGCAGTCATACCAAAGAAGTGCTTAGTAAATGCATATTGAACTGAACTGAGTTGACTAGCATAAGAGTGACAGGCATTTAAGAAGTTGCTATTAGGTCCCATGCTGTTGGGATTATTCCAAGGCTCTGGAGGGCATGTAATAAAAGGGTAGCATCTCTTTCAAAGCAAGGACCTTGCCAGCAGGCTCTGTTCTAGCCTTCATTAGGAGGTAAGAGCACTTTAGGCAAGTCACATGGACAGGCTATTTGACCAAACAATGGGAACTGTTGATGGAGGGGAAGGGAATTGGATTGCTCACTTGGTTGGAAGTGTTTACACATTAGCAGTAAGCCCTGGCTGCAGTGAGAAGTTCCAGACCTTCAAGTAAAGAGCCCCTGGCTGGTCCTGGAGCATCTCGGGAGGGAGCCAGAGGGGGATCTCTGCAAAGTGGGGATAGTGCCTCTGGGACTCCCCCCATTTCAGGGGCGCAGGTTAGAGACAGAGCTCTTTGAGTGTCAGCGATTACAGAGTGGGGATAAAGCCTGCAGGACTGATTGATTTCTTTAATAATGGCTGACATTTATGGAGAACTTTGAGGTTTGCAAATCACTTTACATGCATTATCCATTTAAAACCTTATCAGAAGCCACTAAGGAAGATGCTATAGGCATCATTCCCCCCATTTTGCCGATGAGGAAAGTGAGCCTCAGAGCAGTGAAATGTCTGATACATTATTGTCCCCCAGCTATGGGAAGCAAGTCCAAGATGGAGGTTGGCCCTATTCACTGCCCAGGGGGTCTGGAGTCCAAAGGGACTCAAATAAACAGCCAAGCCATTTATTTTTATAGCTAATGGAACTGACGCCCAGGGAGGTAAAGCAGCTTCCCCAAGGTCAGCCAGCTATTGGAGGGCACAGTCAGGATAGAAGCCTGGGCCATCACTCCTTCCAGTGAAATAGGCTGTCTCCCATAGACCATACAGCCTATCATGAGGAAATTGTGTGCAGAGCTGAGCTGGAAACATACTTATCCAACTAATACTTCAGTGAGGAACTAAGTAGCAGATGTTCTTTCTCCATTTTGTACATGGTGGAACTGAAGCCCAGGAGATTTCTGGGATAAAAGCCCAGCAAGCCAATACTCAGCCTTGGACTTGAAGCTCAATAAGAAACAGAGAAGGGTGGTGGCAGGACCTCTGTTCTTGGAGTCAGGAGACCTGGGCTTTACTCCTGGACCCACTACTAAATGGCTCTAAGAGCTTGGTCAAGCCCTTCCTCCTCTCCGGGCCTCAGTTTCCCCATTGCTAAAATTATGGGGTTAAGTTGCTCTCTAACTTCTCATTCAGGTCAATCTCCCAAGGCTTCATTTTCCTCCTCTTCCATGTATATATGGAGTTACCATCTTTGTAGGAGACCTTTCCTGGGAGGCTTGTGGTGATACAGGTATAAACATTTATAGATGGTCCTGGGAGGCTTGTCAATGGTAGGGCTTGGTGAGTCTGAAAGCTGCTCAGAAGTTAAGCTTCTGACTCTCAGTCCAAGTCTCTTACAACACTTTGACTTTATGGGTCAATTTGAGGAATTCATAAACTTAAGCCCTGTTTCTCTCTGGCCCAGCCCTAGGCTTGTTCTTTCCTCCTAGTTGTTTTTTTGTTTTTTGGTTTTTTTTTTTTTCATTATGAGCCAAACTCAATGTTCTGTAGAACAAGGTAATCTTGATCCTCTAACTCCCAATGGCTGAGTCATGTTTCACCGATGATTGTCAGTCCATTGCTTGATGCAGTGCTATCCCCCTCTGGGGCCATAAACCCCCAGATCAATGATCTTCCATCCTCACCTATGTCCCATGCATTCTGATAGCTCCTGTCTCAAGGCCCAGAGAATTCATTGCAGCCAATTCTGGCATCTGTGGAAGTGCAGCTGGGAGGCAGTTTGGACTTTTATAATCCTGCTTATTGGGACTGAGCTAGACTCATTTCTCTGTAATGGGGAACAGGATAGTTCAAGTGAAAAAAAATTTTGCTTTTAGTTCAAGTAGGTGAATAAGGATTAGGGTTTGAGGCAGCATTACCTGAGATCTCCAGGTGATTAATTCATTTGTCATTCCTGGGGTACAAGGCTTTGTGCTCAGCACTGGGACCCCACAGTTACAAGGACCCCAGTCCTGCCGTGGATTTATTAGTCTAGGAGGGCACATAAGCATGAACACAGGAAGTGGTGATACAGGTATAAACATTTATAGGTGGTCCTGGGTCACTTTAATTTTTGTAAAGTTTTTCAAATACTGGTATCACCCAAGGCTCTATCTTGGAGCCTCTTGTTTTCTTTAATTATATAGCCATACCTCCCATGTGATAAGCTATGCAGATGACTCCATGATCAACATATGCTGTCCTAATAATGCTCCTGACCTCCCCCAAAACCGACTTGCCAGACAGCTCCCTGGTCTAAGTCCCCTAGAGATCCTGTATATTGTGCACAAATGCTGAAAGGTACTCATTAACTTTAATTGTAATCCAACCCCTTCCCCAAGCTCCCATATTTATATTAGAAGAGCCACACTTTCATAATTCAGCTGGTTTGCAAACTTGGAGTCCACCTTGTTTAGCCTGGAGAAGTGAAGAAGGACTGTTCAAAAGCATTTCAACAAATTAATGACATTTATTAAATGCTTATTTCTTCCAGGCACTGTGATTAGCACCAGGGCAACAAATTTAAGCCAAAAGAATGATAGAATCCGCCCTCAAGAAGTTTACATTCAAAGAAGACAATCTAAAAAGGTGCAGGGTGGCCTATGGTGAAGTCCAGAGAGTTAGGCACAGTTGGAGGACACAAGAGTGAGCATGACTGGTACACAGCATCATAAATAACATTCCTGAAGAAATGCCAACTATTGTAGGAGAGGGCAACAGCAGAATCTTGCAGGGTGAGAATACTGTCACATGGAAGAGAGATTAAACTCGAACCCTAAGCCGGAGTGAGAGGACCCAGCCAAAATCCCACCTCCCCCACTTACTACCCATGTGACCTTGGATAAGTATGAACATCCTGAGCCTCAATATCCTCATCTATGCAATGAGGAAGTTGACCTCAACATCCTCCAATGTCTTTTCCCATTCTCCATAGCATCCTATGGACTTGATCTGCTTGGTCTTAGAGGGCAGATCAAAAAGCACTGGGGAGAAGTTGCAAAAAGGCAACTCTTGACTTGAAGCAAGGCAAAGCTTCCTGTGACTAGTCAGCTCAAACTAGGATATGCCTCCTCAAGAGCCAGTGAGGTGCTTTTCATTGGGAGCTGACTAGTGGAAGCTGCATGATCTCTTGCTGGGTGTGGGTAGGTGGGATGTGTATTCAGGTTCATTCTTAACAAGCTGGTCTCTGAGGTCTGGTGAACCTCTGAGACTCTCTGGCTCATTACTGACAGGATCACTGATGACTGGAGGCACCAGAGGCAGTCCCAGTAATAGTCCCTTGCCCTTGTATGGCCATTTTCAACTCCATTTCACATATGCTATTGTACTTAAAATACACAGCCCCATGTGAAGTAGGCAGGGCAAGGCTAGGATTGTTGTCATAATTTGCCAGATCATAGAGGCTTAACATCGTGAAGGACCTCAGATGGCAGGCAGCCCAGCCCTGAGCCAGTGAACGACTCCCTTCTGCAATGTTTCTCACAAATGGACATGCAGCGTCTTGTGGGATTCCATCAGCAACAGAGAAAAAGCCACTTCTCTGAAAGCAGCCCATTCTACATACTATAGTATGGCTCTAAGTGTTAATGAAACATTTCCTTACATTGATTGAAACTTGTTGTCTAGTGAACTGTACTCATTTCTCCTAGTTGTGCCCTCTGGGGTCAAGCAGAATAAATCTGAAACCTCTTCCAAATGGCAATTCACTCCCTCCCCATTAAATAATCAAATTCCCCAGTGTCTTCTTCAGTCAATCAGTCAGCAGTCGACAACATTTACTAAGTGCAAAGTTCTATGCCAAGCTATGTAGATATATAAGAAAAATACCCCCAAATCTGATCCTTTTTCACAGGCAGCTCATATTATATTGGAGGTAATAACATGTAAATAGCTGTGCCCATATAAGCTACATTCAGTATGGATACAAGGCAATTTCAAAGAGAAATCGATGGAGAGCAGCAGGAAAGAAACACCTCCTGCAGGAGGTGGAAGTGAGGAGGGATGGCATACCTGGCATGGGGGTCAGTCAGTGCAAAGGCCTAGGTCACAACATGGAGTGTCAGGAGAGAAGACCAGCAAATAGGAGGAAAACCCATCCATCCGTTCCTCAGAAAAACCTTTAATGGCACAATTTCCAATCACCTTGCCATTCTGATTGTTCTCATTTGTACATAATCTTTTGGTCACTGCCCTTTGCAAAAAGCAGTGCTAAAGGACAGAAGATGCTGTATGGATGTGACCTAAGGCAGACAAATAATAGCCAAGCTATTACTTGGCTAATGGGGTCTTCATGAGTATCACAAGCATTGAAAGTTCTCCACAGTCTGCCTCACATCCTCCTCCCTTTCCAGACTTAAATTCCACAGCTTCCATGAATGTTCTTCATATTCCACCAAAACTGGGCTACTAGCTGAGTATCCCCCTCCCCATCTCTCTCTCTCTCTCTCTCTCTCTCTCTCTCTCTCTCTCTCTCTCTCTCCACACACACACACACACACACACACACACACACACACACACACACGCATGCACGCACACAAACTCACATACATCTATCTATCTCTCTATGTCTCTATCTATCTATGAATGAAAATCATTTGTGAAGTGTTTCTTCTTTGTCAGGTATTGTGCCAAGTACCCAGGATGCAAATACTAACAGCAAGATGTTCTGTCCTCTGGGAGCTTACATTAAAAAAACACATGGTTGAGGAACTTGCATAGGATAGAGAAGTGAGGTTTTTTGGTTTGGAAAATCCTAAGGATGGAGAAGAGTCTTAGGTCAATTTGATGTGGTTTGGGGTTCTTGAAAGAGGTGGTGTCTGACAGGAAAGAATGCAGAAACTCAAATCTTCTTCCAGTCAAGGGGCAGTTTATTGCAAGAATCTGGTGATATTCTTAGGGAATCTGCAACTTAATTGGAAGTGAGACTGATACTTATATACAAAAAAGGGACAGTGAAAAGATTTGGATGAGATTAAGAAGTGGTAAATAGCCTGGGGTGGGCCAAGAGCTACTGTGAAAGGACTGTCAAGTACCTAGGTGGACTGAACTGGGCCAGATGCCTTGGGCTAGATGCCAGTGATCTTGGCTGCTGAAATGTATGGGAAAATTTGGGGACTGGGCTGCTTTCAAAGACATGGTCCAGGTGTCATCACCCCATCAAACTGGCACATTTTCCCCAACAATATTAGCATTGATTTTTATTTTTTCCTAGTGTAAGACATGAAGAACATGGCAGGAAAGTGGCTAGAGTATACTGTGGTCAGATGAAGAGTGGGCTAGATATGATAAATTCACACCAATTGGAGTGCCTGGTCCTAGGTGGGAGCTAGAGGAACTGGTACAAAGCAAATGGTGCCTTGAACATGACTTGCCATGTCACACATCTGTTCTTTCTTAAGGACATAGAATTATAGATTTAGAGTTGGAAGATGCCTTGGTATCTATACAATTTAACCCTTCTACAGATGAAGGGATAAGGGACTTGACTAGAATCACCCAACCAATAATTGCCTGAGGTGAGATCTGAACCTATGTCTTTTTCTAACTCCCAGCCCAGAGCCTTCTCCACTGTCTGTTTACATTCACCTCATTGCTGCCTTTCAGAATTTTTCCTTTTCTTTAGGTTTTGGTTCAAATACCATCTCCTTAAAGCCATCCTAGATTTCCACCCCCCTCAGTTGTTAGTTCTTTCTTCCTCTTCAAGTTTTCATAGACCTCTTTGCCTGATTGATTTCTCACTTGGCCCCATGACTCCCTAGTTTATTTTGACTTATCATTTAACCCCTCCCCTTAGTTCTCTGATAGAATGTAAGCCCCCTGAGGACAGGGACTGGTTTGCATCTACAGCACCCATCAAATACTTAAGAAATGAGAACTGAATTGCTTTGAGTTGCATAGTATGAGAACCCAGACTCTTACTTGGCCTCTGGAGTCTCTAGGCTCAGTCTTCTTGGCACTGTATCATGACATCACTCTTGAGAATGCTAACTCATTCGTCCTAGGGCTCTCAGCTTGTCTCTTGTTAAGTCAGTGCAAATCATTCTTTGGAAGTTTTGGCAGAGCCATGAGAAAGCTGATCCAAATTGTTCTGAGAAGTTCTCATCAGCAGTTACTCAGTAGATATTCTGAGAACTCACACAGGGCACATTAGAGACTCTAGAAATCACCCCCCCTTTTTCAGGAGGACAAATTTTTCAGTGTATTTATAGATTATGATCATTGCCAATGGACACCTTTGAGGTTGGGTTTGTCTGAGACTTTGGATAATTCAACAAAGTTGATTGGACTTTCCTGAGAAGTTGACCCAGGTGACTTTTAGGGGCCATGTGCATTCTGAATCCTGACTTCCTTAATGCCTTGCAGCTGGTACATAGGCATCTGACCCTGATGTGACATTAATGATTTAGTGTTGAGGTCTCATGGTACTTCTGCTACCCTTTTCTAGGAAGGAATTCAGAGTCCTTAGTTAGGGCTTGGTACCTTGCCCCTTAAGGCATGGCCTGTCAAGAAAGGAGCAAAACTGTTCCCTAAATTTGATTCTGCCTCAGTCAAAAGAAGCCTTTGACTTTTAGTCTGCTGACTCTCCTCCCATCACTTCATCTGCTCAAAGCCTAGTGATAAAGGGACCAGAATCCAGCTCTGAGATTCTGCTGGTGACCCTATCACTGAATGCTACTCCCTCTAATCTACAAGCTCAAAACACTCCCATGCACACTCCCAGAGCAGACTCCCAGAAACTGGTTATCAAGGAAATCTAATTTAATTTCACTGTCTGATGAAGATTATGTCTAGAAAGGCTGTATATTCTCCACTGGTTTTATTGAACATACTTTAACGTTAAGTGTCTTTGAATATTACATTTTTAGGTATTTTAAGGGACTGATCTCTGCTGAGATGCCAAGATTTGAAATGTTAACTATGTGTGGTATCTGCTAGGACTGCAAAATCATCTGCTGGTCCAAGGCTTATATTTGGCACAATAACAACCAAATAACAACAACAACAACAACAACAACAACAACAATAATATAAATAACCAAAGTCACAAACATAATAGCTAACACTTATGTAGCATCTGTTTGCAAAGCACTTTAGAAAAACTTGCTAACCTCCCCACAACTATAAGAAGTAGGTGCTATTCTCACCCTCATTTCCCTGATCCCCAAATGGGAAAAACAAAACAAAACAAAACAAACAAAAAAACTAAGACAGAGATCAAGTCATTTACTCAGGGTCACACAGCTGCTAAGCATCTGAGGTAGATTTGAATTCAGCTCCTTGAACTTTAGGTCCATAGCTCTATCCACTGTGCCACCTAACTGCCAAAGACAGTTAGATAGAAGATAATAAAGATCTACTTATCACCTACTGTGTACAGAGCACTATGCTTAGTTCTGGAGAAGAAAGTTGTCTCCAATGTCTCCAAGTGCCCTCATGGACCTCACAGTCCAAGAGAAAGAGAAGAGGCACCACAGCATGCAGTATGACTTGACAAGTTTACAAAAGAGGCCCAAGAAAAGTATGGTGTGAGAGCAAACAGTCTCCACCATCTTGTGATCAGACAGGACAGACCAGGGAAGGCTTCTTGTTGAGGAGACATTGACTTAGACTTTAAAGGTTCAGTGGTTTGCCACAATGGATGGAATTTGGACTTTGATAAGGGAAGATCTATGTTTGAATCCTGACTCCAAGACACTTACTGTGTGACCCTAGGCTTGTCATTTAACTTCTCTGTCTATTTCCATTTCCTCATCCCCAGCAAAAGCATAACAATAGCCCCTGCCTCCTAGGGTTATTGTGAGGATTGACAGATGAAACATGTAAAAAGATGTGCTAACATTGAAGGGCTACATACATCCTAGATGTTTATTACTGCTGTTCTAAACAACCACCACCACCACAGGTGAATAGGAATTCAATAGGGGAAGAGGTGGAAAGACTCCTTCTAGACACCAAGAAAGAGATCTGCTCTGTGAGAGACCAGGGTCTCCTTCTCATTATTAGGTCAAATGATCCTTGAAGCCCAGAAGCCCATGCAACCTCAAAACAGACATCTAGGTGCAAAGAATCCACTTTTCCTCACTCATGGACCAGCAATCATTTCCTGGGGGTCTTCTGTGTACTCAGAAAAGCCAGACCTAGAGGGAGACAAAGTAGACACATGGGAGGTGATGCACGACAGGAGTGATTAGGGACACTTTTTCACATGCCCTTGGACTGGGACCTGCTACCACCCCTATCACCCTCCTTCCCTCCCCTGCCATTGCTGCCCCCACCACTACCATGATCACTGCCAGTATTACCACCACCATCAAAACAATAAACAGCACACCTGCTTTCCTGGGCCTTGGGGAATTGTTTTGTGATTTGAGTCAATTCAGTTGGAAATGCATATATTAAGCAAAGGAAAAATGCAGACAAAATACTATAGGAAATTTTGAGGAGGGGGAGATCATGGAGGGCATCCTGGTATAGGTGGCAATTGATTTGAACCTTTATGTTTATGGATTGTGGATCCAAAGGTGATGATGGTGGTGATAATGAGGACCAATCATGCTTGTAACACAGATAAAAGAGTGATCAAGATTATGAGAAGGAAAATCAAGGAGAAATTCCTTTCCAGGTTTTGGATTACAACAAGGGGCCAGCTTGTATAGGCAGAGAATGGATGGAGGTAGAATTTGGGCCTTTCCCAGAAGTATACCCCCAAAGGTATGCCCCCCAAGTTACAAGGCCGTCTTTGGTTTAACTTTAACCAATATGAAAACCCTACTATGCTTTTACTTTGACTAGTCACTGTAAAGTTCTATCACACTCTTCTACCATAGAGTCACTGGGGCCAGGCACACATGGAAAAATGTATATGACTATGGAGGGTTTATATGTAGGAAACATGTGTGGCAAGGAAACATGCATGAAGAAGCATGTATCAAGTATGTGGGATTAATAATTGTATTTGGAGGGCACATGTAGGACCAGCTATAGACAGGGCACATATGTGGCTGGGAAGCACTCGCCTTTGGGCCTTCAAAACTGACAGTGTCTTTGGCTGATGTCATCACACTGTTCTCCATTGTTCTTTGCCAGGGGCATCATTTCTTTCTTTCTTTTTTTTTAAGCAATTTTTAAAGTAAATTGCTCAAGGTTACATGGCTAGTCATTATTTATGTGTGGATGCTCATTTTCTGAGGCTGGATTTGATCCCGGGTCATCCCAACTCCGAGGCTGGCGCTCCTACTCACTGCGCCACCTAGCTGCCCCAGCATCATTTCTTTATGAGAAGTCATGTCCATCTGGAGCTGTGTCTCTGTGTCGCTTACATCTCTGCTTTCTGTCATGTTGTCTCTGTTGAGAGTTTCCCTTGGCTTTATGGTTGTTGAGCCGCTATGCAGTGTCTTCTGGGCCAGCTGCTCTCCTCTTCTGCCATTTATTGGAGGTACAGTAGCTACAAAATCTTCACCCTGATTGGGGGGGGGGGCTGTTTTGTTACTGTATGATGACATAGTATAGCAATATGCATAGCTAAGGACCATGTGCCACCAAACAGGTGAGAGGCTATGGACCAGGCAGCCGGCAATTTGAGCTAATGAAGGGCCTATGCTAAGATGTATCTTCACAACAGAGCTGTATGTGTGATTTCCAACACCAGAAATGCTTTCATCTTCCTTCTACTACCTCACAGATTGTGGGGTAGGTCTCAAAACCCATTCTGACCACTTTACCTAAAGCCATAAGGCAGCGATGGTGTGGAAGCTGGTGACAAGCCTGGCTCCCCAAAGTCTCTTGGTTTGGAATGCTTATTATCTGACATTGGAAGGGACCTCAGAGATCACAGAGTCTTACCCTTTTACTTTAGAGAGGAGCAAACTGAGACCCAGAGAGGAAGGAAAGGTCCAAGGTCACCTAGTAAGTATGTAGCAGAGCTGGGCCTTAAATCAAGGTCCCAAGACTATAAATTTTCTTCCAATTTTTCAATCGTCATGTTTTGTTTGATGGACTCTTGGTGCATCATAGAATTCTGAGTTTCAATTTGATTGATTCTAATTTTGAGCAAATTATAGTCTTCAGTTAGTTTTTGAAGGTCCCTTTTTAGGGAGGCATTTTCTCCAATTACTTCACTAATTTTACTTTTTAAGGATTTGTTTTCTTCAGTGAAACTTTTTTCCAACTTTGTCACTGCCTCCCTGATTTGGTCTTTAAAATCTTTCTTAAGCTCCTCCAAGAATGCTATTTGAGCTTGAGACCAGTTCATATTTCCTTCTGTGGTCTCAGGTGTAGGTAAAGAGTCCAAGTTGTCCTCTGTATTTGGTTGTTCTTGACCTACATAATAAGCTTGGATCGATTTTCTTGCCTTCCCCTTCTCCTTCTCAGCTTCCTTCCTTCCCGTTGTAATTTCTTATTTCTTAATTTCTCAGGCTGTGAGCTAAGGGCCTGGTCATAGACTTTGAATGCTGTAGCCTCTGGGTGTCTAGTTTGAGGCTAAGGCAGGAGTCTTAGAGAGGTATGCTGATATGCACAGAATAATCTGTGGAGAAGGGGTGGTCTGGCCACTTCAGATTTCTGCCTCTATACCCCTGGGCTACAGCTCAGGAAGGCTTTTGCTGGTCAGGTGAGGTGGGGCTTGTTGGGACCCCTCCCTCTCTTCTCTTGAGATTCCTTGCAGCATGAGTTATACCCCTTCTTGATGACTCCCAACCCTGAGGCTATTTCCACTATTTTAGGATTTCCCTCTGGGTGGGAGACTTATCTTTGGGTTTTCTATTTCATGAAGGAGGAATCAGAGCTGGGAGTTTACTTTTTCATTTCATTCTGGCTCTTGCTAGAGCAGGCAGTAGATTTCTAGACTTCCAGGTTGGGGGCTGATAGTCCCAGGAGAAGCTGCTGTCTCTGCTGGGGGCCTGAGCCCTCTCTTACCTGGCTCCAAAGATTCTTCCTGTCCCCTTGTGAGATGTTGGTGACATGACTGCGATTCATCCTTGGTAAGTCGGTCGGCTGGGGCTCCTTCTTTCTCTGTTGTAGTCTGCTCTCAAGACTGAGCTGTGTAGACACCATGTGTTCCATGCTCCCCCTGTCCGGACCCACTGGGCACTTTCTTGGGCTGGATTCTGCCACACTCTGTCTTCCAGTGGATTGTCACTCCAGAATCCATTCAAATTCACTTTTTAAGGTTTAGTGATGGGATTCACAGAGGAGCTTAGAGAAGTTACTGCTTCCTTTCCAGCATCTACCCCAGGACTATAAATTGAGCTCCACATGAAGCCAGGGCAAGAATGAAACCTAACTGAAGAAGTCTAGTGAGCCCTTTTGCCCATTGCCAGTCTCTATTCTTGCCTTTAGCAGGCACCATAGTAAACAATGAAATTTCCCAACTCCTCATTTGGCTTGGTCTACCAGGCACCCAAAGGTTTGCTCTTCAAATTGGGAAATAGTTACTTAGCCAATGTGGTATTTGTGAATGAGGGCCTGACAGTGAAATTACATGAATGAGGCTAAAAGCCACCACACTGAGCCACGTTGGAGCTAGAGAGCCTTAACAAGCAGGCTGAGGAGGGGGTCTTCTACCCTAGAGACAATGGGGAGCCACCAGAAATTCTTGAGTGGAATACATATATTTCCTGGAGCGAGATGATTTTGCAAGATATGTGTAAGCTGGATCAGAAAGAGGGTGAGACTGGATGACCAATGAGGAAGGAAACTCTTACAATGGTCTTGATGAAGAAGGTGGAGAGAACGATGCTGATGCAGAAATTTTGTCGAGGCAAAATTGCTATACCCTGGCAACTTACTTGACATGGATACTCAGGGGAAGGACAAACCCATTATTCAGGTGGTCTGTGTTATAGTCAAGACCCTAAATCGTTTGTGGACAAGAATGACCAGGCCTATGGTTTGCATTTCTAAGGCATATCCATTCTTGACTGTGTCTTCAGAATCTGTTCATATGTAAGCCAAATGGAAGGAGGAGATGAAGGAGTTATGAAAACTGGGCTGTGTTAGGGCTAGTTCTTATAGCTCAGCATATCTGGTTGTTAAATTTTGAGTGTGACAGTTTACACCTTGGAAATCAGCAAATGCTACAAAGCAGGACTTGATTTATTGTTTTATTGATAGGACTTAAGAAAATGATGTTGAGAATGTTAGTATAGTGTGGATTAAACTTAAAAGTGTAGACTGCATTTGAAGAGCCAGTTGTTAAACATTTACTTCCTGCAGGGAAGTCACACTTCATCACACAGTCTCTGCCTCCAAGGAGCTTTTAGTTAATGAGGCACCATAAGCCTCATCACCCTCAGGAGCAGCATAGCCTCTAGAATCAGAGAATAGCAGAGTTGGAAGGATCTCCAAGGATCTCCAAGACACGCAGTCAGTGTCTGAGCTGGGATTCAAATCCAGGTCTTCTGATTCAAAGAAGGACATTCCTTCCACCATCCTGGACTTCCCTGTGTCCCCTTTCAGGGAAAATGCCTTCAAACTGTGGGTGACTTGCCTGAAGACAGCCTGTCAGTAAGCGCATGATGAAAAGTGTTCATTTTCAGGCTGATTAGGCTGAAATTATTCTCGAAAAGCCACTTCCTTAGGGAGCCCAATAAGCAGGTAGGTAAGTCAAAGAGAGGCCAAAAGAGAGAGCATCTAGGATGCAGTGAAAAGGTGATAACATTTGAGGAGGCTTCCAATTGATCATGTTGGGCCATGGAGGCCCTGTGTTATCTTTCGGTATCCTAATGTGGTTTAATTATAAAAAGGGATTAACCTTCTCTCGGCTCAGCACCTTGAACGGCTAATGAGCAGGCAGTCATAAACGGCCCTTTAAATCAATACACAGGGAATGCCAAGATCTCTTGGTTGAGCTGGCCCCTATCTCTAATGAAACTATAAAACACTTGATTGATTGGGGACTGTTTTCTAAAGGTTAATTAGTTTGCAGGGGTTTTTGTTTGTTTAAATCATTGGTGTCGATCATATACTTGACGAAAAAATGGTATCGACCTTAGAACAGCAGAAGCTATAGAGATAGGAAAGACCTATAGAGATAGGAAAGGCCATTTCATTCAACATTTCTTGACCAAGAATCCCTTCCTCTAGGAGCCCAATAACCAACCACTCAGTCTCTCCTTGAATATTCTAGTAATGGGGACCTCACTTTCTGCCAAGGCCACTATGGCTTTCTCTGCAACCTCTGTCCATTTCTTCTGTTCTGCCAGCTAGTTCAACTCACAGTAGAACAAGAACCCTTTTGACAATATTCTAAACAAATGATCATTCAGCCTTTGTTTGAAGGTCTTCAATGTGGTGAGACCATTTTCCTTATGAGATGGCTCGTTCAACTTTTAGTCAGGATTTGGACTTGAAGATGTAGAAAACTGCCAATTGTAGGGCTGAGCAGAGAAGTAATGAAAGTAGAATTTAAAGATTTGTTGAACATAGAGAATGAGCTGGTGGGGGATCTCAGGCTTCAAGTTTCAGTAATCAGGAATGTACAATCAATTTCAGTATAGCAAATTTGTCTTTCCTTTGATATGGATGCCTTTTGTATTTATGTTATAGACGTAAATGGTTTTGTCTCCCCAAGTTGAAACTGCCCTTGGTAACAAAGAAAAAATACTTGGTCTCTAAGCATAGACAATGTATGCACTCTTCTTCCTGAGTAGACCAGG
The DNA here is from genome assembly GCA_011680675.1 of Gymnobelideus leadbeateri. NCBI lineage: Eukaryota > Metazoa > Chordata > Mammalia > Diprotodontia > Petauridae > Gymnobelideus > Gymnobelideus leadbeateri. The sequence continues at coordinate 285,398 of WOXC01004935.1, forward strand.
AGCTGGAAGGTGGGTTTTATTTTCTCTGCTTTTGAGATTTTTACTGGCTTTTTGGTCACTCCAAGTTGAGCTTCCTTTTCATGATCATTCTATTCATATTATTGAAGTCATTATATAAATTGGCTTTTTTTTTGGTTCATCTTAATTTCTTCAGTGTTAAGCTTATCCAAATCTTCAAAAATTCCCTCAGTTTCTCAGTTTCCAGCCCTATCTTCAGCAACTGCTGTCTTCGTGACTTTGGGATCAGTTTGGAAAGAGATGAGGAGAAGTGGTAGGTTAGCCAGGAGATGAGCCCCAACACATCTGTACTTCAGCCTTTCAGACTTTGTAGCTTTGTTGGTGTAACAGTCTCAGCCCCTGGAGTTAACATTCCTGATATCTACTCATGTTAGCTGTGCCCTGCAGGGACATTGAGCTGCTTAAATGATACCAGTGTCAACTGTGCATGGAACCTGAGGGTCTGGATTCAGGTGTACCAAGGGAAATTTTAGGGAGTTCTCACTAAGTATGCTGCTTTTTAAGGAGCTATGTCTTCCCTCCCACTAGCCTGTAAGCTCTGAGGGCAAGAAGTGATACATTAGACTGAGCAGAAGCATGACAGTGGGGCAACGTGCCCTCAGGGCATGGGGAGTCCATGCCTAGGTAGAAGAAAGGCTGTGCCTCATTTGGTGGAGAGTATGAAGGAAGAAGGGCAATGGAAAAGTGGCTGAAGGCCATGAGTGAGGTGCAGTATATCACAGGGCAGTCTCTAGGCAGGAAGAGAGCTCCAGATGGTGGGATCAGGTAGAAGACTGGCTGGCCATGCTGCCACAGGCTACGGGAACAAACCTTTCACACAGAATCAATGGCCAGAGTGGCTGGCGAGCCCAGGAGCCAGAGTGGGGACTCAGAGACAGACCCACCACTTCCTGTTCACTGGTTTCCCACTGTGCCACACTATATTTTCCTTACTTTGTGTGCTTTCCAACTATTTTCTCCTCCCCCTTCTACATCAATTCCTTTGCTTAGGAGACTTTGATCATGTGACTTCAAGGTGTGATATGGTCTTAGTGACATGGGTCTGAATGTGACACGTTTCTGGTCATAGCTAGTGTTGTGGTGAATTTTTTTTAATCACTATGGAGATATTAAATATTCATTCTCATGATGTTTCTGGCTTTCCCCTGTTGCATTTCAGATCAGCTATAAAGAAAAACTCAAAAGCCTTGCCTTGGAAATTATGAAACTGACTGACAGGAACTCTTACATTGATGCCTTAGTCACCAGAAAAAAAATTGGCTCCCATCTTCCCTGCAGTGTCTTCTTACTCCCATGAAAATTCTTCAAATTAAGCCATGGGTGTCCCCCACCAGCTGGAGTTCAGTCTACAGTGAACCAGCAAAATCATTCCATTGTCTCACTCTCTGAGAGTGGGGTTTGGACTCTGAATATAGAGGCAAGAAAATTCCCTCCTGTGTCAAAACTGTCAAATTAGGCATCAGAGGGAGGATGCCAGGGCCCCCTCAAATCTCATTCTCCAATTATCTGTCAACTGTGGGGGAGTAGGTACTTAGCAACCCAGCTTTCAGCTCAGGACACCTGTTAGAGGCTGGAACAACTGACCTGTCTTGGACAGATGCCAAAGCTGGTTTCCTAGGGCCTTCATCTTCCCTTTTGATAAGGTGAAGGGGGAAGTAACCATTGTTCTGATACTGTGACACATGAAAACCTGGGTGTTTTTCTGGTCTTGCTAGGGAAAGAGGCTTTTTTGAGTGACTACTCCCCTCACTGTTTGTCTCCACACTATAAATAAGGATGAGGAGGCGAATTCATCCCAGGAAATTAATTTACTGCAAGGTTAGCTGAGGGGAGAGTTATAGGAAAATGTAGGGACAGTTTTAGGGATATTTTAAACATTTTCTCATATTGGTTCAGATTTTGTATAATTTGTGGTTTTCACTTGTAAACATTTGGTGCTGGCAATGCTTGGTTCAATTTTGTTCAGTTAGAGAAATCTTTATTATGTACCTACTTACTACATTCTATGCAAAATCCAGGGCTCAGACAGCACCAGGAGTCACAAAATAATAAGAAAGGATGTCAGAGGGTAAGCAATCTCCCCTAGACCCAAGCAGGAGCATCCTCTACCACATTCAGGATATGTGGTCATTGAATCTCCAATGAAGCACCCCATGTGTCCCCATTTCCCCAGGAAAACCATTCCACTGGAGGCCAGCTCCAACCCTTAGAAGCTATATCTAGAAGTCTAACCTTTTGGTGTTTTCCTTCTTTTGTTCTACTCTGACCATTTGGAGGTTAGCAGAATAAATCCAATGCTTATTTCTCTGGATAACTCAGTACTTGAGGAAACTGTATAATGGTTTCCTTCCCCTTCCTTTAACCTCTCCTCCAGACTGAACATGCTCAGTTCCTGCCACTTCTATTGTATGATGGAGATATCAGCATTGACTTGAGTCAGACCAACTCTGCCTTGTTAATGTCCTTCTTAAAATGTTGTGCCCAGAAAAGTCATTCAAATGTTATCCCTGCCTTCATGTAGTGACAGTCACATAGAAGGTGAGATATGAAGGAGACCCTGAAAGCCATCTAATTCCATGTTCTGATTTTATAGCTGAGGAAACTGGGCTCTAGAGAGGTGAATGACTGGCCACATTAATCATTAGCAGCAGACCCATGGATAAGATCCAGGTCTCCGGGCCTCTCCCTTATTAGATTTTTCCTATAGCATAAGATTTTCTTATTTGAATATGAAAAACATGTTCACCAATAACTCTTGTGCAGCAAGAGAATGATGCATGTATAAAAATCAAGGGGAGCGAAAGCTTGTTTTCTTCTGTTGACATCCAGGAAGTTTTCAGGAAAGAAGCATTATTTGTGCTGAACTTTAAAGGACATCCAGGGATAATTTAGGAACTTATTTTTTTAAGAGAGAGAAAGAAGCAAATCATAATTTTAAAGCAACAACATGATGTAGTCAGTCAAACACTGGACTAGGAGGCAGGAAGACCTGGATTGGATTCCTACCTCTACTGTTTGCTGTGTGGCTACTGTGTAATACCATCCAAGTAACCACCTCTCTGAGCTTCCATTTCCTCATCAACAAAATGAGGAAAAGTCATCCTTGAAATACTTTCTATTCCAAGAGCGTTGTGAGGAAAATACTTGAGATAATATTCTTGTTGTTATTATTATAATAATTATTAAAACATTCTCTTCTAATAATGTCTCTTGATTCCCCATTGTGGTATTCAGGGAACCCTGGGAGAAAGCAATGTCAGCAGAGCATGAACACTCAAAAGTCCTTTCCAAATAGAAAAATTTTTGGAAAGACTCTAGTGCCACATGGCGATAATTCCAGGCCCTGCCTGGCTGAGTTTAGGCTTGATTTTATTTTTGCTACAATAATTTTGTATGGCCTCTAGAACTCAAAGAGGGCTTTGAAGAATTCATAATCCTTTAGGATAAACAACCAAATGTTCTGGGAGCTCACAGGAGCTTGATCTTGGTGAATTCTACATTCAATTCAATAAGCATTTATTAAGTACTTAGTATTTTTCAGTATAAATGTATAAAGACAAAAAATAAACACTTAAAAAATGAGGGGCAGCTAGGTGGAGTGGCAGATAGAGCAACAGCCCTAGTGTCAGGGGGATCTGAGTTCAAATCTGGATTCTGACCCTTGATATTTACTAGCTGTGTGACTCTGGGCATATCACTTAACCCCAATTATCTTACTTCCCCCCAAAATTAAACAGCTTCTGCTCTCAATTAACATATATTATGTTAGGGAGAAATGACATGTACAATGATGTCTTTCCCCTTTTGGCTACCCCAGCCCCCAAAGCACCCTCATGGTTTGGATCTCCTGGGGCTGACTACCAAAAGTTTAAAGTACTCTGTGGGACCACACTCCCAGAGCTCGAGCTTCTGAGCCCCAACTAATGTGCTTTCCTTGAAACAGTCAGCCTGAATGCACAATGATCTCAGAACCAAGCCATCTACTAACGTAGAATTGGGAGAAAAGGAGGAACAAAAGATCTTCTCCATAAACCTGAGATACACCCTCATAAATAGTTCCAGTGCCAGCAGGGAATGTGACCACACAAGGAAGGGAGCATGTAGTTCTCGGGGTCACAGGAAAAGAACAGTACATGTTTCAGGTGATTGCTGATTAGGGCGCCGCTTTCCTACCTGCTTTTGGCTCAGTTGAAATGCTTAGTGGATTCCTACTCCAATAAGACATTTCACAGAAACTATGGGGCTATTGTCATCCTTTCCCAAGGAGTTTAAATGGATTAGTAAATCTCCTTATAAAAGATCCAATGTGGAGAACTCTTGCTGGTGTTTACCAAGAAGCAACTATTTAAGCTGGTTCAAGCCCAGAAATCTGCTTCCTTTGCTGGAGCATCAGATCTGGGCATTGATCTGCACCAGGGATTCAGATTTCCCCCTTGTCTGCACAGAAGTTCAGAATTCCTTGAACTTTCCTGCCTTGTTGTATGCAGGCATCTAGCTGTTAGAGCCATGTGCTTCCAATTCCCTGGCCACTACTTGCCACCACCATTAGCACTGCTTGCTTCTACAAATCAGTGATGGTAACAAATGATTGCCTAGTCTCTGTCTCTCTCACTCATGCCAGCTAGGGCCAGGAACATGGAATGAGTGTGGTGTGAGTGGAAGTAGATACACGTGGGGATACAAGTGCCCTCTTGGGACATGGTATGGGAGGAGGTACCTTGTGGACAGAGTGGAGAGAGGATGTGTGGCCAGAGGTTTAATCAGTTTTTTGTTGGTTCTAAATGAATTGTTTTTTTTTCCCTACTGTAATGTAATGTCACAGTTTTAATACAGGGGTAGCTAGGTGGCCAAGTGGATAGAGCTCTCAGGAAGACCTGAATTCAAATCTAGCCTCAGATCCTAGATTTGTGATCCTGGGCAAGTCAGTTAATTTCTGTCTACCTTAGTTTACTTATCTGTGAAATAGGATAATAATAGCTCCTGCCGCTCAGGATTGTTGTGAGGACCAAATGGGATAACCCTTGCAAAAGAAAACTTGGTAAATCTTTTTTTTTTTTTTTTGCTTTTTTGGAAGGGGAAAGGTAAGGCAACTGGGGTTACATGATTTGCCCAAGGTCACACCACTAGTGTTTTGTGTTAAGTGTCTGAGACTGGACTTGAACTCAGGTCCTCCTGACTCCAGGGCCAACTCTCTATTCACTGCACCACCCTGGTTCCCCTCTCCCCCCTTATTTGGCAAATCTTAAAGGGCTAATTCTGATGCCTGGATAAATTTTCAACAAGGTTGGGCCCTAAAAAAAGTCAGCAAAGATCTATGTAACATTTCATGGGTTACATGGAAGATTTTAAAGCTCTTGGTATAGGATGTGGGAGTGGAAAGTGACCTCAGAGATACACTTATCTGCTTTCCTTTCAGAGTGGAAACTGAGACCCAGAGAGAGGGAGATGCTAGGCAAAGATGCAGTAGATATTTGTCCTTCACTGAACATTGGCCACCCAAATGCCTGTTTCTTCATGCTTGAGAGCCTTCAGGAGCACTATGGCACCTCTGATTTCATCATCTGAGTCCCTGTCCTAGCCCATCAGTCCCCATTGCCAGCCCCTTGCCAATCGGTATTCTCTCAAAGGCTGGCCCACTCCTTCCTCATTCATCATCCTCACTGTTTTCAAATTTTCCTCTCAGTTCCTAGATGCTCAGGGCTCTGGCTCAGAAGTCTTATCCACTGCAGCCATTGGCAGTTGAATTCTCTCCAGCTCCTTTCTCAGCACAGTCCTAGTTTTCCCACCAGCCTCCTGACATGCTGTGATAAGTCTAATCTCTATCTCACAGTTGGGAGGGCACAGATGGGGGTAGCTTGGGAATGGGGATGGCACGTGTAGTATCCAGGAGGTTCAGCAGCCAGTGGTGGTGTGGGGGATGAAGCCTCTGGCCCTTTTACTTTTCCCTCCCAACTCCTAGCACTCAGTCTGGTCCCACCTGACTCTCCAACTTCAAATGAGAAGACAAATAGCAGGGAGGAAAAAGTCTAGGCAGCTATTTGAGGCACCTAAGGTTTAAGTAATCAGAACAAAGGACCATCTAGGACTTCTGGGCCCATGACTCCTCAGCTCTTCTGTAGGCATTGGGCAATTTCAAGGACTTCTATAGTCTGTCTATTCCTGACCTTGCCAGTGACCTTCCACTTGCTTCACAGTATGTTTTAACCAGATTGGGTTGGGAGCTGTGCACTGACATGCGCTTCTCTGCCTCACCCCCATGTGATTGAATATCCCCTCAGATTTTGTCTACCTTTGTGTCTTTCCTTCTGCCCAGCCCAGCTCAGGGTCTGCTTCTGCTGCAAGAGGCCTCTTCTTACCCCAAGATTTAGAGAGCACTTTGTCTGCACATACAGCGCCCCCCCTCCCTGCCCATCATGGCTTGGATCCCCTGGGGCTGACTACCTGTCTTTTAGCCCGCTTAATTAGAGGTATATGCCATCTCCATCAATTGATTGCCTGATTCTTAATGACTGGAAATGTGGCCCAACATCCCAGACTCATAGACCTCTGGTGAAGGGGAAAATAGGTGAAGAGTTCAGGAAATAGGTCACCAGGCCCATGTATAGGCATGACCTTCTGGGGACAGTAGTCTTTCCTCATCCAGCTACCTTTTGGCATATTTTCTTTGCTAGAAGCACAATGGCTAATACATTATTGTCCAGCCTTAATAATGGCTAACGATGGGGCAAAGCTAAAGTTGAAGAGACGCTGGCCTATTTAGCTAACTTTGGAAATGGTTGAGTGGCCAGTCCCAAAGAGTAGTCATTCCTGGCTCCAAGGAAGCTTGGAGTGAAGTAATGTGTGTATCTGTGGCCTGGTGCTACTGAGCATTTTCATCAGTGGTGTCAGTGACATGTTTGCCAGATTTGGAAATGACCCCCAACATAGGCAGGACCCTTATAGAGGAGATGCCAGTCAAGACCTCCCCAAACCTCTATGAGCTAGAATGATGTTCTGACAAGAATGCAATGAAAATTCATTGTTAAGTTAAATTGTGCGAAGCAACATTAGATTCAGGAAGTGCTGGTTTCCAGTCTTGCATCTGAAGTGTTCTGGACAATTCTGGGTCAACCATTAAAGCTCTGAGGGCCTTACCAGACTCCCTAACTGGAGCAGAGATGGTGCCACTTGTGCTGCCTGAATTTCTCTTTAACAGGGTGTTCTGGGCCTCTAACAGGCCTAGTCCTCAGCCTGGTGTAAATTAGAGAACTTTTACCTCTGTTCTCAGACACTTTTTTTTTCAAATGCTTTATTAACTTCTGTTTACATAATTCATTTCTGCCTGATTTTGAGTTACAATTTTTCCCCATTTTCCCCCTACCCACTACCCCAAAATAGCAGTCCCACAAGATATCCCCTCCTCCAATCTGATCTCTCCCATATCTTCTCCCATGCCCCCTTCAACTTTTCCAGTAGGGCATGGTGGATCTCTATGCTCCAATGTCTGTATACATTATTTCCCAATTACATGTAAAATAGTATTAATAATAGTATTTATTTATTTTTAAACATTTGATTTAAAATTTTGAATTCCAGATTCATTCCTTTCCTCCTTTGTCACCTACCCATACTGGGAAGATAAGCAATTCAGTATATGTTGTACATGTGTAGCTTTGCAAAACAATTCCATAGTGGATATATTGTAAAAGACTGAGTATATTTCCCTCCCTCCTATCCCACCTCCCACTTGTTCTGTTCTCTACTTTGATCCTGTCCCTTTTCACAAGTTGGTGCTTCCAATTTCCCTCCACCCCAGCCTGCCCCACCATTTATCATCCCCCCTCTCATCCCCTTCCGCCTTACTCTCCTGTAGGGTGAGATACCATATTTAGGGTGTATGTTATTCCGTCCCTAAGCCAAATTCAATGAAAATGAGGTTTTGGGGGGTGGAGCCAAGATGGCGGAGTAGAAACAGCACGTCCAAGGCACTCTCCCCCAAATCATTTCCAAACTATGTAAAAGGGGACTCTGAACAACTTCTGGAGCCCCAGCACCCACAGAACAACACAGAGAGGCTAACCTCATGCTGAGGACAGCCTAGCAGCCCTGCAGGAAGGACCAGTGCAGCACTTTGGGAGCCGGCAGCGCAGCGCACAGAGAGCTGAGCCCAGGTCCACTTGAGCCTTGGTTTTAGCCCCAGGGTGGCTGGGCCAGCAGCCGGCTGGAGGGACCCCAGAACACCAGCTGCTGCGGCGATTCCAGAATTATCAACACAGACAGGCATAGGACAAAGTGAGAGGTTAGTGCCCTCTGGACTTTGGCACCAGTATTTGAGGAACGAGTTGGCTTCCTCCCCTGGGGGCTAGAAGCCACTGAGGGGGCTAGAAGCCCCTGGCCTGCGAACGGTAGGTAGATCCAGTGATCCGTCTTGGGGGGTAATTGCTCTTGCTTTAACCTCTCTGGATCTGGATTGTGGTCTGGGGTGGAGGTCATAGGGTGGGTATCCAGCTTGCCAGAAAGTTGTGAAGACGCCAATGTTTGGGACAGAAGCTCCCCTGTCTGGTGGCAGAGTCCTACTGTGGCAACAAGCCCAGAAGTCAAGTAATTAAGTGGCAACATGCCAAGGCAAAGGAAACAAAATAAACAGAAAAATGCAACCTTAGACTCCTACTTTGGGGTCAAAGAGGATCGAAGCATGGAGCAGGAAGATTTCTGACTGTGAGGTCAGAAATCCTGCTCCAAAAGCCCCAAAGGAAAATATGAGCGGGTTAGAGGCCATAGAGGACCTTAAGAAGGACTTCAAAAATCAAACAAGAGAAGTGGAGGAGAAATGAGAAGGATGCAGGAAGAGTATGAAATGAGGGTCAACAGCCTGACTGAGGAAAACAACACCTTAAAAAATAGACTAACTCAAATGTCAAAGAAGGCCAAAAAAGGGCAATGAGGAGAAGAATGCCTTAAAAAGTTGAATTTGCCAGATGGAAAAAGAATCTCAAAAGCTCACTGAGGTGATTCATTCCTTCAGAGTTAGACTGGAGCAAATGGAAGCTAATGACTTTATGAGAAATCAAGATGCTATTAAGCAGATCCAAACAAATGAAAGAATAGAAGGCAATGTGAAATATCTCATGGGAAAAACCACTGACCTGGAAAATAGATCCAGGAGAGATCATTAAAAATTATTGGACTACCTGAAAGCCATGATCAAAGAAAGAACCTAGAAATCACCCTTCGAGAAATTCTCAAGGAAAATTGCCCTGATGTTTTAGAACCAGAGGGCAAAATAGAGGTTGAAAGAATCCACAGATCACCTCCTGAAAAAGATCCCAAAAAGAAAACTCCCAAGAATAATATAGCCAGGTTCCAGAATCCCCAGATCAAGGAGAAAATACTACAAGCAGCCAGGAAGAAACAATTTCAATGTTGTGGAAACACAATCAGAATAGCACAGGACCTGGCAACTTCTACACTGAGGGATCAAAGGTCATGGAATATGATAATCCAGAGGGCAAAAGAGCTGGGACTGAACCCGAGGGTCACCTACCCAGCAAAACTGAGTATTTTGTTTCAGGGGAAAATATGGTCATTCAGTGGAATAGAGGACTTTCAAGCATTCTTGAGGAAAAAACCAGAGTTGAATAGAAAATTTGACATCCAGAAGCAAGAAGCAAGAGATGCCTGAGAAGGTAATCAGGGAAAAGAAATCAAAAGAAACTTATCAAAGTCGAACTATTTACATTCCTACATGGAAAAACAATAACTATGACTGATGAAACCTTTCTCAGTATGAAAATAATGGAAGAAGGGTATATGGTCAAATGAATACATATGTGAATTGTGTATATATGTTTACAGTTATACATGGTGAGAGGGCATAGGTTGAATTTGTTGGGAAGGGATGATACTTAAGGGGTGAAATTATGAGGTGAGAGAGGAAAGTGGCAAAAGGAGATGGGGAGAAACAGGGTAGTGTAAACTATCTCATGTAGAAGAAGCAAGGGGAAGTGGCTGCAGGGTAGGGGAATAATAGGAAGGCAAAAAGGCAAAACCACATTCTCATTGAATTTGGTTCAGGGAGAGAATGACATTCGTACTAAATGGGATATCTCAACCTGCAGCAGAATAGGGAGAGGGGGATGAGAGGAGGGATGATGGATGGGAGAGGAGGGATGATGGAGGTTGGAAGTACCCACTTTAGAAGAGGGACAGGATCAAGTAGGGAATGGACCAGGTCGGGGGGTGCGATGAATGGGAGGGAATTATAAGCAGCCTTGTACAATATATCTACTATTGTAATGTTTTGCATAGCTAGACATGTACAACATATACTGAATTACTCATCTTCCCAGAGGGAATGTGTGACAAGGGAGGAAGGGAATGGATAGCTTACCCCATTCTGTCTCTCCCCATCTCCTCTGGTTATATTCCTCTCTCACCTCTTAATTTCACCTTTTAAGTATCATCCATTCCTATTAAATTGGTCCTGTGCCCTCTATCTATGTATACCTGTAAACATATATACAGACATTCACATATGTATTCATATGCCCATATACCCTTCTTCAACTATTTTCATACTGAGGAAAATTTCATCAGTTACAATTATCATTTTTCGATGTAGGAATGTAAATATTTCAACTTTGATAAGTTCCTTATGATTTCTTTTCCCTGTTTACCTTCTCAAGCTTCTCTTGCTTCTTGTATCTGAATGTCAAATTTTCTATTCAACTCTGGTATTTTCATCAAGAATACTTGAAAGTCCTCTATTCCACTGAATGACCATGTTTTCCCCTGAAACATGATACTCAGTTTTGCTGGGTAGGTGATTCTTGGTTTTAATCCCAGCTCCTTTGCCCTCTGGAATATCATATTACAAGCCCTTCAATCCCTCAGTGTAGAAGCTGCCAGATCCTGTGCTATCCTGATCGGGTTTCCACAATATTAAAATTGTTTCTTCCTGGCTGTAATATTCTCTCCTTGATCTGGGAATTCTGGGACCTGGCTATAATATTCCTAGTTTTCTTTTTGGGATCTTTTTCAGGAGGTGATTGGTGGATTCTTTAAACCTCTATTTTGCCCTCTGGTTCTAAAACATCAGGGCAGTTTTCCTTGAGAATTTCTTAAAGGATGATTTCTAGGTTCTTTCTTTGATCATGGCATTCAGGTAGTCCTATAATTTTTAAATTATCTCTCCTGGATCTCTTTTCCAGGTCAGTGGTTTTTCCCATGAGATATTTCACATTGCCTTCTGTTCTTTCATTTGTTTGGATCTGTTTAACAGCATCTTTATTCCTCATTAAGTCTCTAGCTTCCATTTGCTCCAATCTAAATATGAAGGAATGAATCTCCTCAGTGAGCTTTTGAGATTCTTTTTCCATCTGGCAAATTCAGCTTTTTAAGGCATTCTTCCCCTTATTGCCTTTTTGAGCCTCCTTTGACATTTGAGTTAGTATATTTTTAAGGTGTTATTTTCCTCAGTCAGGCTGTTGACTCTCCTTTCATAATTTTCTTGCATCATTCTAATTCCTATTCCTAATTTTTCCTCCACCTCTCTTACCTGCTTCTTAAGTTCCTCTATGGCCTGTTACCAGCTCATATCTTTCTTGGAAGCTTTTGGTACAGGAGTTCTAACTTTACTGTCTTCCTCCTGTTCCATGCTTTGATCCTTTTTGTTGCCAAAGTAGGAGTGTAAGGTTGGGGTACTCTTTTTATTTTGCTTCCTTTGCCTACTCATGTCACCACTCAATCACTTGACCCCTAGGCTTTTTTGCCACAGTAGGACTCTGCCACCAGACAGGGGAGCTTCATTTCAAATGCTGGGGTTTTCTCAGCTGCCAAAGGTATTAGTTGGGTGTCCTCTCTGAAGCCTCCACACACTCTGGCAACCTGGTCACACACCCCAGGACCTCCACCCCAGATCACAATCCAGATTCCAGAAGGTTAAAGCAAGAGCAATTACACCCCAGGCTGATTGTCGGGTCCCCCTACAGTCTGCAGGCCAGCAGCTAAAGCTGAAATGTGGTGTTGGCTGCACTGCAACTCCTCAGCAGCTTCTCATCCTGGGGGAAGAGGCTGATGCACTCCCAACTACTGGATCCCAAAGTCCACAGTTCACTGACCTCTTACTTTATCCTTGACATCTCTGTGTTGATAATTCTGGAAATGTCCACAGCTGCTGTTGTTTTAGAGTCCCTCCAGCTGGTGTTTGGTCAGGCCTGCCCTAGGGCTAAAACCTCCAGCTCACATGGGGCTGGGCTTGGCTCCCAGAGTGCTGCCTGGCTGTCCTCAGTGGGAGGTTAGCTTCTCTGTGTCAGTTTGTGGGTTCTGTAGCTCCAGAGTTTGTTCAGAGTCCTCTTTTACATGGATTGGGGAAGGTGGGAGCTGGAGCCGTGTGGAAATCCTGTTTCTACTGTGCCATCTATGTTCTTAGACTCTTAAGAGCTGTGCTCTTAGAATATTGCAGTGGGAAGGGAGCTGAGAGCATTCATTCAGCGTGACAAGTGCTGTCTAGGAGGTAAGGGACCTGGGTTTGGATCTGCCACTAACTAACTGCATTATCTCGGTCAAGTCACTTCTCTCTTTAGAAATGCACTGCCTAGGGGTGGCTAGGTGGCACAGTGAATAGAGCACCCGCCCTGGAGCCAGGAGGACCTGGGTTCAAATTGGACCTCAGACTTACTAGCCTTGTGACTTTGGGCAAGTCACTTAACCCCAATCGTCCCCCAAAAAGAAAAAAAAATGCACTGCCTAGGTCTTAGCTCTAGCTGAGATGTCATCTTATTTACAGAGGGAGAAATGGTGCCCCAACACACCCAGGATCTTATGACTTGATGTAGGTCACATAAATGGCAGCATTAGAAAGGTCAGGTGTCAGAGCCATGTTTTCTGGCTCTGTATGCAGTACTGAGCTGCCTTGCCCCCATTGCCCTGACCTTCCCAAAGGCTCTCCCATCCCTTCTGCTCCCCAACCTTCCTGCCTTCAGCCTTCTCTGTCCTCTTCTTCTAACTCTGACATCCCTGTTCTAGGCTCCTCCTAGCTTTGGCATGCAGTGAATCCAGTTCTCATCATGCAACCCAAAGCAGTGAGTGGAGAGAGAAGAGAGTTGGCCAGTCTTTGGGGGAAAGGATTGATTTTTGAGAGTTTATCAGGAGTAATTTCTGATTTTCCTCCTCATATTAACATCCAGCATAATAAACACACATTAGGCGTCTTCTCCAAGAGTAAATAGCTTTGTCAATGGGATTGCTTCTTTGGGTTAACTCACTGGATTTTATATATCGATTTTAATTTTAGAAAAAGGAAGACAAGACACATCATGTTTAGGTCAAAAGCCAAATGCCTTGGGAGCTGGCTTACTGTTTGCTGATTTCCTGGCAGATCCAGGGGTTTTCACTTCTCTCTGTGCTTTTAAGACACTTTTGGGAAGACTGATGTTCATGGTAATGAGTTAATGCTAATGCGAATTCAATGCTACTGGATGGGCAGAACAGCCAGGCCCTCCTGTGAATTGAAGGCCAGGAAAAGTAGAAAAAATGACAAGTGCATGAAAAACTTTCATATGTGAAGTAATAATATTTTTAAAATGAGAGCTGGCCCCCATAGTCTGGGCTTCTGTAGGTGATGGTGAGCTCTCAGTCACTGGAAGAGTGAGCAGAGGGGAAGAGAAAGGATTAAGAATTAATTTTGTATACTACTATATGCTAGGCATCATGTGAAGTGCTTTTAAAAACAAAAACAACACCAAATATATCATTTGATTGTCACAACAGCCCTTCAAGGTAAGTGAGAGCATCATATCCTTTTTACAGCCAAAGAAATTTGAGCCAAACAGAAGTTAAGTGACTTGGCCAGGGTCACACAGCTAGTTAGTATTTGCATTTGAATTTGAACTCAGATTATTTTTGACCCTAGGCCCAGATACCTGCAGAAGCAGGAAGAACACTTGTCTGGGATATCAGAAGTGGGAATCATGGAGAATAATGAGTTCAGGATGATGGTGATCAGCATAAGGGAGCATATTTTGAAGGATCTGGGGTTGTTACTTCTGGAGAAGAGAAGACTGGGGTCAGAGTGGGTCAAAAGCTGCCATGTGGAAGAAAGATGAGCTTGGTTCTACTTGGGCCCCAAGAAGCATAACTAGGAGCGATGTAGGGAGGGGAGAGGTGGGAATTGCAAAGGGGCAGATTTAAGCTTTGCATAAGAAAAAAATACAGTTAGATTTACCCAGAGGTCACATGGACTCTCCCTCAGTGAATGTCTTCCAGCAGTGCCTGGAGAATGAGGACAGGGCCTGACAGTTCTTGCACCCATACTAGGGGATTCCTAAGCACTTGCAATTGGCTGAATGAGTGGGGTAGGGGGATTCCCGATTAGGTATGGGGGGAATGGAGAGCTCCTGAGTCTCTGGGACTCTTTTTGGAGAATTCTGTGCATATGAGCACATGTGTGTGTGCGTGTGCATGCTACATGTCTGTATGTGTGCATGTGTGTGTGCACACTCTCCTGTGTGTGTGTGCATGTGTGTGTGTGCATGTGTGTGTGCACACTCTCCTGTGTGTGTGTGTGTGTGTGTGTGTGTGTGCGTGTCCTTGTGCATGCACACACCTCTGGGTACTGGAACAGAGCTCCAAACACAAGCAATGTTTAAGCAATGACTGTCTATGTGTCTGGAGGTGCATTTGCAAGTGCTCTAAAGTGCTGGGAGTTATGAAGTTGGGTTGGCAGTGTAGGATATGAGATCAGTGAATTTCAGAGTGCAGAAGCATCTGAGAGGCTGTCAGGTGATTCAAACCCCTTATTCTACAGGATACAGGATACAGGAACTGAGGCCCAAAGAAGCAAAGTCACTTGGCTGAAGTCACATCTATAGTTTTCACTGACCATATTCTCTCCATTCTTTCTCTGGCTGGATTTCTGCTTGTTGACTAATACTTGCCAGTTGAGGCAAAGGTAGGGGCCCAATGTTGGTGATTTATCTATCTGGAAAGGGCACTGGGGCAGAAGAAAGAGCAATTTGGGGGTAGAAGGCTAGAATTGAATCCAAAGGTCTAAGCAAGTCCATTCAATTCAATTCAATGTAATAAGAATTTATTGAATACTTACTGCATGCCTTTGAATTCTCTGTGTCTGGCACAGGACTTTATATGCAATGCGAGCAAATGCCAAGAACCTATAGAAATGTACAGGGGAGTGTTGATGATGGGGAGGGGATGGAGGAATGGTCCTCAAGCTGAGTGCTGATGTAGGTGAGGGATTCTTAGAGGGGGAGGTGAGGAAGGGAGGCAGCCTCTGTGAAGGCACAGAGATGAGCGATGTCACAGTCACTGCTGGAGAGGAAGTGAGAGGACTTGACTCAAGTGCAGAGTGTGGTAGCTGAGGGGAAACCTGGAAAGGTCATCTGGAGTCAGGCTCTGAATGGCTCATCACACAGAAGAGTTTAGCTGAGAGGTAAATATCACTGGAATTTTTTGTGATGGGGAGAGACTTAGTCAAACCTCCATGTCAGGAGAGCTGTGTGTAAGCTGGGCTGGGGAGGGGACATGGACCAAGAAGATGATTTAGAAGACTATTGCAATGGTCCAAACATGAAGTGACAAGATTCTGACTGAGGGTCATGGCTATGTAAGTGTGGGGGGGATGCAGAAGATGTCAAGGATGTAGAGACAGAACTTGGAAACTGGCTGGATATGATGGGAAGGAGAAAGAGAAGAGTAATGGAAAACAGGCTACACATCTGAGTAACTAGAAAGATGGAGGTGCTTTCAACAGAAATGGGAAAAGGAGCAGGAGGACTGGGTTTGGGGAAAAACATAGTGAACTCTGTTTTGGACATGTTGAAATGCCCATGGGGCACAAGGTTGGCAGTATTCAGCAGGTATGTGGAACGTCAAGTAAAATGAGTCAGGGAACCTTGGGCTGGCTATGCGGGTCTGCACTCCATCAGTATAGAAATGAGAGTCACCTTCTGAGGTGTGATGAGATCAACAACGGGGCAAGAGTAGGAAGAAGGGGCTCCAGGAAGGAGCCTTGGGGGGCACCCCTGCTCAAGAGGGGTTGAGGGAGAATGGATGAATATCTTGCCAAGGAGGCTGAAAAGGAGTAGTCAGGTAGGAGGAGAAACAGTTTCCATGATCTTCAGATTTCATCTCCATAACATGGAAATAATAATCTTCCCACCCTTAACCTTTTAAAAATTATGTGTGAGGAATTTTAAGAATTGGAACTATCATTATAAACCAAATCTAGCCATTCTAACAAAGTTCCTTCTCACTCCTTTGAAGACCTTACTTGGGATTAGAAAAAAAAAAACACCTTCCCCCTTGCCTTCCCTTTGTAACTCACCTTTCTGGTCTATCCACACATCATCAGGGAATCCAGGCAGGAAGAACAAAATGGTGGCTCCCATTAATTGGATGAGTCTGGGGTCAACAACTAGAATCCTTCTGGTGAAATGGAAGGCCACTAGTTCTCATCTGCCCTGCTCACTAGCCACCAAACATTGCCTTCTAACCTGTGATACCCTCCAAGGGTCTCTGGGTCTTGCCATCCTTCTGTACCCAGAGAATTCCGGGGCCTTGCCATGTTTTACATATGAGCTTAGCTCAGGTGTGTTTGTCTCCTCCAATTCAAATGTGAGCTCCTTGAGAACAGAGCCTATGTCTCCCCAGTGTTTAACACATTACTCATCACATGGGGTTATATTATCAAAGATTTAGAGCTGGAAGGAACCTTAGAAGTCAAGTCCAATCCATTCATTTTACACATGAGGAAACTAGGCCTAGAAATGGTTAGTGACTTCTCAGTGTCACATAGAAATTACCTGTGTCAAGGCTTACACAAGGCTTATGAAGCAAAATCCAGTTCCCTATACACTGCACCACACTACCTGTCAAAGTAAGTACTTCACAAAAGATTTTCCATCCATCCTCCCATCTGCCCATCCACCTATCCATCCATCCATCCATCCATCCGTCCGTCCATCCGTCCGTCCGTCCATCCATCCATCCATCCATCCATCCAGCCAGCCAGCCAGCCAGCCATGTCCCCACTTACTTCTGATTTGTGCTCTGTGCTCATTGCCACACTCAGCTCTGAAGGGGCCACCTCTATAGATTTGCTTATTTGAACTTTTCCTCTTCCTCCTGGAGCTTCCTGCTAGGTTTGGGGCAGAAAAAAGATGAGGGACAAACCTGAGTCTCTAGGGTCCTCACTTACTCAGTCCCTTCCTGAAGGGACATTAGCATCTGTCTCCCATGGTTAACTTCTTCCAGTTGAATGTGCTCTCTCCTCCATCAGGGTCCTCAGGGATGACTCCAGTGCCCCCACTATGGTCTGCATGGGGCTGCAGGTAGCAGGACTCTCACACTCTACAGTCTTGACACCTCAGGTTGTCATTGCACACTGCTGCTTCCCCAAGATCCCAGGGACCATTTCTTCTAGATGGGCAGATACGCATCATGGTCCCTGGGGATGTGGCTGGTCTCTAAGGAATGTTCCAGGTCTAGGCAGCCTAAAATCAGCATTATTTCCCTTTGTTACTTCAGGTAGGCTTTTGTGAAAAAATAGGGGGCTCAGAAAGTGAGAAGATAAAAGGATTAAGGCAAAAATGGAGAAAAGTGTCTAGGATGTTAAGGTGATGCTCTGGATAACCCGCTGGGCAAATCTTTCCAATTAATTGTCTGTAAAGGGATTAGAACATCACCCTCTGAGGGATGCAGCCTTGGCAACCAAAGGGGGCACAGTGCAAGCGCATTTAGAAAGAAAAGATAGAAGGCTCGGGAGGACCTTGGGGATCCTAAAGGGAAAGAAACCCATTTCCACACAGATGGAACCTCCTTATCAGAGTAAGGAAGATCCAGAATGGGCCAGTGGGATCAGGAGGCATTGAAAATGCCTTTAACTGAAAGATTGCAGAATGACTTCTTTGGGATGCAACACACAGCCTTCAGCTACCCTCTCTGGCCTTGCCATTAGAGCAATAAGAATGGATAGGCTTCACTGGGGGAGGGAGCAGGCTGATGGTTTTTTTCCAAATGCCCTACTCTGTAAGATGGTGAGTTCCCTATCAATGGGGCTGTTCAAGTGGTGGCTGGTGGATGGCCTGCTCAGGGCTGGGGAGACAGCCTCTGAGGTCAGAGGGTCCTAGAATCATAGACTCAGAGCCAGGGGAGATTGAGTTACTTATTCAGCCCCCTCATTTTATAGACGAGGAAACTGAGTCTCAGGAAGGGGGAATGATATGCAGAAGGAGAGGCAAGTAGTAAGTGACAGGACAACACTGAGTCAGAAGTCAATGCCCTTTTCTTCCCATGCTCTTCCCATTCCAAGATTCTGTGAGACTCTAGATGAAGAGAAGGAAACATTATCCACTCTCTTCTGCAGGACCTCGGAAGAGAGAATGAGAAACAAAGGATGGAAACTGGGTAGAGGGGGAGAAAGAACAGGATTCCTCAGGAGGTCACCATATGTGTATACATATATGCTCACGTGTGTATATCATATGGGCACACGTTGGTTTTGCTGATGGACTAAACTCTCCTCAGGGCCTGACTTCTGTTCCCTGTGCCCAGAACAGGGCCTGGCACACAGTGCTCAGTGACTACTCCTTTGTGGAAAGATCGATTGCCATAGGCATCAGTGGACCAGGTATTACCTTCCCCTTGCTTTAAACAGAAATTTCCATTGCAATGGGCCGTAAGCCCCTTGTGCTCAGGGACTGTTTCCTTGCTGCCTTTTGAGCCCCAGTGCCTACAAGGAGCCCAGCTCAGAGTCGGGATGCTGACAATCAGTCCTTGCTGATTGATTGATTGAACTGAAATCTGGAATTCACTGACTCAGCCCTTCTTTCTCTCCTGCCTTATGATTGACTCATCAAATATAAAAGAGAGTGTCATGTTTTCAAGACAGATGTGGTCTTAGGTTTTGAGGAATTTTGCTGAGCTGATCTATGCAAAGGGACTGCTTCCAAACTTCTACTAACTCCATGAAAAGCACAGAATCGTGATTTAGAGACGGAAGTGATATGATATTGGTGAACGTCAATCTCAACCCTGTCTTCAAAAAAGAAAGTGACTCGTCCAAGACCACAGAGCTAGTATGTGTGCGTGTGTGTCTGTGTCTCTGTGTGTGAATGTGCGTGTCTATGTGTGTGTGAGAGTGTGTGTGAGTGCTTGTGTGTCTGTGTGTGTGTGCCTGTGTATGAATGTGTCTGTGTGTGTGAGTCTGTGTGTGTGTGTGTATGAATATGTCTGTGTGTGTGAGTCTGTGTGTGTGTGTGTCTGTGTATGAATGTGTCTGTGTGTGTGTCTCTGTGTGTGTGTGCCTGTGTATGAGTGTGTGTGTGTGTGTGTGTGTGTGTGTGTGTGTGTTTCTGATCCGGGAGGTGAGTCCAGCCAGGCACAGACTACCAATGCAGTGTGCTTTCTACTATAACACATGGACTTGCCATTTCCTAGATGATTCAGAATGCTTGCCTGTGGGCACCCATTAGAGACCTCATCTCCCACACAAGATGTGTTGACAGAACCAAGGCAAGCTGATAACTCCCAAAACACATTAGCAGCTAGAAGAGGACCCTTTCAGACACAAAGGACCTCATTTCCCTGTAAATGGTTTAATGTCACTGTGGAAAGAAGGGAGAACAAGCAGAAGGGATTCCATTAGAATATCCTTGCAGGGAGGCTGGGGGCTGTGAAGGGGGGAGGAGGGGGTGGGAGGATTGTTTGCAGTGTTTTGAAAGACTTGCTAAGATGCTATTATTTCTTCTATTTTAGCAGCAAGTATTCTTAAGCTTTTTCCTGCTGTTTTGCTGCACTGTGAATTGTTTCTTTCCACCCAGAAAGACACAAAGTAGAAGGTGTTAGGAGCTGCCTGCTCAACCATTCTTGGCAATATTCTAATTCTTCATTGTCACTGAATTGCCTTTTAGCTGTATCGAATGGGGGATGAGGACGATGGCTCACCCCTCCATGACTTGGCTCTAGTCGGGACAAGGGGTATCAGGAAAAGGGCCATCAAGAGTCTTCAGACTGAACTCCTTTGTAATGGCACTTTTCTCCTGTTAATTGATCCAGACCTCGATGAAAAACTAATTTTTCTCTGTATAACAGGATAGTATCACTTACAATACACCCTCCTTAGTTTCATAATTTGGTGGAAATGAGAAGCATATCATTTGAATGTAAGTCCCTTAGAGGTTCCCTAGCCCAGCCATTATCTGAATGGTCCTTCCTGACCACTGGTTATCTAAGCTCTGCTGGAAGGACCTGGTGATTGGTGGGGGTGGTCCTCACCTCCTTAGGCAGCCATTCCACTTTTGGATAGCTCCAAGTGCTGCGATGTTTTGGTGGGCTTTAAGTACAATGGTCAACAGTGCTTCTGGTTCTGCCCTCAGGGCCATGCAGAATGAATCAGTCCCCATGACTGCTCTTCAGAGAAGCTTGAACACAGCTCTGGAGCCCTCCTGGGTCTTTTCTTCTATGTCAGGTTTCTGTCGATAGAGGGTAATAAGCTCACTTCACAAAAAGAGGGAACACTTCCCTTGGCTCTTGGTATCTGGCAGAGAGCTTAGTATGTTCGAGGTTGGAGGGTGCTTCAGATGCTAGAGAGTAGAGATATCAGACTCAAAGGGCAACAGCAGCCAGTAAAAAAAAGCCAGGATCCCTGCAGGCTGCATGTTCACTTAAAGAACCCCACACTGACCTGATATCTGTTTTATTGTATTTTTATTTGTTTTCTTAAATACTCCCCAAGTACATTTTAGGCTGTTTGGGACTTTACTCTGGGGTGCTGTGGGCAGCAGGCAGTTCCCAAATCATGTGTGTGAGCCCATTGCGCCAGAGGAAATGGCATGTGGCCTGCTTTGGCTGGCTGAGGCAGGAAGCTCTCTCCTCCTAAGGTGCAGAGCAGCAGGGAAGATCGCTGCTTTCAGGTAGAATATCTGTGTCGGCATCTGCCTGGCAATTTAGCGGCCAACAGAAGCATTGATCTGCAGGATCCTCTTGGCCCCTTCTTGGTGGGCAGAGCAGGCAGCAGTGCCTATGTCTTGGCTTCTGCTTGCCTCTCCTTTTTTCTCTGTCTCTGCATCTCATTTCAACGTTGGACCCCCTGATTCAGATGAGTTCATTTAATTCCATCATATTCAAAGATCGAGCCAACATATATAATGGAACTGATACCAAAAGCAATGAGAATCATCCCTCAATAGGGAAATTGTTAAAGGACATGAACAAGTGGTTCTCAAGGGGAAATGATTCTAAGTGATCAATAACCACATAAAAATACTCTTCAAGCCAAACAATAGACTGCAGGTGGAAAGCATTCCACCCAAGGTCAGACGACTTTGCCATGAAATTATTTTTCTTCTTTACTTTCCTTTAAAATAAAATCTCCATTAAAAAAGATGGTTCATGGGGTGGAGTATTGAAGAAAATCTAGGTGACATTATCAATTATTATTTCAAAAAATCTATTTCAAACAATGACAGCAACAACCCTGAGCTATCACCTCTCATCCATCAGATTAGCAAAGATGACAAATCTGGTGAAAGTCTGTTGGGAGGACTGTGAGAGAACGACAGGGTACTGGTCTACCGTTTGGGAAATCAGTTAGGAACTCTGTCCCCAAAGTCCCTCAGTCCCACAATGCCACAACTGGGCACAGAAGCAGAAAAACCTCAAGAGCAGAAAGCAAAAAGCCCTATACACTCAGAGTTAGAATGACTCCTGTGGTTGTGGCAGAGAATGGAGACTATGGAAGTTGTCATAAGGTTGGCATAGCTGAACAAATAATGATATTTGAATCTAATGAAATACGATTGTGCCATAAAAAATGACAAAAGGGAAGGAGAGACTGAGAGATTTAGAGCAAACTGGGTAGGTTTGTAAGGACTGATAGTGAAGTGTGTGAAATGAGGAGGCTAATTTGTACAATGTTGTATGATGTTGCATTTGGACTACTTGTACAACTTTGTAAGGGATACTGACTTTGACAGACTTAAGAACTCTGATTAGTTCAATGAGCAATTGTGAGTCTGGAAGACAGCTGAGAAAAGCTGTCTCCCACCTTTGGTTGAGAGGTTTTGGTCTGTCCAGGCATAACCATATATGACCTTAACCATGTATTTTCAGACATAACCAATACAACCTAGATTTGTTTGATACATGCCTGTTTGATACAAGGGTAGTTGGTTTTCATTGGAGAAGGGACAATGTTGAAGAAAGAGTAGAAGGTGATGATATAATGCAAAAAAAAGAAGCAAAGAATAGAAAAGAGAAGGAAACTGAGAAAAGTTCACAGATAAGGCAAGTCCACAAGAATTTATCAAGCACCTACTATGTTCCAGGCATTGTGATAAATAAGGCAATGTTGGTACTATACCCTGATCCCACCCATCTTCCCCCCCAGCCCCACCACAGGAGATATGTGTAATAGATACACAGTCATAAACATTCCCTTTGTATGTGGGAATGGTCAGGGTTTCTCTTCTTTTCTTTTTTCCTCTAATATATTATTTATTTCATTAAATGTTTCTCAATTACATGTAATTTTTTAACATTTGCTTTTTTATTAAATTTTGAGTTCCAGATTATCTCCCTACCTCCCTATCTAACCCTTCCTTGAAAAGGCAAACAATTTTATATAGATTATACATGTAAAGTCATACAAAACATATTTCCATATTCATCATGTTGCAAAAGTTAGCACAGACAAAAAACAAGACAAATAATAGAAGTGAAAATAATATGCCTTGATTTGCACCCAGACTCCATCAGTTTTTTTTTCCTCTCCAGGTAGATAGCATTTTTCATCATAAGTCCTTTGGAGTTGTCTTAGATCTTTATATTGATCAGAATAGCAAACTCATTCACAGTTAATCATTGTACAATATTGTTGTTACTGTGTACAATGTTTTCCTGGTTCTACTCACTTCATTTTACATTGGTTCATGTAAGTATTTCCAGGTTTTTCTAAAATCCATCTGCTCATCATTTCTTATAGCAAAACAGTATTTCATCATAATCATACATGACAACTTTTTTCTTTTTCTTTTTTTTAAACAAATGCTTTATTAACTTCTGTTTTACACCATTCATTTCCACCAGATTTTGAGTTACAATTATTTTTCCCCCTGTTTTTCCCCTGCCCACTCTCCCAGAATAGCAGTCCCACAAGATATCACTTACTCCACTCTGCTCTCTCCCATATCTTCTCCCATACCCGCTTTGACTTTTCCATTAGAGGAAGGTGAATCTCTGTGTTCCAATGCCTGCACATCTTATCTCCCAATTACAAGCCAAAGAGTATTAATAATAGTATTTATATATATTTGAAACATTTAATCTTAAGACCTTGAATTTCAGATCCATTCCCTTCCTCCCTTGTCACCCATTCCCTCTGGGAAGATGAGTAATTCAGTATATGTTGTACATGTCTAGCTATGCAAAACATTACAATAGTAGATATATTGTACAAGGCTGCTTATAATTCCCTCCCACTCATCCCCCCCCCCCACCTGGTCCATTCCCTACTTGATCCTGTCCCTCTTCTATAGTGGGTACTTCCAACCTCCCCTCTCTCCAAGAATGCCTTCCTATCCATCATCCCTCCTCTCATCCCCCTTCCCCCTATTCTGCTGCAGGTTGAGATATCCCAATTATTATGTATGTCATTCTCTCCCTGGACCAAATTCAATGAGAATGTGGTTTTGCCTTTTTGCCTTCCTATTCTTCCCCTCCCTTGCAGCCACTTCCCCTTGCTTCTTCCATATGAGATAGTTTACCCTACCCTGTCTCTCCCCATCTCCTCTTGCCACTTTCCTCTCTCACTTCATAATTTCACCCCTTGAGTATCCTTCCTTCCCAACAAATTCAGCCTATGCACTCTATCCATATATAACTGTAAACATATATACATACATTCACATATGTATTCATATGACCATACACCCTTCTTCCATTATTTTCACACTGAGGAAGATTTCATCAGTCACTGTTATTGTTTTTCCATATAGGAATGTAAATAGTTCAATTTTGATAAGTTCCTTTTAATTCCTTTTCTCTGATTACCTTCTCAGGCATCTCTTGCTTCTTGCATCTGGATGTCAAATTTTCTATTCAACTCTGGTTTTTTCCTCAAGAATGCTTGAAAGTCTTCTATTCCACTGAATGACCATATTTTCCCCTGAAACAAAATACTCAGTTTTGCTGGGTAGGTGTTCAGTCCCAGCTCTTTTGCCCTCTGGAATATCATATTCAATGCCCTTCGATACCTCAGTGTAGAAGCTGCCAGGTCCTGTGCTAATCTGATTGTGTTTCCACAATACTGAAATTGTTTCTTCCTGGCTGCTTGTAGTATTTTCTCCTTGATCTGGGGATTCTGGAACCTGGCTATAATATTCTTGGGAGTTTTCTTTTTGGGATCTTTTTCAGGAGGTGATCTGTGGATTCTTTCAACCTCTATTTTGCCCTCTGGATCTAAAACATCAGGGCAATTTTCCTTGAGAATTTCTTGAAGGGTGATTTCTAGGTTCTTTCTTTGATCATGGCTTTCAGGTAGTCCAATAATTTTTAAATTGTCTCTCCTGGATCTATTTTCCAGGTCAGTGGTTTTTCCCATGAGATATTTCACATTGCCTTCTATTCTTTCATTTGTTTGGATCTGCTTAACAGCATCTTGATTTCTCATAAAGTCATTAGCTTCCATTTGTTCCAGTCTAACTCTGAGGGAATGAATCTCCTCAGTGAAATTTGAGATTCTTTTTCCATCTGTCAAATTCGACTTTTTAAGGCATTCTTCTCCTCATTGCCGTTTTGGGCCTCCTTTGCCATTTGAGTCAGTCTATTTTTTAAGGTGTTGTTTTCCTCAGTCAGGATGTTGACCCTCATTTCATACTTTTCCTGCATCCTTGTCATTTCTCTTTCCAATTTTTCCTCCACTTCTCTTATTTGATTTTTAAAGTCCTTCTTAAGGTCCTCTATGGCCTGCAACCCGCTCATGTTTTCCCCTGGGGCTTTTGGAGCAGGACTTCTGACCTCACAGTCCTTTTCCCGCTCTATGCCCCCAAAATAGGAGTCTAGGGTTGCATTTTCCTGTTTCCTTTGCCTTGGCATGTTGCCCCTTAATTGCTTGACTTTTGGGCTTGTTGCCACACTATGGCTCTGCCACCAGCAGAGGAACTTTCGTCCCGAACGTGTGGGGGGCAACTTCCGTTTCTGGCAAGCTGTAAACCCACCCACGACTTCCACCCTAGATCACAATCCAGATCCAGGGAGGTTAAAGCAAGAGCGATTACCCCCCCCCGCCAAGACTGATCGCTGGATCTCCCTACAATTAATTGTAGTCTGGGAGCTGGTGCTGCCTCTGAAAACTACACAATGGTGTGTCTCCTCAGCGGCTTCTAGCCCCCAGGGGAGGAAGCTGACGCATTCCCCCAAATACAGGTCCCAAAGTCCATAGGACACTAACCTCTTACTTTGTCCTAGGCATGTCTATGTTGATAATTCTGGAGTCGCCACGGCTGCTGGTGTTCTGGGGTTCCTCCAGCCGGCTGCTGGCCCTGCCGCCCTGGGGCTAAAACCTCGGCTTACGCGTACCTGGGCTCTACTTGGCTCCGCTTCCTGCGCTCTGCGCGGCTGCCGGCTCCCAAAGTGCTGCGCTGGTCCTTCCTGCAGGGCTGCTGGGCTGTCCTCAGCGGGAGGTTAGCTTCTCTGTGTCGTTCTGTGGGTGCTGGGGCTCCAGAAGTTGTTCAGAGTACCCTTTTACATAGTTTGGGGGGAATCTGGGGGCAGAGTGGCTTGGATGAGCTGTTTCTACTCCGCCATCTTGGCTCCGACCCCCAATTCTACTTTTTAAGGTGTTCTTTTCTTCAGTGTATTTTTGTGCCCCTTTTAGTATTTGGTCAATTTTATTTTTAAGGTATTTTATTTTTAAGGTATTATCTTCTTCAGTATTTTTTATTTCTGTTTTTTACCAAGCTGTTTATTCTCTTTTCATAATTTTCTCACATCTCTCCCATATTTTCCCACTTTCCCTCTACTTCTCTTATTTAGTTTTTAAAATCCCTTCCTGAATTCACATTGTCTTTCTGACTGACTCAATTTTTTTCTTTAAGGTTTTGCTTGTAGTTATGTCGACATCATAGTCTGCTGAGTTTGTGTCTTGATCTTCTTTGTCAGCATAGTAACTTTTTACAATCAGGCTCTGTTTTTGCTGTTTGCTTATTTTCCAGTCTTTTGGGTTTTAACTTTAAGTTTAAGTTAGATTCTGCTCTCCGGTGGAGAGATCACTGTTCCATACTTGCTTTTTCAGTGCTTTTTGGATGACATAATCTAAAGCAAAGTGTGGTCACTGCTTTCTCGGCCTCTGCTCTGGTCTTTGCCCAGGAAGGAACCTTGTTACTCTGTATCCCCAAATGCTAGAGCTCTTTTTGGTTCTGAAACTGTGATCAGGTTGCTTGCTTTCCTTCAGTCATGAGTTCTAGTATACTCTGTCTTGCAACTGAGACCAGGATCCCTGTTCCCTTTTGAGTGACCACAAGTACTTTTCTCCATCCTGGAACTGTCACCAGGGTCCCTACACCTTTTTGACCCTGAGTGATTATGCTTCTTTTCATCTTGGAACTATGACTGGGGACTGTGTGTGAGCAATGTAAAAGGGTCCTCAACTTAGAGCCAACAAAGGGCCCCCTCTAATCTCTTTCTGACAAGTTGTCCAAACCCCTTACTGTCTGTACACTCAGAGCTCCCCAAATTGCTGCTGTCACTGTTACAACTGCCTCCAAGGCCTGCTTCTGGCAGCACAGACTGTGCTTTGCTCCAGCCCAGCTACCACTTCAATGTGACAGATGTTTTCTGCCAACCTCCTAAGTTTTCTTGGGCTGGAAAATTGTTTTTCTCCTACCTTTTGTTGGCTCTGCCAATCTAGAATTCAATGTTAGGCCTTATTTTAAAGTTGTTTGAAGGGTAATTTTCAGAGAGGTCAGGTGAGTCCCTACCTCTCCTTTATCATCTTGGCTCCACCCACTTTTTTCTTTAAAAAGTTCTAGTTCATTTAAAAAGAAATTATAGAACTGTTTCCTCACCAAACCATAAAGTGGCAGCTGCATTGTCCCTTGCCCTGATTCAACCAAATTGGATGAATGTTGTTTGGTTCTGGGAACTACATTTTATGAAGTGCTGGACAAGCTGGAGAATGTCCAAAGGAAGCTTTCCAGCATAGAAATATAGATAATAGTTCAGAATATACAGAAACTACCTAGCACCACACAAAAGCCATGCCTTATAAAGCTTTACCTAGAATGTTCCGCATTGAGAAGAGAAGACTTAGCAACTATACGACAGTTGTCTTTAAATACTTGAAGAACAGACAAAAGACTAAAAAAAAATAATTACTCATACTTTCAGGAAAGATTTCAGTTCACTCTAACGCCCACCATGAGCTCTCCAACAGTGGAATGAATGAGGACCTAAAGAAGTGAGCTTTCCATTTCTTGTGGTCTTTGATCAGGATCACTTGCTGTGCTTGGGATTCCTGGTTCTGGTGCAGATGGGTAAAATGGCCTTGATGGTTCCTTTCAGCTCTGTATTCTGGGGATACTATTGCCTGCTTGATGTGTTTTTATGACTTATGAAATGAAAAGATTGAACTGGATAATAGCAATAATAATTCTTCCTAAATAATTTTTGAAACAATATTCATGATCTCTTTGTTGTGTTTTCCCTTGAGCAACGCACACCCAAGCTCCTATTGTTGTAGAAGATGGCTTTTTCTTAGGTTCTTTAGTCCAAAAAAAGTCCCCTGGTGGTTAAGTTTCTGATGATAGTCAGCAATTAGCATAGTGCTTAGGACATAGTCAACTCTTAATAAGAGCTTATGGCTCCATTAATCTATTGGTCCTCAGAACACAATCCACCATCAGGCTCAAATTCAGGTCCTTTCCATCTTGTTGAAATCAGGTTTAGTGCTCATGACATAGATGAGGAGAGATAATATTCACCTCCATCACATGGGAAGACATTGAAGGACTTCAATGCAGTCCTCATGGGGACCATATTCATGACAATGACCGACTTTGTTCTAGCACCTTACAATCACATCACATTCATTATAAAGCACTTTATCATCAGCCCTTCCCTGCCCACCTTGCCTAGATTCTAGCAGAAGGAGGTCTTAAAGAAAAAAAACACACAACAAAATTTATATCTTTTCAATTTATATTATTTACATTATTTTGTCCTTCCCCCTCCCCCCACAGAGAGACATCTCTTATAACAAAGATTTTAAAGAAAAAAATGTCAATCAAGCATAATTAATTAATGTATCTACTGCCAAAGTCCCCTACCTTGTAAAAAATAGAGGGGAGGAAGCTCATTCTCGTATCTCTTCTCTTGGGGCCAAGCTTTGTGATGATATTTTCTCACCATTCAATTCCAAATATTGGGTTGTGGTTATCCTTCCTATTTACATTGCTGCAATCAGTGTGTAGATTATATTCTTTTTTGTCTTTATTAATTTGTTTTTTTTTTTACTTTTAGTTTATAAGATTTAGTTCCACCATCCCTTGAGTTTCAAATTTTCTCCTCTTCCCTCCTCCTCCCCTCCATGGTGGCATGCAATCAAGTATAGGATCTGCAAATACTTTCACATTAGATATTAGTCAGGTTGTAAAGAAGTATTGTAACAGATGGAATGAACAATGGGAAAGAGGAAACAAAACCAAATAAGAAAAAGAAAGAGAGCAGGTAATTTGTTTCAATCTGCATTCAAATTTTGTTCTTTCTAGTTCTTTCTCTGAATGTAGACATCTCCATTATGAGTCTCTTGGAATTGTCTTATAACCCTGCATTGATGAGAAGAGTCTAGTCTATCAAAGTTGGTCATTACACATAC
Organism: Gymnobelideus leadbeateri; assembly: GCA_011680675.1. NCBI lineage: Eukaryota > Metazoa > Chordata > Mammalia > Diprotodontia > Petauridae > Gymnobelideus > Gymnobelideus leadbeateri. Next base: position 314,283 of record WOXC01004935.1, read on the forward strand.
ATTGTGTCTGTAATTGTGTACAAATTTCTCCTGGTTCTGCTCTTCTCACTCTGCATCAGTTTGTATAAGTATCTCCAGGTAAATATGAAATCCATCTGCTCCTCATTTCTTATAGCACAGTAGTATTCCATTACATTCATATACCACAACTTGTTTAGCCATTCCCCAATTGATAGGCATCCCCTTAATTTCAATTCTTTGCCACCACAAAAAGAGCTGCAATAAATATTTTTGTACATATGAGTCTTCCTCCCATTTCTATGATCTCTTTGGGGTACAACCAAGTGATATCGCTGGGTCAAAGGGTATGCACTTTTTTATAGCCCTTTGGGCATAATTACAGATTGCTCTCCAGAATGGTTTAATCAGTTCACAACTCCACCAACAATGTTCCAATTTTTCCACATCCTCTCCAGCATTTGTCATTTTCCTGTTTTGTCATATTAGCCAATCTAACTGGTGAGATGTGGTACTTCAAAGTTGTTTTGATTTGCATTTCTCTAATCAAAAGTGATTTAGAGCATTTTTTATATTCTTATATATATATATCTTTAATTTTTCCTCTGAAAACTGCCTGTTCATATCTTTGACCATTTATCAGTTGGGGAATGACTTGTATTCTTATAGATTTGACTCAATTCTCTGTATATTTTAGTAATGAGGGCTTTATTAGAGACACTGGTTATAAAAATTCTTTCCCGGTTTCCTACTTCCCTCTTAATCTTGGTTATATTGGCTTTGTTTGTAGAGAAACTTTTCAGTTTAATGTAATCAAGATTATCCATTTTATAATGCTCTCTATTTCTTGTTTTGTCATAAAGTCTTCTCCTCTCTATAAATCTGACAGGTAAACTCTTCCTTGCTTTCCCAGATTGCTTACAGTAACAACCTTTATACCTGGATCATGCACCCAATTTAGACTTGATTTTGGTATATGGTGTTAAATAATGGTCTATGCCCAATTTCTGCCATACTATATTCCAGTTTTCCCAGCAGTTTTTGTCAAATAGTGAGTTCTTATCCCCAAAACTGGGGTCTTTGGGTTTATCAAACATAGATTACTATAATTATTGGCTGCTGAGTCTCATGTACCCAATCTATTCCATTGACCCACTACTCTATTCCTCAGCCAGTACCAAGTAGTTTCGATGACTGCTTCTTTATAATACAGATTAAAATCTGGTATGGCTAGGCCACCTTCCCTAGCATTTCTTTTCATTAATTCCCTTGATATTCTGGACCTTTTGTTCTTCCAAATGAATTTTGTTACTATTTTTTTTTCTAGCTCTATAAAGCAATTTTTTTTGGTAGATTGATTGGTATGGCACTAAATATGTAATTTAATTTAGGTAAAATTGCCATTTTTATTATATTAGCTAGACTCAGCCATGAGCAATTGATATTTTTCCAATTAGTTAGATCTGACTTTATCTGTTTGAGAAGTGTTTTGTAGTTGTGTTCATATAGATCCTGGGTTTGTTTTGGAAGATTCCCACGTTTTATAATGTCTACAGTAGCTTTAAATGGGATTTCTCTTTCTATTTCTTGCTGCTGGATTTCATTAGAAATATACAGGAATGTCAAGGATTTATGTGGGTTTATTTTATATCTTGTAACTTTGCTAAATTTATTTATTGTCTCAAGTAGTTTTTTACTTGATTCTCTAGGATTCTCTATGCATATCATAATATCATCTGCAAAGAGTGATAGCTTAGTCTCTTCTTTGCCTAATTTGATTTCTTCAATTTTTTTTCTTCTCTAATTGTGTAGATTGTATTCTTGACTTTGGTTACTTCACCCTGCATCAGTTCATGTGTCTTTCCATGCTTCTCTCTGTTTGTTGCACTCATCTTTTTTACAGGACAATAAAATTACATTAAATTTATATGCCACAGCTGTATGGACATCTGTTTTGTTTTCAGTTAGGCTTTTTTTTCAAGGAACAATTTACCTGATCACCAAGATGGCTCTAGGAGGGAACTGGGGAGAGAGACAGATGGGCAATAGGTGGCTTAGAGGAAATACCCAAGAAGCTATATTGAGGTGTTCCTCCAGGGCACAGGATCTTAGGAAAGGAAGAGAACCCAGAATATCTTTACTTTAAGCTGGATCTTGACAAGCGTCTCCTCCACAGCATCCCTTACAAATAGACATGTCTTGAAGACAGCCTGTGAGGCAGTCCATTCCCCTTTTGCTGCTGTTCAGTCATTTAGTCATGTCTGACTCTTTGTGACCTCATAAGCTTGTCCATTGTCTTTCTTAGCAAAGGTACTAGAGTTGTTTGCCATCTTCTTTTCCAGTGTGTCCCCAGTTTACAGATGACTAGCTGAGGCAAATTGGAGTCAAGTGACTTGTCCAGGATCACATAGCTAGTAAGTGTCTTAGGGTGGATCTTAACTCAGATCTTCCTGACTCTAAACCCAGTACTCTATCCACTGTACCACATAGTTGCCATACCATTTTAGGGAGTTTTTCTGAGGAGGACCTTTTCTAATGATCCGAAATTTGTTCTCTGCAAATTTTCAACTGCTGTTGATCACTGTTGTCTTATTTATGAGTAGAGGGCTACAATATGTGGAAAGAATATTTGTATATTGGTATAAAGATAAGCGGAAAGGACCAGGATTATTCCTGGTTCCCCAAGATGATAGATTTTGCCTTGGATGGGGATCTAGACAAATTGAGAGATTATATTCTGATTTTGATTATTAATTTTAAAATAAATTTTACAAAAGCCAGAACAAAACTGAATCTGAGATACTCTATCTGGTCCTTCGATATGAATAAGTCAGAATACAATTCTTGCTATCTAAGAAAATTCTGAAGTCACATGGCTTCTCTCAGTCATTCAACCTTCTTACCTCCCCATGTGTGCAGAGAATTCTCTCTTCATGGGTAGAATTCAAAGCAGTGACCAGAGGATAGGTATTATCCACTATGAAAAATATTTGTAACTTGACCTGGTCAGCACTGCCCACATCCAATGATGGGGACTAGGGGGGGTGGAAGGGGGAAATGAGTACCTTTTCCCTTCCAATTTCTACTTCTGCCTCAAGTCTTGATGCATATAGAAGCCTCTATTCATTACAAAAGGCTATGCATGTGAGGAGTACCTCCACCACATAAGGTCCAGACCCTTCTCCAAGGTCCTTGTAAGTCTTTCACAGCTTCAGTAGCTAAATGAATTAATCACCCTCAAGCCAACCTTTTAATGAATTTCACTGAACTTACTGAGGCCTGTCTTCCAATGGATGATACAGATTGTTGCTAGTCTCTTATACAGTGCCTTTCTAGAGGCTTTGACTGGGTCAAAGTTTGTGCTCTATTAGCTGGGTTTCCAAGGACTCAGGATCATCTCCAGGCTCATCCTTCTGATGAGGCATCAGAGGAGAAGTTTAAGGAAAACATAATATAATTGTCATTTGAGTGATGGGTAATCTGGTATAATAGTGAGGTCACTTTGAAGTCATAGAAACCCGAGTTTTGCTTTGGTTCTAGCATATGCTGGCTCTATAACCCTTTACTGAATCATTTACTATCTCAGTGCCTAAGACAGTGCCCTAAGACTCTAAGACAGGGTAGGACTTGCAGTAATAGAGTTTCTCACCTAAGAGTCCAAAGGTCTAGCCTCCTTCCCCCCAAATTATAATTCTAGCCTTCAAGTGCCTAGAACACTCAAGTTACCTCATCAAAGGGCAGTTTTAGATGTTAGTGCATGTGTGGATGTGGAATGGGGTTCAACTGTCCATTTAACTCTGGTCAGTGCCTATAATTTTTCATGGCATAGGAACTTCCTGAAGAAGAAACTTTCTATCAATTCAAATTATCAACAGGTCACCAATGTCTGGTCATAGGGGGTTGCCTGAAATGCTGTCCACTATGCCACACTGTCTCTTGGATCAGTTATCTCCTAGGACTCATTACCTCCTTGAAAATATAGGGTTCTTTCTGATTCAGTGACTGGTTAAGGTTCACGGATAATGTGAAGAAAAGACAAGTGTCTTTTTCTAGTACCATGCTCTAATGCCAGTGAGGAGTCTGGAGGGGGTAGGGTGTTATTCTTCACCTCTAAAGTCCAACTTCATTAGTGCAGAGGCCCAGTGCCCTCAGGGCTTCTGCTGAAATGTGGTCAGTGATCCTCAGGGGAGTGGGGGCTGGGGGAGGCATTAAGCTAAGGTTTGCCTTAGCAAAGAAGTGACAACTTGCCTGTTAAAATGGTACATTAATATTTTATATCATGCTTCATCCCCTTACTATTTAATGAGCAGTTATGCTGTCCTCTGGTCTTTGAATTACTAATGATACCATTAGAGTTATTGGGATGTTGCGTTGTTTAACAGGCGAGTCTCTTCTTGGAACTGGAGGTCTTGCTCCATTCCCCCTCTCCCCCCATGACGTTTCAGCTATTTTGGGAATGAATCCTAAGAAAAGGCAGTAGGATTCCTGGCACGGGATGAGGAGCCTTGGGAAGGAGATCAGGGGCCTGGCCTTCAGTTGCTGGCCTGTCATTCACTGACCTGATAGTCTTAGGCAGGTCACTTTCCTTCTCTGGGTCCCTGGTTCCTGACTGAACTAGATGACCTTTATGGGCCATTTTAGTTCTAAATCTCTATTATTCTCATGTGGGGCTAATAGAACTCTCTTCTCTGTGCTAGGAGGGACTGCAGAAGACATTCTGTCCAATCAGAATAGCAATCCTTCCAACACATCTTGAAAGTATCCATCCAACCCCCTTTCAGCCATGGAATCTGGAAGACCTGTTTTCAAATCCTCCTTCAGAAATTTACCAGCTCTGTGACCCTGGGCAAGTCATTTCACCTCAATCTCCTTAACAGTAAAATGAGACCACTAGGCTTGCTGACCTCGACAGTCTCTTCTAGCCTTATAACTGTGATCCTAGGAACTCCAGTGATGGGGAATTCCTTACCCCTTGGGGCAACCCACTCACTTTGGGAAAAACCTGGCCATAAGGCAGATTTTCATCTTTTTATGATCTAACACTCTTAAAAAGGGGCAGAGCTATGGATCTGCATCACAGCCCTCAGCTGCCTCAGAAGGGCACTCACCACAGACTATCCCATGATGAAGACTGGCCTCCCCAAGGTAGCCATGCCCAAGAGCTCCAGCCACAAAGCTCTGCAGGGTGGGAGTCCTGCCGAACAGGCCATTGTTTTGTGTTCTTTCTGAGCTGATTGCCCCTCCTTCCTCTCCTTTGTCCATAGGATCATAGGATCATGTCCTTGGAGCTGGAAGGACTTTGTTTTTGACCTGGAGATAGCCATGGCCCCTCTGACCTTATCTGGGCACACTACATTAATGATTGTGAGGCTGAAGGGAAAGGACCTGTTATCACTGATGGTGATGGTGCTTCCATCTGCCCTGGAATGAGAGACAGTGTCTTTGGATCCCTTGGGGCCCTCCCCCACCATTCATATCAGGAAGTGACATCTTGCCTCCCTATAGTGCTAGTGTTTGGCTCCAGGGCCAATGAGACATATTCTGGAAAAATAAAGTAAAGACTGTTCATGCCATAGATCGCTTTTAATCCACGAGTGATGACTTGCATTTAAATACAGCAGCAAAGAATTTGCCGAGGTCTCTGTTGGGGCTCTGGGGCTGTCACTCACCAAGCTGGGACTGAAGAGGCTGAACTTGAAAGCCAGACTTTGCAGACTTGCCCTTTGGAAATGGGGGCATCTGCTAGAGCTTCAGGGAGAGCAGGCTTTGTTTGTGTACCTACTATGGGCAAGGCTCTGGAGATTCAAGGGCAAAAACAAACCAAACCAAAACAGTATCTGCCTCTCCAGAACATTCTTTTTATGTTCAAATATAAAGACGCTGGTAATGGGAAAAGGAAAAGACTAATGTGTGTTGCTGTTGTTCTGTCATTTCTGCCATGTCTGCCCTTCCATAGCCCCATTTGTGGCACTGGAGAGATTTGCCATACTCTTTTGCAGCTCATTTTACAGATGAGGAAATTGAGGCAAACAGGATAACTTGGCCGGGGTCACACAGCTAGTAAGTGTTGAGGTCATATTTGAACTCAGGGAGATGAGTCTTCCTGACTCCAGGCCCAGCACTCCACCCACTGTGCCACCTAGCCACCCCTAGACCAATACGTACCAGCAGAATAAGGAGGGGCTTCCTGGATAGGTGAAAGTACTTGAATCGAGCCTAGAAGAGAGCTCAGGGTGAGAGATGAAATGAGAAAGAGTGCATTTCAGGCATCAGGGCAGGGTGCACAAAGTCACCAAAGTGGCAAATTGTGGGTCAGATTTAGAGAACAGCCTGGTTTGGGCCAAATGAATGAGTTCAAGCAGTAGGAAGCAACTTAATTCTGTGCCCTGCCTCTGCAAATAGCCTGGTCACAAGTCCTAGAATCTTATTCAAGAGCTGAAAGGAAACGTGGAGGTCATCAGGGTCAAGGGCTTCATGTTACAGATGAAGAAACTGAGGCCCAGAGCAGTTTCCTGATTTGTCCAGGGTCACATAGGCTGCGAGCGGTAGAACCCAGCTTTGTGGGTCAGGAAGACCACTTAAAGTGGGTCTCACCCCAGCTTTCCCACTAATATGCTGTATGACCTTAGACATGCTGTTTTGTCTCCTTTTCAAGGCTAACTCTACCCACCTAACAGGGTAGTAAGTAGGGAAGACCAAATGAAACAGTGTGCACAGACACAGGGATTCTTTGTTTTACTTTTGTCTTGGGATCACTAATGCCTGGCTATGATCACTGCATAGGATAGTCAATTAGTATTAGAGGTGATAACCATTATGCAGATAAATATCTGTGCAGAGGAGCTGAAGGTGCTTTACAGACCATCCGCCTGTGTGAGCCTAAGAGGCAAGAAGGCAGTCTGAAGTCTGATCCAAGGTGACGCTGAGGACAGCCTGGCCTTCTGTCCTTAACTGACTTACCTAGTAAGGCCAGCTTGGATGGATTCCAGGAATGCAGAGTTGGCTCAGTATAAGAACAACTATCAATAGGATGGGCCATGTTAACGACTGTCTGACTCACTTGAAGAATTCCCCATGTCCATGGTTATGAATGTTTGCTGTTCCAATGAACACTTTAAGCCAGGGGTGGGGAACTTTTGGGCCACATGCTCTCCCCCTATTCTAAGCCATTCAAAGTTGAGAGGCAGGCGCCCACGTCGGAGTATCCTGTAGCTAAGGACAGGAGATCAGAGTCCCAGGGGTGGTTCTCAAGATTACTCTCTGGGTGACCTTGGACAAGTCTCCCCGCCCTGGGTGAGTTTTCTCACTGGTCACTTCTCAGGGTCATTAGGGGATTGGGCTCTGTGAGCCCTTGAGCCCAGAACCCTTTGGTTTGTGATTGGGCCACAGACTTAGGGAACTCATTGTACTCGTTTATGTGTTCTGGGCATAAGAGTTTTGTTTTTACTTTCATTTTTCCCCCAGCAGGGGAATAGGTGGGAGGGAAGGTGATGCAATGCATGGAGAGGTAGGCCTGGAGTCAGAGTCTAGCCTTGCACATTTAGGAACCACAAGACCCTGGGAAGACACTCAGCTGCTGCCTGCCTCAGTTTCCTTATCTGTAAAATGGGGGAAATACTAGTGCTCACCCCCCTGGGCTCATGTAAAGAGCAGCATTTGGCAGACCTGAGTGTGTAAATGCTGTGTGACCATAGCCTTCGCTCATTCTTATTATTAACTGAAAAAATAATGTGCACACACGGAGGAGGCTTTAGAGGCCAGCAAGTCCAACTTCCTTATTTTACAAGTCAGGAAACCTATGACTTCAGAGGGGAAGTGACTTGTTCAAGGTCACACTTAAGCTAAGAGGAAGGAATAGCATTTGAATCGGTCTTCACACTCCATAGACATCCTTTGTGTCCACTGGAGTCAGAGTAAGACAATAGAAAGAACCCTGCTTCTGGAGCCAGAGAGCTTGGGTTAAAATCTTGGCTCTGTTATTTACTCCATTTGTGATCTTGGGGTGAGGGGCTTCATCTCCCCAGGCCTCTGTTTTATCCTCTGTACAATGAGGGCCTCTGACCCATTAAGGATGATGATTATGCATCCTTGTCGCCTGTCGAGTCCATCACCTGAGTCCGAGCTGAGCATCATCTGTCCATGAGCATCTCTGAGCTCACTGGAACCAACTCTGCATTCCTGGAATAAATCCAAGTTGGTAAGGACAGAAGGCAAGGCCATCCTGGGTGTCACCTGTGATCAGACTTCAGCCTTTCCTTCTTATCTCTTAGGCTCATAGACTCACAGTCTATACAGCTCCTCAATGGACAGGCCTTGAAGGACAGACACTCACAGCATCAGGCCTCCTACACCTGCTTTCTCAGACCCCCTGCCACTTGGCAGAGTTCTGGGGTGGGGGGAGGGGAGAGGAGCAGCAGCTTCTTTGCTTTAGCCCTGTAATTTCCAAGGCTGCAGACTGGAAGGTATTTATTTTTAACTTTCAGATTGTGGCTGGTGGTTCTGCTCTGCTGTGAATCACTTAATCTCTCTAAAAAGCTCCCCTGTTTTATGTTTCTCTGGGGCCTCCAGTTCCAACACTAAATTCAAAATCATTTGACTCTCCAGTAAAATGGGACTGACTGATTGGTTGACAGCCTGAGCTCAGCTTCCTTCCACACCTCATGAAACTGAAAGAGACATTTCATTGCTGGAGAAGAGGGAATAAAAGGACATGGGAGGTAGGGGGCAGGAGAGGCAGCAGGACACATTGCCACCCTGGGGCAGAGATGGGCTTAGGAAGGCCTTCTGGCCTGGGCCTGCATGGGCAAACTTCCAGGACTGATGCTCTGAGATCAAACCAATGCAACAGATGAGAAGACCAGAAAGGGAAGCATCCACCCTGTGGCCTAGTAGAGACATACACATACACGCACACACATGCACATGCACACACGCATGCACACACACATACATGCACAAATACATACACATGCACACACATACATGCACACACACATGCACACACACAACTTAGGTTTACATCTCTTTACTGTACTGGTCTTTACTGTAGACTGTTTCAGATCCTCTCTTTCCACCCATCTAGGAAGCCTAGGGGTGATTCCCTTTGATGGATGGGTTTTCAAGGTCAAGCTCTGTTAAGCCTTCCTGACCTGTCTGTCTCCCCACTTTGTTTGAGTCAAAGTCGTCCATTATATGGTTCCCCTTGTCAACCAATCTATTTCCCACCTCCATACCTTTTCAGTTCCTATATTATCCTTAAACTGTGCCCCTGTGCCTTCACCTCAGTCTCTTAGAACCATTAGCTCTTTTAAAAGCTGCTTTCAAGGTGCCCTTCTTCCATAAGGTTTTTGCTTATTCTCCTCATTGTTACCTGGCACAGGTTTGTCTTTTTTCCTGTTCCCTCATTTCTCCTTCCATATTCTCTAAGTTTTCATCCAGCAACTTGTCATCCTTTGAAATCCACTTAATCAACATTTCCACCAAATTCAAGCCATGGTGGTTGTATTACCTCTGTAACCCTCTCTCCCAGGCCATTGGCCCTCCTTCTCAAGGAGTGTAACCCCTGCTTCCCCATCTTCCTCTCTTCCTGACTGGCCTATATGCCAGGGAACTTTAATAAACCCCCAGCCACACTCTCAAACTGCCTCTCATCACAATTCCTCAGGCCCTTTCAATTGATGATGTGTTGATTCAGTCTCACACAGGGAGGGCCCGATTACCCACAAGTGCTCACTCTTCTAGCTCTCCATTCTGATCGCCACCTTTGTGACCATAGCTTAGTTACACCTTCTGTATGAGCCCATCCTTTGTCTCCACTGAGCCCTCTAGCCCCTCTACCCCTCAGGGTTTCCTTAGAGCATTCTCCCTGCTCTGACTTCTTTTGCCTCCTTTTCCAATCTTAGCCCAATAGTCATTTGGATGCTACATTTCCCTCTAATTTTCCCAACTATCTAGGTTGATAATGGACAACAGGCAGATGGACCAAGTATGCTAAGTCACAATGTGTGGGGCCCCCATCAATCCTGAACCTGCAAAGTGACACAACTGTGCCAGCAAAATGAACAGGCAGGAGGATTGGCCTAGTGGACAAATGGCTATTGAAAGATTTGAGGGGGACAGGACAAGGTCTCAGAAGAAATCAGACTTGATTCAGGGTCTGTGAATGTAGATTTATGGAATTTAGTTAGAGCCACATGAAACAAGCGTTTCCCCACCCTCGTAACTGCTGCTCAGATGTTTACTGAGTCACTGCATTCCTCCTACATCTTCTCCTCTCCAGGCTAGCCTGCCCTGAATGCTCCAAAGCTTCTCATCTAACGGGAGCCTGATAACTATTATCACCCTCCTTGTTCTCTGCATGGTCTCCAGGCCATCCATGTGCTCACTATGCTGCCCTCCTTGCCCTTGCATCAACTCTAGGAGTGATCTGAGTAAGGTAGAGGAGAGAAGAGCTGCGTCTTCTGGATTCCTGAAAGCTGGGTCTCCCTGATGTAGCCTCAGACTTCTTTGGCTTTTGGATTCCATGACTGTTTACTCATTTGGGGCTTACAGTCCAGTCCATTAAAACTGGCGGCTCTTTTGTCCACAGAAATGCTGTTAGCCATACTACCCCCATCTCTGGTCTGATGCAGTAGATTTTTTAAAACCACAGCCTATAGACATGTCATTCCTACTTTCAGAAGGAGTGAAGGTGATTCTTGGTATCTCCTAGCTTAAATGACTAAATTCACAATCCAAGGGGCAGTCTACTGCATGGGAAGTAGGCCTTCTAGTTAAGACAATGAGGGTTCAAGTCCACCTTTAACAAATACTGGCTGTGAGCCTCTGGGGAGGTCACTTAAGCTCTTAGGATACCAGGAAATCCTCTAAGATCCCAGTGGCAAAATAGGTGCTGCTTCTGCATTGATGGAGGAAATTCCCTGCCCCAGTGAAATCACAAGCCCATGAAAAAGGCTTATTTCTCCTGAGCTTTCCATTTTTCCAAAGCACTTTTCTTAAAATGATCATTTTGGCAGTAGGTATGCCGAGTATTTCTATCCTCTCATTCTACAGAAGATACTGAGTCTCATAGAAGGGTTAGAACTTTGCCTTAGTCAGACAGCTAGGAAGTGAGTATCATAGGCAGAATTGCACCTTGGGCCTCTGGAATCCCAAACCAGAGCCTTTCTCCTGAAACAAATAGCCTACCTTTGCTTTCTCTGAAGGATGCAAGGCTGAGACAAAATTTAGACAAGATGCAATCCCTACCCTCAAGGATTTCATGGACCTGGTGTGTGTGAGTGTGTGTGTGTGAGAAAAAGTGTGTGTGTGTGTGTGTGTGTGTGAGTTTGTGTATGTGTGAGAGTGTGTGTGTGAGTGAGTGTGTGTGTGTGTGTGTGTGTGTGTGTATGGGCGGGGGAACCATATTCTCCTCACTATGACACAGTATTACATGCTGATGCCACAATAGGGCAGCTCACAACATGCTCTGAGCACAGGAGGGAAATTGTTCTTCTTGGTGGGCAAAGAGGGTGTATTTCTTTAAGTTGACAGTGCAACAACTAGCCTTTGAAAACTGATGAATTAAAATTGAAGGTTGGAGATAGTGGTCCTGGCAGAGGAAAGAAGTTAAGCTAAGGTTTGGAGGGGAGAAATTTCAGTGATAGAACCTAAATCCTTTGTTTTGCCTGTGAAAAAGCAAAATAAAAAGGTGAGAGTGCTTGGATCCCAATTGGACTAAACTGAAAGCCGGAGTTTTCTTGATAAGTAGCAGGTTACCTGGACATTGCATTTTCCCTCGATCTTGGATCCAGTGAGGTTCTAGCCTGGGTGGGAAATGAATTTACCTTCACTATCGGAGCCTAGGAGGCCTGAGCTTTGGGTCTCTCCTAGTTCTGTCAAGCTGCTCACGCTGTATCCTGGGCCTTGCTCTCTGCTAACATTTGAAGTTTGCCTAAATCCTGCAGAATATTGAGAAAGTCTGATTTATTGTCTCCTAGTAAGGGCAAACATGCCACTTGATTGAAACAATGCTGCCCTCCCCCCTGTGAAACCAGTTGGGAAGGGGCTGAGCGCTAATTGTGCTCGCCAGAGTTGCCATTGGGTTGGCGGGCGTTTGGCCAATCAAACCTGTGAGTTTTCCTGAGAAATGACAAATTACAGTCCATTGATTCAGGTGGGTGCCATTTGTAACTGACATGTTGCAAGGGGAGAATTAATCATTTGATTTATTGAGATTTGCTTCAACAAGGGAATTTGAGCTGAATTCACCATTTTCCCCCTTTGGAATATATTGGCTTTATTTCATGGGCTGGATTTCAATCCTTTGACACGTGCTACCTTCTGCCTTTGCATTGATCTATCTTTTTCCTTTTCCCTGAGTCAGACTGTCCCCTTTGCAGCTGGGGCCTTATAGAAAGCTCTCTCCATTGGCAGAGACCTGACTTCAGTTTTGGTCCTCCTACTAAATCTCTGTGTGACTCTGTTACTCACTTCTGCTTTCTTAGCTTCAGTTTCCTGATCCAGAAAGATAACATGGGCAAGTGCAAAGGACACTGAATCTGGAATCAGAAGCCCTGGATTCAAGTCTTGCTATCTTTGTGGCTTTGGACAAGTCCCTTAACCTCCCAGAGTCACAGTTTCCTCATCTGTAAAATGAGGAAGGCAAACCAGAGGGATTCCGGGCTTTCTTCCAGGTCTGTGGCATTAATTCTAAAGTCTTTGCCAACTTTAACATTCTATTACTGGATATGTTGAAGGTCTGAATTGTAAGCTTAATATATTAACTAATGGATCCCAATGAGTCTGAAGCCTGAGGAAGTCTCTTGACCTTCCTAAGGCTCAACTTCTTCCTTTGTACAATGAGGATAAGAAGGATATAGTCTCACACTTGTAAGGTTTTTTCAAGGAAAGTATTTGTGATGTGGGCTCCTTTGAGAACTAAGCACTTTGGGGACATCATTCAGAAAAGAAAAACAGGATTGGCATGGGAAGGGGCTCCTCTGAGACTGAATGCTGTGATGAGTCAGGGTCTGGCTTCAGGTCAGGGACCAGTGCTCCATCCACTGCACTATAGAATGCAGATATACAGGAGAAGCACAATATATTACCTGGATGCTTATAGACCCTTTTGTCCCACTCCCAGTTTATCCCCCGTTCTGACTCTGCCCACAAGGACATTGTAAAGTGTTGCACTTGGGGTCCATTAGAATCACAACTACACATGAACAGTATCCGCTGATGCCTCTTGGGATCACAGAAGGGATATTGTCTCTTGAAGGGTCTGCCAATGGGACATAAGCTTTGGTAGATCCTTTCAATATGGGAAGGCTCCAAGTAGGTGCACTTTGGCATGGGCGTCTGATGACTAGACAAGAGATTAGTGGCAGGGAGAAGTGGGGAAGACTCATGCTTAGAAAATGATGGGCCACCAGGGCTTGGATTTTCCTTTGGCAACTCACAGAAGTCTTTGGTATACCACAGAAGGCAACTCTTTCAAGGTTGTTGCATGTGGGATGTTTGGACAATTGTGGGTTGGAGTCAGGATGAGGAGAAAGATGAATTCCCTGGAGAAATTGCAAAAATTGACCACATTAAACCACAAACTCTTTGAACCTTTATGTCTGAACTTATCTGTCCTCCCACCTCTAAGCAGTGATCTGTCCCTCACAACAAAGAACAAGGAAGGAGACGGAAAAGTGATTTGGTCAAACTACCACATATGAGTGGATACCCAACACTGCACAGCTGTCATGCTCCACCTCTGTGGAGAAGGGAGAGATTCACATTTTGTCATCTCTATTCCTAGGGCCCGGTTTGGTCATTAAAATGACAGTGTTCTGATTGAGTTTGCTGCTGCTGCTGCCATCTGTGTCAGTGCGGCTATTGCTGTTTCTGTTGTTGCTGATGCTGGTGTTTCCATTGTGATCAAGTAATTTATTGTGTTTATTGATTTGTGGTTCTGCTTGATTCACTTCAGGATTTACTTGAGTTCTCCATGACTCCCATGCTGAAGTAGGCATGGGATAGAAGAGCAAAAAGGAGCCTGGAGAAGAAAGGTTTGGAATGAAGAAAGATAAGCCAGAGCTTTGAAGTGTGACTTCAAACTCATTCCACCATATCCAGGATAATCTCAGCCAGAACAGGATTGGGAGAGGCTAGGAATTTGTTCAACTCTACCTCTGTTTCTCTCTCTCTCTCTCTCTCTCTCTCTCTCTCTCTCTCTCTATATATATATATATATATACATATATACATATACATATATATACACACACATACATATATGTGTGTATACATATATACATAAACATATATATATAAAAATGTATGTATATTTTAAAAGGGAATGGAAATGAAATGACCAATTGATTAGAGACTCATTTTCAAATCAGGCCTCTGTTCAGTTAGTTGACCAGATGGTTAACACAAAGTTAAAATCAATATTATATTAGAACACTGAATAAAAGGAAGATTAGCTAGTGTTCAATTGAAGAACTTCCCTCCCTTCAACCTGTTTGAAAATGCCATTGATACTGAAAAATTGGGAAATGAACACCTTAAAAAACTAGACAGTGATAAAACTATCATAATCTCCTCAGGATATTTAGCAACTGTAAATCATTTGTCATCAAAAGGAGATGTAAAAGCCTAGAAACTGCCTCAGTCAGCAGAAACTTGATATTCTTGCCAAGTGGAGGATTAGGGAATTCTAGGACACCCTGGTATATACTAGAAACTTATTTGTAAAGTCTTATGAAGGATTACAGTGGAAACTTTTGACCAACCCAATGGTGTAATCTAGAAAGAAGCAATGGAAAAAAACAAAACAAAACAAAACAAATGTAAGTAAAGCTCAGTGAGCTGCCCAACAAAGGCAAACCATCACAAGGACATTGGAGGAAACTGGAAAGGGAAGAATAGAGATGAAAAATCAAGGCCAAACTGCAAAAATTTGTATGCCAACTCTTTTCTCCATTAATGGCAGTGGGGCCACTGCCTCTAAACTCTAAAATCAAAGTGCCATATGTGCTGAGAGATTAGGAAAAATGGCCCCAAGGCAAACAAAGATGGGAAGAGCAGACCAAGAGTACACAGGGAGGTCAGTGCTGGAGACAACATATTTGTGAGGGTGCTATAATATTGTGTATATAATGATATGAAGGTATTTGGAAAAGGAGGGGACAGTGAGAACCTGTAAAATATCATGGAATCTATTATTGCCTCCCCCCCATCCAAGGTGACCAAGGAGACATTAATAACTACTGAGCTATATGCTTACTTCCTATCTCCATGAAAATATCATGAGAACAATTTATACATGCATCAAGAACAGCCTTGATAAATAATGAAAAGGGAAGAAGCAAGCTTTTACAAATGATACTCTAAAACAGATAAACTTCACAGTTACATGGCTCTTGGTTGTTCATTACACGAAAACCCACTTCATTGGCAGAAAAGAATGTCTTCTTAAGAGTTCTTCTCTTCAAAGGTTTCTCCCACAATTCCTGGCACTTCTTCCTTGATGTCTCCCCTGACTCCTTGACTTAAATGGTATTTTCCCTACAGAACTCTAAGAACTCTGCATGCAGCCCTCCTCTGACACCTTTATAGTGTCATTGCATACCCTATTATAATTATTCCTGCACATGTCTTACTTGACTCTAAGCTCTCAGAGTGCAGAGTGCCATCTTCATGAGATACAAGTTTTCACTCAATCCAAGGACTTCAAGCTATCCAGAGATAGAGTGGGTGGCCTTAAAAGTTATTGGATTCCACCTGTGTAGACTTCTTCCAGCAGAGGCGGAGAGACCAATTGTTGGAGAAGCTAGAGAGGGGATTCTTGCTTAGATATCTTTGAGGTCCCTTCTAGTTCTGAGATTCTGGGATTTAGTGATTCATTGTTAGTCATCTTTCTATCCTTGACACAGGGCTTGCCACACAATAGATATTAAGTGTGGTAGGAATGACAAACCTAAGTCCCATTTACCTTCTCCACAATGATTTGTAAAGTGCTTTGCAAACCTTAAAGAACCGTACAAATTCCAGTCAGTAGATAATCATATATTAAGTGCCTGCTTCATACCAGTCACTGTGCTATTCATTGAAGGTACAAAATAGGTCAAAGACAGTTCATGCTTTCAAGGAATTCATAGTCAAGAATGCATTCTGGGAAAAAGGTTGAGTAGGTTAGAAGTTTCCAGGCTCTCCAGATTTACAGATTTCCAGAATGGGGGGGACAATATGAAAATAACTACGAAGAGATCAGGGCCTATAGTAGCAGGGTTAGGGGAGCATCAGAAGACAGAACAAAGAATATATGAAAGATGTTTGAAAGTAGAAATGATAGGATTTGGCCTTTGACTAGATATATGGGGTGAAGAGTGAGCAAGGAAGAATGGCATATAGATTGCAAGCTTGGGTTATACAGATGATGGTGGGACACTCAACATGAAAGGGAAATTAGAGAGAAAGGAGGGTTTGGGGGAAAAGAAAGTGAGGTCAGTTTTGGACATGGTGAGAGGTCAATGAGACACCAAGTTGGTTATGTGATACTGGATGTTAGGAGTGAGGTTAAAGCTGAAGAAATCAACCTAAGAATTATCTGTAGAGAGATGATAGTTAAAGAAATGGGAGATGATACAGCCACCAAGTAAAATTGAATAGAGGGAGCAGAGAACGGTTAGCCTAAGGTTAATGGGTGGGACCTGGATAAAGATCCAACAAAGGAGAATGAGAGTGAGTGGTCAGGGATGTAAGAGGAAAACCAGGAGAAAGGAGAGACAGAAAAAGCTAGACAGAAGAGAGTAGCAAGGGAATGAAGGTCTTCCACAATGTCAAAGACTTCTGAAAGGTCAAGAAAGAAGAGGATTGAAAAGTGGCCTCTAGATTTAGAAATAGATGATTGGTAACTTTGGAGAGAGAAGCTTCATTCAAATGATGAATTTATGGTTGAAGCAGGTTTTTCCTTGTTGCAATCCTTTCTCTTTTGACTTCTGGAATATTGTAGTAGACATCTTCCTTTTCGTAAGTGCTAATAGCCAGGTGTTATGTCATTCTGTGATGCTTGGACTCATGTTCTGGCTACTTGCAGTATTTTGTCTTTGACCAGGTAGCTCTGGATTGTAGCTATAGGGTCTCTAGAATTTTAAAGTTTGGGGTTTCTTTCAGGATGTGACTAGTGAATTCTTTCAATTTTCATTTTCCCTCTGTTTCTAATAGGTCTTAGCAGATGATTTCTTGAAAGATGTCATCTAGGCCTTTGTATCGTCTAGGTTTGCAGGAAGTCCCATGATTCTGGGATTGTCACTCCTTATCCTGTTTTCTAGAGAAGTTCTTCTTTTACAGAAGAGGGCTTAGATTTTTCTTTTAAAAATATTTTGGAAGCACTATTTATCTTTCCCTTAAACTTCTCCATGTAACATAATTTTTAAAAGCCCACAACAAGTACAATAATCAAGACTTTGCCCAAAATTGCATTTTGTTTTTGATTTTAAATCCGTCAAGCCTTTGGAGGAAGGTAACTGCCCTAACTACTCTTCAGTTCATCATCAGAATTCTTAAATCTTTTAGAGTTGAATTTTCTTCAAATGCATTTCATTTGCTGGGTTTCTTTTGGTTTATTTATCCTGTATTTCTTTTTGTTTTACAGTCATTGGTCTTTATTTGATGAAAGTTAATTTTAAGTTATACTTGTAATGGGTGAAATCTGGAACAACTGAGGAAACAAAGTTTTGACCTTCTGGACGTAATGATTTTCTTGTTTTTTGCTTTTTGGAGGGCAATTGGGGTTAAATAACTTGCCCAAGGTCACACGGGTCGCTAGGGTTTTTTGTTTGTGTGTTAAGTGTCTGAGGCCAGATCCGAACTCAGGTCCTTCTGACTCCAAGGCCACTCTACTCACCGCACCATCTAGCTGCCCCCGGACATATTGATTTTTTAAGCAATGCATGCCAACTACATGCGTATTGGTACCAGGCATCCTCAGTGTAGCACTGCACCACAAGTATAGGGGGAGACAGATTTTTATGCATTAAAAGAAAACAATGAGCAGAATTTAAACCAGGATATAAGATTAGGTAAACTTATTTCTAACTGGAGGAAAGATGATGGATTGTCCAAGTTGGGAGGATGGAAGAATGAGTGTCATTTAAGTCAGGAGGCAGAAAGTGAGTTTTGAGGTCTTCTCTTTCCCAGAATTGGCAACTGCTGATTAGTTGTATCCACCTGCATTTTACAAAACAATAGATTGCTTCTACACCTACTTTTCCATGAGTTATTTGCAGAAAAGCAAGAAGATAGAGGATAATAGATGCGGAAGTCAATGTTCATGAAATGGCATCTGATCACTTCTCTCAATTCTCACATCAAACCAGCTCTCATTCCTAGCTTCACTCTGTTTATTTGTACTTAATTTAGTAAGGTTTTGTACTAACTATAGTAAGCTGTATAATCAGCTCTGATCATTAACTTCATGGTCCTATCCCCACAGAATCCTGACCCCGATATGGAGGCAGAGCAACATCTACACAGGCTCCATTTATCCTAGGTGAAACCCTGCCGTTTGCTTATATTTTGGCTCATTATCAGTTTCTGATCTAGAAGGCTTCCATGTGTGGTTTCTGGGCTGGGATTTTCTGGATGGATTCCTTCCTTAGCGTCCACGGGTCTTTGGAATTATACGCCGGCAGAATATTCTATTGAATCTGTTCCTTCCACATATCCACGAGTTGTAAAGTTTAGGCTTTGATGATAAAACAACAACAACAAACAAACAAACCTTATTTATGTCACTACTTCCTATCTTTCTTTCAATCCACCATGCACAGACTACAGAATTAGAAGTATTTATTACAAAATCTATTTTGTTTGTGTAATTTTTTTTCTGCTTAAAATCTTTCAAAGGCTTTCCAATATCTACAGGATAAAATTAGTAGTACACTGTATAAAATATTTGATATCAACCTTAACAAATTTAAATTAAATTAAATTTTCTATCAAAATGATAGATAAGAGCAAACCCGAGGGGGAAATTGAGGCTTCTCAATGGGAATGAGTCTTAAATGAGATTTGACCCTG
This sequence comes from Gymnobelideus leadbeateri, assembly GCA_011680675.1. NCBI lineage: Eukaryota > Metazoa > Chordata > Mammalia > Diprotodontia > Petauridae > Gymnobelideus > Gymnobelideus leadbeateri. Next base: position 333,297 of record WOXC01004935.1, read on the forward strand.
ACTTCTGAATACAATGTGTGTGCCTTAAATGCATGAGCTTTGGGGGGTGTGGAGCTGGTTCTACCTGCTGGAGGGTTCATGTTCATTCGCTATCTTTAAACACAAGTAGCTTTCAATCCTTGGCTTGCCCTGGCTGCTTCAGTACCAAGGTCAGCTCCAGGTAACTCTCATCCCCAGATTCTCTCTTAGTAGGTCTATGGATAATACATAATTACAGCTTTGTGGAAGCTTTGGAACATGGAATGTCAGACCTTTGAAGGACTTTAGAACAGACGACATGAGAATTGCAAGGTGACAGAACAGAGAATGTAAGAGCTAGGAGGAAGCAGAGAATTTTGGGAAAGCTTTATATGAGTGCTAGTGAAGCCTTAGAATGGAGGATATGAGAGTTGAGACTTTAGAACACAGGGATAAAAAGGAATTTCAGGGCTAAAAGAGATCTTAGAATATAAATCTCAGGCCTGGGGAAGATTTGGAACAGAGGTTATGTTACAAAGAGCTTTCCAAATCATTTGTTAATGTTCCTTTTGCAAGGCAGGAAGCTAAAACCTGGTAAGTGGGCTTTCTAAGATGACTCCATATGTTTAGACTTTTTTGTTTCAAATGATGAAACTGTCTCCATGTTTTGAGTGGAGTCTGATTCAAAAGACATCACACTCCCATCCATACTCCTGTAGTCTGCAGATGAGTCTCCTTATTCCAGTGACCTTTCAATAAAGTTTCCAATTTTATATGCAGGGAATGGGTTGTTTGTGCATTTTTCATTTTGTGCTCCAAGGCTGAAGATTTGCTAAATGCAGCTGCTAGGGTTTTCCCCCAAAATTAACTTCTGTACATACATATTAATTATGACTTAAATTCCTTTAAACATCTGTAATGATGCCATACATTGGGGAGGTTGGAAATTTCAAGCAGCAATTTGCTGTAGGAAAGAGAAAAACTAAGTCAATATGGGGCGAGAACATTTTTGACTCACCCAGGGCCAGTTCTTTCAGAGAGGTGATGGAAAGAGCTTTCTACCTGACTTTAGCAAGCTCTGACTCTGTCATCAGATCAGTCATCGGGGGAAGTTGCTTCTTGTCCCTAAGCCTTGATTTCTTCTTTTGTAAAATGAGGGTGATGATCTTGGGTACTTAGCTTTGCTGCTGTGAGGGAAGTGCTTTCTAAAGTGCCATTGAAAATAAACAGCCAATGGCACTAGAAACTCTTCGAGGCAAAGCACATTCTTTTCACCTTGGTGTCTTATCTATGTCACCCTGGACAAGTAACTTAACCCTTTCATATTCCAGAGAATTCTCTAAAGCTACAAGCTGGATTCAAAGTGTCGATTTCGTTTAGCAGAAGGAATTTCCTTGTAGGAATGGAATCACATTTTCCCTCTCACATAGCCCTATCTCCACATCATAGTGTTTTGAACATAGGGATTTACTGAGCATTTGTTACACTAAACTCTCTAGCTATAATAATTTCCATTTTTGCATCATTTCACAAATAACTTTCCTTACAATTGATCTGAGGTAATTATTACAAGTCTGATTATCTTCATTTTGTAGAGGAAGAAAACTAAGACTTAAATAAAGTGATCTGCCAGTAACACACAGGGAATGAGCGAGCATCAGAGCAGGGATTCTGACTCATCCTCTCTCCCTTCCAGGATGTTGGTCTCTCTGGGATTCTGGTTGAAAGTGAATGGCACTCCATGAGGATCTAATGATCAAAAGTGGTTCTGGCAATGAGCAATTTTTCTTCCTCTGTGTCTCCAATAGTCAGCAAATCTTTGTCTAAATTCTGTTATGTGAAGGACATCGGCCTCTAGCACATGGGAATTAGTGGCTCAGAGGGTGCAAGACTAGGGTTATGACGATTTGCTCCAGATGCAAGGCTGGAAGTGAGGAGCTCCTGTCTTGGGTGGTTTCCCAGGAGATGCTAAACCAGAGCTGGCATTCAGGACTCCTGACTTTTAGCCCAAGGGTCTTTCCTGGGCACTGGGCTGCCTCTCTCTAGTTGTTTTAATGAGGAGAATGGAGAGGGCTGGTGGGAACACTAAATGGGGAGTCAAAGGACTCTTGTTTGGATCCCAACTCCTATTTCTAGCAGTGATATTTTGGGTATGTCACTTCCCTTCTCTTGGCCATGGTGGTCCCATGTGAAAAATGAAAGCTGGCCCAAAAGACCTGCCAGCAGCATTTCTCTTCCATAGCAATACACCCTTTTATGGACTCATATTGTTTCCATAGTATGGCACAAGGGAGGCTACATTAATAAAATGTATCATGTTCATAGCATGAAAGATAATATGCTGGCTTCTTCTTCTGCTTCTTCTATCCTGTCCAGACCACATGTGGAGCACTGAGTTCAGTTTGGAGTGGCACCTTTTAAGGTAAAAAGCAGAGAAACATCTGGAAAGGGGTAACGAGGGTGGCAAAGGGCCTTGAGGCTACCCTCTATGGATGAATAAGCTTGTGTTAAGCTATTGCTATGTCACCAGCACTGTCCTAGGTGCTAGACATAATGACACATCCCTGTAATCCCTGCTACTGGGTAAACTGGAGCTGATGGATGGATCACTTGAGCTCCAGAGTTCTAAACTACTGGGGAGCAGAAGCTGATTGGGTGTTTGCACAAAGTCTGGCACTGGTCTGGTGAGCCCCTGGAGCAGAGAGTCACCAGGCTGCCTATGGAAAGAAGAGCCAGCCTAGGTCAGAAAAGCTGAGCAGGTTCATACTTCCATTTTGATCAGTATTTGGATCAGTTCTGTGAGTGATTACTTCTCTTCTGTCCTAGGTGAATGAGACCTGGTCTCAGTGAAAGAGGGAGGATTAAATGCTAAGACTATAAACACAAAAATAAAGACATCTCTTTCTATCAAGGATTTTCCATTCTAACAGAGGAAGTGACACACAAAGGGCGAGGTGACCAGGTTGGGACACTTTGGCCTCCAAACATGCATAATCCAGGGTTGTATTCTCTCCATCCTAAAGAAGTCATACTCCTTGAGGCAGCTTTTCCTTGGTTTTCCTAGTTTGTTGCTTTCCAGCTCCTGTAAACTATTTGTTACTAGATCAGACTTTTCCATCACATGGTGAATTGGGATTCAATGGGGTGGGATAGAGTAGGGGGAGAAAGTGTGTGGGGAATTTGACATTTCTTTTGAATTCACTTCTCTCCCCCTCTTGTTGTCCTCCAATTATTGCTACAAGGGATATACTTCATCAAGGCACTCTTGAAGATTGACCAACCAGCTCTTGGATTCCTTTCTCTGATATACAAAAGCCCAGAGATATTTCTAATTATTTCAGCCAATCCTAATTAATTCTCTGGCTAATGTCATCTTATTTTGTCCAGTGGATGAATGTATAACATTCCTCTCAAATTGATCAAGGGCTTATTCCTATCTAGGTTACAAATTTAGTGATTGATTGAAAGAGTTGGCTAGGCTTTGTTCACACCTGATTACACCTTTTTTTTCAAGGTTTAGAATGAAATTTTTATTGAACCTAAAGCTTGAGACTTATCAACATCATTAACAAGACAGGATGGATAATAGTAAAGGGCAGGAGACATTGAAAAATGAAAGTGATAGAAAAATAAAATATATAAATAATAAAACATATTTTTGTTAATTTGTTTATTTTTAGTTTACAGGATTCAATTCCATAGTTCCTTGAGTTTCAAATTTCCCTTGCCTCCCTCCCCCCACAACGGCATATAGTCCAGTATAGGATCTGCAAATACTTTCACATTAGACATTAGTCAGGTTACAAAGGCAAATTTTTCTAGATGGAATGAAAAATGGTAAAGAAGAAATAAAACCAAACAATGAAAAGAAAAAGATCAAGTAGTTTGCTTCCATCAAGATTCGAACTCAGTTCTTTCTAGTTTTTTGTTCTAGTTTTTCTCTGGATGTAGGCATCTCTCTCCTTCATGAGTCTTTTGGGATTGACTTATATCACTGCATTGCTGAGAAGAGTCCAGTCTGTCATAGTTGGTCATCACATATATGTTGTGTCTGTGTTTGTATACAAACTTCTCCTGGTGCTACTCTTCTCACTCAGCATCAGTTTGTATAAGCCTCTCCAGGTAAATATGAGGTCCTTCTGCTCCTTGTTTCTTATAGCACAATAATATTCCATTATATGAATATACTACAGCTTGTTTAGCCATTCCCCAATTGATGGGCACCCCTTTAATTTCCAATTCTTTGCAACCACAAAAAGAGCTGCTATAAATATTTTTGTATGTATGCATCTTCCTCACTCTTCGATGATCTCTTTAGGATATAACCCTAGAAGTGGTATTGCTGGGTCAAAGGGTATGATATTATTTATAGCCCTTTGAGCATAATTCCAGATTGCTCTCCAGAGTTGTTGGATAAGTTCAGAACTCCACCAGCAATGCATTAGTGTTCCAATTTGCCCACATCCTCTCCAGCATTTGTCATTTTCCTGTTTTGTCATCTTAGCCAATCTGACTGGAGATACGTGTTACCTCAGAGATGTTTTGATTTGCATTTCTCTAATCAAAAGTGATTTAGGGCATTTTTTTCATATGCTTATAGAAATCTTTAATTTCTTCCTCTGAAAACTGCCTGTTCATATCCTTTGACCATTTATCAATTGGTGAACGACTTGTATTCTTAGATTTGACTAATTATCTGTATATTTTAGAAATGAGTCCTTTATCAGAGACATTGGTTGTAAAAATTCTTTCCCAATTTCCCACCTCCCTCTTGATCTTGGTTACATTGGCTTTGTTTGTACAGAAGTTTTTCAATTTAATGTAATCAAAATTATCCATTTTGCATTTTATAATGCTCTCTAATTCTTGTTTGGTCCTAAAGTCTTCCCCTCTCCACAAATCTGACAGGTAAACTATTCCTTGCTTTCCCAGATTGCTTACAGTATCAGCCTTTATATCTATATCATGCACCCATTTAGACTTGATTTTGGTATATGGTGTTAGATAATGGTCTATGCCCAGTTTCTGCCATACTGTATTCCAGTTTTCCCAACAGTTTTTGTCAAACAGTGCACTCTTATCCCCAAAACTGGGGTCTTTGAGTTTATCAAATAATAGATTACAATACTCTTTAACTGCTGGATCTCATGCACCCAATGTATTCCACTGATCCGCTACTCTACTCCTCAGCCAGTACAAAGCAGTTTTGATGACTGCTGCTGTATAATACAGATTAAAATCTGGTATAGCTAGTCCACCTTCCCTAGCATTTCTTTTCATTAATTGCCTTGATATTCTCGACCGTTTGTTCTTCCAAATAAATTTTGTTACTATTTTGTCTAATTCAATAAAGTAGTTTTTTGGTAAATTGATTGGCATCACACTAAATATATAATTAGTTTGGGTAAAATTGTCATTTTTATTATGTTAGCTCGACCCATCCATATATGTATGTGTGAGTCTGTGTTTTCCTTGTTTACCTTTTTATGTTTTTCTTGAGTCTTGTAATTGGAGATCAGATTTTTCCATTGAGCTTGGGCTTTTTCACCAGGAAAGTCCAGAAGTCCCTCATTTCATTGAATGACCATCTACTTGCCTGAAAGATTATGCTCAGTTTTGCCAGGTAGTTAATCCTTGGTTGTAGTCCTAGCTCTCTTGCCCTACGAAATATCAAATTCCTATCCCTCCAATCTTTTAATGTAGAAGCTGCTAGGTCCTGTGTGATACTGACTGTAGTTCCACGATATTTGAATTGTTTCTTTTTGGCTGCTTGCAGAATTTTTTCCTTAATCTTGTAATTCTGGAATTTGGCTACTATATTTCTTGGAGTTTTCAATTTGGGATCTCTTTCAGGAGGAGTCTAGTGAATTCTTTCGATTACTATTTTATCTTCTGATTCCAGGACTTCAGGACAGTTTTCTTTGACAATCCCTTGGAGCATGTTGTCCAGGCTACTTTTTACATCATGGCTTTCCAGTAGACCAATAATTCTTAAGTTATCTCTCCTGGATCTGTTCTCTAGGTCAGTTGTTTTTCCAGTGAGCTATTTTACACTTTCTTTCAATTTTTCAATCTTCATGTTTTGTTTGATTGACTCGGTGCATCATAGAGTTCTGAGTTTCAATTTGACTGATTCTAATTTGTAGCACATCATAGTCTTCAGTTAGTTTTTGAAGGTCCATTTTTAGGGAGGTATTTTCTCCAGTTACTTCACTAAATTTACTTTTTAAGGATTTGTTTTCTTCAGTGAAACTTTTTTTCCAATTTGGTAACTGCATCCCTGATTTGGTCTTTAATATCTTTCTTAAGCTCCTCCAAGAATGCTATTTGGGTTTCAGACCAGTTCATATTTCCTTCTGTGGCCCCAGGTGTGAGTAAAGAGCCCATGTTGTCCTCTGTATTTCGTTGTTCTTGACCTACATAATAAGCTTGGATCGATTTTCTTGCCTTCCCTTTCTCCTTCTCAGCTTCCTTCCTTCCCATTGTGATTTCCTATTTCCTAATTTCTCAGCCTGTGATATAAGGGCCTTGTTGTTGACTTTGAATGCTGTAGCCTCTGGGTGTCTAGTTTGAGGCTAAGGCAGGAGTCTCATCGAAGTATGCTGATGTGCACAGAGTAATCTGTGGAGGAGGGGTGGTCTGACCACTTCAGATTTTTGCCTCTGTACCCCTGGGCTACAGCTCAGGAATGCTTTTGCTGTTCAGGTGAGGTGGGACTTGTTGGGGCCCCTCCCCCTCTTCTCTTCAGACTTTTTGCTGCCTCAGTTACACACCTTCTTGATGACTCCCAAGCCCGAGGCTATTTGCACTATTTTAGGATTTCTCTCTATGTGGGAGACTTATCTTTGGGTTTTCTACTTTATGAAGGGAGAACCAGAGAGAGAAGCTAGAGTTTACTTTGCCACTCTAGCCCCTGGAGAAACAGGAAGGCAATTTCTAAACTTCCAGGCTGGGGGCTGATAGTCCCAGGAGAAGCTGCTGTCTCTGCTGGTGGCCCGAAGCCCTCGCTTACCTGGCTCCAATGATTCCTCCTGTCCCTGGTGAGATGCTAGTGAGATGGCTGTGATTCTTCCTTGGGATGGGTAAGTTGGTCAGCTTGGTCTTCTCTCTCTAGTGTAGTCTGATTGTCTGCTCTCAAGTCTGAGCTGTACAGAACACACGTGCTCTGTGGTCCCCTTGTCCAGACCCACTGGGTACTTTCCTCAGCTGGATTCTGCCACACTCTGTCTCCCAGTGGTTTCGGTCACTCCAGAATCCATTCAGATTCACTTTTTAAGGTTTTGTGAGGGGATTCACAGAGGAGCTTAGAGAAGGTACTACTTCCTTTCCCCCATCTTGGCTCCACCCTGATTACACCTTTGATTGATTCATTTGTCAATCAATATGGAGAAGAGGTCTTCTCATCTTATAAGGACATTAGAGTAGAACACATCTGGTTCAGTTCCATTCATTGGGGTTTCAGGTTATGGGAAACCCCTTTCACACAATGAATTACATTTTGCTAATCACATTCAATATTCATTTGATTCTCTCCATAACCCAGTAAGTTTGGCCTTATTTTATAGATAAAGATACTGAAAACCAAGGAGGAGCACTAACTTACCCAAAGTCACACAGCCAGTGTCTGTGGCAGGCCTCCAACCCAGGTCATCCTGACTAAAAGTCACATCCTGACTCTGTGCTCTCCAAGGTGCCTTCCAATGTTGAGAATCTACTGAGTATCATGTCAGTCTTAGAACCACTGTTTCAAAAAGGAGAAACACCATCAAGTACCTGACTTCTACCTCTGAAGAGAAGGGGGGGGGGCTGGTAGTGAATATCATCACTGTCTCCCAGGAGCTGAGCTAAGGGAAATGAGCTAGAATCATATCACTGAAGAGAATGACTGAATCACAGACAAGAGACAAGCATCTACTGCCCCGCACATCATTCCAGACAGGGTTTCTCTGCAATTGTCCTCCCTAAGATCTAGACAAGGGCTTCACAACATTTCAGAAGATGCTGACTCATGCTGGAAAGAATCTTGTCCATGGAGGCCCAGGATCTGCTCTCTTTCTGCCACCCCCACCCCAATCACTTACTAGTTGGGCAGTCTGGGACCCTTTCCCACCTCAAGGCTGTTTCCTCACATGTAAAGTGAGGTAAGGGGCCCTTGAATAACTTACTCCTCCACATTGTCCTGGGACTCAGATGAGATAATGTATGTAACTTGCTCTGGCAACCTGGAAACCTTATGCAAGTGTCAGCTACTGTGATCAAAATTCCTGCTCCACTGTGCCAGATAAAGGGACTAAAATGTTCACTATGTTTTGTTAAAATGCAAGTAACCTCTAAGAAGTTTAAGCATGCTGTCATTCACAGAGTCAGCTTGCTTTCCCCACTAATGCTGAAGACAGCTTTCCTACCCTGTAATGAAAGAAAGAAGATACAGAGGTGATTGAGATCTTTCTCAAGCTTGGGGCAGACTTGGGGAAGGTAGAACTGAGTAGGACCCAACAGTGAGGGGAATTGGAGCACGAGGGTCAGGATAAGAACACTGAGTCACTGATGGATGGTGACAAGGGGGAGAGGCTCTAAGGGCTTCAGAAAGGGAAACAGAAAAAGGAGTAATAGGGTTGGCTGAATAACATTCTGCAGTTTTGCACAATGGTCTGTTGAAAACTTTCTGACCAGATCCCTTTGACATAGGCATCTAGATGGTTCTAGAGTAGGAGTTCTTTACTTTTTTAATGGATTCCATACTTTGGCAACCTGGCAAAGTCCATGAACCCCTTCTTAAAATCATGTTTGTAAATGAAGAAAATAAAAATACATAAGATAACAAAGAGAACCAATATCGAATATATATAGATATATACATATACATGTGTATATATATATATACATATACATGTGTATATATATACATGTGTATATATATACATATACATGTGTATATATAGGTATATATATATATATATACACACACACATGTATATGTTTATGTGTGGGTATGTTTGTATTCCATGTATCCTTCCAGATACATGCAGTGTTAGTGAACTTCTTAGTGAATCATCTGTGAACTTCCTAGATTCCCGAGATTCCAAACATTTGGGTTATTTGTCTGATTTTGGAACACTCTGTCTTGTCTTTTCCCCCTGCCAATCCCACAAATTCCCCACGAACCCCATGACACATTTATGATATTTGATGCAAAGTACATTTGTCTAAATGCCTCTAGAGTCACTTTGAGATGATATAATATCTTGGGTTTGAGTCAGAGAGTCTGAGTTCAAGCCTCACTCCTGTGGTCACTTACCAGTGGGATCTTGAGAAAATCTCTTCACTTTTCAGCTCCACTTTTTTCCTTTCTGAAATTTGATTTCACAGATAATTGGATGATCACTAACACTGCATGTATCTTGAAGGGTGCATGGAGTCTAGATGGTTCTAAGCCTATCACCGATGACTTTTCTCTATCTGGGACTAGGATCCTTAATCCTTTTTTATTTAAACAAATGCTTTATTAACTTCTGTTTTACATCATTCATTTCTGCCAGATTTTGAGTTACAACCATTTCCCCCCCCTGTTTTTCCCCTACCCACCCTCCCAGAATAGCAATCCCGCAAGACATCGCTTCCTCCAATCTGCTCTCTCCCCTATCCTCTCCCACACCCCCTTCGACCTCTCCATTAGAGGAAGGTGAATCTCTGTGCCCCAATGCCTGCAATCTTATCTCCCAATTACAAGCAAAAGAGTATTAATAATAGTATTTATATATATTTGAAACATTTAATCTTAAGACCTTGAATTTCAGATCCATTTCCTTCCTCCCTTGTCACCCATTCCCTCTTGGGAGATAAATAATTCAGTATATGTTGTACATGTCTAGCTATGCAAAACATTATCATAGTAGATATATTGTACAAGGCTGATTATAATTCCCTCCGCCTCATTCCACCCCCCACCTGGTCCATTCCCCACTTGGTCCTGTCCCTCTTCCATAGTGGGTACCTCCAACCTCCCCTCCCCCCAAGGATGCCCTCCCATCCATCATCCCTCCTCTCCTCCCCCTTCCCCCCATTCTGCTTTAGGTTGAGATGTTCCACCTAGAATGTATATCATTCCCTCCCTGAACCAAATTCAATGAGAATGTGGTTTCACCTTTTTTGCCTTCCTATTTCCCCCTCCCCTTCAACCACTTTCCCCTGCTTCCTCTACATGAGATAGTTTACCCCACCCTGTCTCTCCCCATCTCCTCCTGCCACTTTCCTCTCTCACCTCACAACTTCATCCCTTGAGTATCCTCCCTTCCCAACAAATTCAACCTATGCCCTCTCTCCATATATAACTGTAACCATATACACACACATTCACATATGTATTCACATGACCATATACCCTTCTTCCATTATTTTCATAGTGAGAAAGATTTCCTCAGTCCCAGTTATTGTTTTTCCATGTAGGAATGTAAATAGGTTAACTTTGATAAGTTCCTTTTGATTTCTTTTCCCTGATTATCTTCTCAGGCATCTCCTGCTTCTTTCGGCTGGATGTCAAATGTTCTATTCAATTCTGGTTTTTTCCTCAAGAGTGCTTGAAAGTCCTCTATTTCACTGAATGACCATATTTTCCCCTGAAACAAAATACTCAGTTTTGCTGGGTAGGTGACCCTTGGGTTCATTACCAGCTCTTTTGCCCTCTGGAATATCATATTCCATGCCCTTCAATCCCTCAGTGTAGAAGCTGCCAGGTCCTGGGCTATTCTGATTGTGTTTTCACAATATCGAAATTGTTTCTTCCTGGCTGCTTGTAGTATTTTCTCCCTGATCTGGGGATTCTGGAACCTGGCTATAATATTCCCGGGAGTTTTCTTTTTGGGATCTTTTTCAGGAGGTGATCTGTGGATTCTTTCAACCTCTATTTTGCCCACTGGATCTAAAACATCAGGGCAATTTTCCTTGAGAATTTCTTGAAGGATGATTTCTAGGTTCTTTCTTTGATCATGACTTTCAGGTAGTCCAATAATTTTTAAATTATCTCTCCTGGATCTATTTTCCAGGTCAGTGGTTTTTCCCATGAGCTATTTCACATTGCCTTCTACTCTTTCATATGTTTGGATCTGCTTAACAGCATCTTGATTTCTCATAAAGTCATTAGTTTCCATTTGATCCAGTCTAACTCTGTAGGAATGAATCTCCTCAGTGAGCTTTTGAGATTCTTTTTCCATGTGGCAAATTTGACTTTTTAAGGCATTCTTCTCCTCATTGCCCTTTTGGGCCTCCTTTGCCATTTGAGTTAGTTTATTTTTTAGGGTGTTGTTTTCCTCAGTCAGGCTGTTGACCCTCATTTCATACTTTTCCTGCATCCTCATTTCTATTCCCAATTTTTCCTCCACTTCTCTTATTTGATTTTTAAAGTCCTTCTTAAGGTCCTCTATGGCCTAAAACACGCTCATGTTTTCCCCTGGGGCTTTTGGAGCAGGACTTCTGACCTCACAGTCCTCTTCCCGCTCCCTGCTTCGACCCTCCTTGCCCCCAAAGTAGGAGTCTAGGGTTGCATTTTTCTGTTTAATTTCTTTCCTTTGCCTTGGCATGTTGCCACTTAATTATTTGACTTTTGGGCTTGTTGCCACACTATAGCTTTGCCGTCAGATAGGGGAATTTTCATGCCGAACGTGTGGGGGGGCAGCTTCCATTTCTGGCAAGCTGGAAACCCACCCACAACCTCCACCCCAGATCATAATCCAGATACAGGGAGGTTAAAGCAAGAGCAATTACCCCCCAAGACTGATCCCTGGATCTCCCTACAGTTCCTAGGCCAGGAGCTGGAGCTGCCTCTGAAAACTACAAAATGGCATGTCTCCTCAGCAGCTTCTAGCCCCTAGGGGAGGAAGTCGACATGTTCCCCAAATACTGGTCCCAAAGTCCATAGGGCACTAACCTCTCACTTTGTCCTCAGCATGTCTATGTTGATAGCCACAGCTGCTGGTGTTCTGGGGTCCCTCCAGCCAGCCGCTGGCCCTGCCGCCCTGGGGCTAAAACCGAGACTCAGGCTGACCTGTGCTCGGCTCCCCGCGCTCTGTGCGTCCTTCCTGCAGGGCTGCTGGGCTGTCCTCAGCGGGAGGTTAGGTTCTCTGTGTCGTTCTGTGGGTGCTGGGGCTCCAGAAGTTGTTCAGAGTCCCCTTTTACATACTTTGGAGGTAATCTGGGGGCAGAGTGCCTTGGACATGCTGTTTCTACTCCGCCATCTTGGCTCCACCTGACCTTAATCCATTTTTGATGCTGAATATATTCATCCTCTTTAGAAGGGAATGTAAAACCCTTGACTTTGCCCCCCCTTCTACTTATGTGGCCCAAGGAAGATCCCTTTCTTTCTTTTTTTTCTTTTTCTTCATTTTTTGTGTGTGAGACAACATGGGTTAAGTGACTTGCCCAGGGTCACATATCTAGTAAGTATCAAGTGTCTGAGGCTGGATTTGAATTCAGGTCTTACTGACTCCAGGGCTGGTGCTCTATCAACTGTGACACCTAACTTTCCCCTTTTTCTTTTTCAGGGCCTTAGTTTCTTCCTCTGTAAAATAAGAATATTGGGCCAGATAACCTCTCAGTTTCCTTCCAGCTCTGAGATTTGATGTCCTTGCCCCATTCCCCCAGGGTGTGCTTTTTCTCAACCAAATTCAGGAATCCTTATCTGCCCACCTTGTTCATTCATCCATCATGTGCCGGGGCTGGATCTTTGGAAAGGATGCCACATTTCCCATAAGAGTGAATTTAAAGACCAGCAGTAACAAGTCAGAAGAAGGCAATCCCTGAAGTTAAAAAGAGAATGTTGTGTGCTTTATGTGAACACAATTTCCCTGCTTTGCCTCTCCTCTGAATTCAGCAGGAGATGAAATTTCATAGAAATTGGATGACAGAACCATTTTTTCCAGATTAGAAGCTGAAATTTTTCATACCAATTCACAGATTTCTCCTGTTCAATATGAATATATATATATATTAGAGTCATAGAATCATCATCTGAGAGGTAGAAGGAGCTTCAGAGTCAAAGCTGAAAACTGGAAAATTTTGCACAGAGACCAAATGGAAGGGGAAACCCAGATGGTGTAGCCCCAGGAGTGATACTGATTTTTCATTGGGGAAGTGCTAAACAGAGAAAGAAGTGTGCACCAGCCTAATGCTGGGAGCATCCTTTAAATTTTCTGCCCCAGAGCAAAGCCCCAGTGACCCCACATAGTGGTCATCTTGGCCAACTCCTCCCTAAACCATATTTTTATCATATATGACCAAAGGTCATGTAACCTCCACTATTGAGGAACTCACTAGCCAAGGGAACTCATTTCTTTGTTGGATAGAGCTCCTTGGCAGAAAGTTTTGGATCATGGCATCAGAAGTTCAGAGATTTCGAACTAGCAGGACCCTCAAATATCATGGAGTCCAGCCCCTCATTTTCCAGAAAAGAGACATCTACTTTCTGGTACTGTTGCTCCTCTGGGAACATATGACATTGATGTAAAAAGCCCAGGATTATCCCCACGTTCCCATTTGTAACAAACTCCAAACTGAATTAGCCTGTCTAATTTGGAAGAGGAGAAGATTGCACAGAAATCTAGGAAATTCTTTTATGTAGAAATTGCTCAAGAGAATAGGCTTTTAGCTCAGGGAAGGCCTGTTGGCTGACAATGTCCTAGGATGCAACTGATAGAATTGCTTTTGGTGCAAGAAGCATCACTTTGTAGCAGAAAAACTGTCAGCCAGAGAACCTTCAGAGACAGAAAACAAATGCTAAGTTTCTATTGTCTAATTTTTTTTGGTTTGAGTGCTTAAAAATGGCCAGTATCCCTTACAAATATTCCAAATAATCAGGGAAGATGATGGAAATGATCATAGCTGCAAAGCTCTCTAGCCAGCCAATCCCATTTCTAAACAATATTCTTATAATAGAGAACCAGATTCTCTGAAATGGAAGTGACTGATGGGGAAAGAAGACGCGATGAATGGTTTACCAGCCTGTTCTTACTTGTTGTATTGAGTTTCTGTAGAGTTTGACTCTTGGATAAAGCAATACAGGAGAACAGGGCCTATTTTATCTGCCATATTTATTTATTGAGATGAGAATGTTTCCCCAATTAAATTCTTAAGGTAACTGGTGCGAATTCATTTTGCAAAGTAGATAATATTGATAGGAGCTCTACAGGCAGAGGGTACTCTGCACTTGGTGCCAGAAGGCTGGGTTGGAATAGTGATCCTATAGCAGCCAATTGTGTGACAATACCTGTCCATGCCTCAGCTGCTTCCTCTGTAAAATGAGGAGGATGAACCAGACTAGATGAATTGACATCCCTTCTCACTCTGACATTGCATGCCCTATAAAAGCATTGAGATAGCCTATTAAAATCAAACTTTATCATATCATAGCATGTAATTTAAAATTTTCCTCATTGCATAGTCATGCAGTAAGCCATGTGAGTTCCCACCCAAAAGGCAGAATTTTTCTGGCTTTTTAATAGACACTTAATCTCTTGAATCTTACTTCAGAAGACTAGGGTGGGCAAGCCTATGCTAGTGTGAAGTGGGAGACAAATCAGTTACCAACCAAAGTCCTTAAATGCAGCTCTTTAAAATGCTGGCATCACACAGATATGTTTTAATGGGATGACTGTCAGACTTCACTTGGTTCCATTTATAGATGACATGATGTTAGAGCATCAGAGAATCTCTGAATGGGAATGAACCTATGAGAGCATCTAGACCAAGATAGACCTGGACAAGAATGCCCTTTACAGATTCCCCTTGGGGGTGGAGGCAAAATGGCAGAGTAAAAGCACAAACTTAACATGGGCTCTTACTTCAACCATCTCCAATACCTGTAAAAAGTGACTCTAAACAAATTTTAAAGCTACAGAACCCACAAAGAGAAAGAAAGAAACAAATCTCCTAGCAGTGCTGAGTGCAGTCCCCAGTGAGCCATGGTTCTGGCCCCAGGGTGGCCCTGAGCAGAACACAGACTGTCCAGAGCAGACTTCTGGAGAGTGAATCACCAGCAGCTGTGGCAGTTTCCAGACTCCTCAACCCATAAACTCCAATGAGAAAATAAAAGGCCAAAAAGAAATCAAAGAAATCAAATTAGGCAAAGAAGAGACTAAGCTATCACTCTTTGCAGATGAAATGGTGATATACTTAGAGAATCCTACTTGAGACAATAAATTTGGCAAAGTTGCAGGATATACAGTAAACCCACATCAATTCGTGACATTCCTATATATTTCTAATGAAATGCAACAACAAGAGATAGAAAGAGAAATCCCATTTAAAGTTACTGTAGACATTACAAAATATTTGGGAATCTACCTTCCAAAACAAACCCAGGACCTATATGAACATAACTACAAAACACTTTTCACACAAATAAAGTCATATCTAACTAATCAGAAAAAAAAAACATCAATTGCTTGTGGCTGGGTTGAGCTAATAAAACAAAAATGACAATTTTACTTAAATTAAATTACATATTTATTGCCATACCAATCAACTTACCAAAAAATTACTGTATAGAGCTAGAAAAAATAGTTAACAAATTCATTTGGAAGAATAAAAGGTCCAGAATATCAAGGGAATTAATGAAAAGAAGTGCTAGGGAAGTTGGCCTAGCTATACCAGATTTTAATCTGTATTATAAAGCAGTAACCATCAAAATTACTTGGTACTGGCTGAGGAATAGAGTAGTGGATCAATGGAATATATTGGGTACATGAGACTCATCAGCCTTACTGTACTCAATTACTATAGTATTCTACTTTTTGATAAACACAAAGACCCCAGTTTTTGGGATAAGAACTTACTATTTGACAAAAACTGCCGGGATATCTGGAATACAGTATGGCAGAAATTGGGCATAGACCATTATCTAACACCACATACCAAATTCAAGTTCAAATGGCTGCACTATCTACGTATAAAGGTTGATACTGTAAGCAATCTGGGAAAGCAAGGAATAGTTTACCTGTCAGATTTATAGAGAGGGGAAGACTTTATGACAAAACAAGAAATAGATAGCATTATAAAATGCAAAATGGACAATTTTGATTACATTAAATTGAAAAGCTTCTTTAGAAGCAAAGCCAATGTAATCAAGATTAAGAGGGAAGTGGAAAAATGGGAAAGAATTTTTACAACCAATGTCTCTGATAAAGGCCTCATTTTTAAAATATACAGAGAATTGAGTCAAATCTATAAGAATACAAGTCATTCCCTAATTGATAAATGGTCAAAGGATATGAACAAGCAGTTTTCAGAGGTAGAAATTAAAGATATCTATAAGCATATGAAAAAAATGCTCTAAATCACTATTGATTAGGGAAGTGCAAATCAAAACAATTCTGAGGTACTACATCTCATCAGCCAGATTGGCTAAGATGACAAAACAGGAAAATGAGAAACACTGGAGAAGATGTGGAAAAACTGGAACACTAATGCATTGTTGGTGGAGTTGTGAACTGATTCAACCTTTCTGGAGGGCAATCTGGAACTATGCCCAAAGGGCTATAAATAATTTCTTAAGCTTTGACCTAGCAACACCATTTAATGCATTTAACAATTTTGGTTGTATCCCAAAGCGACCATAGAAGTGGGAGGAAGAACCATATGTACAAAAATATTCATAGCAGCTCTTTTTGTGGCAGCAAAGAATTGGAAATTAAAGGGATGCCCATCAATTGGGGAATGGCTGAAAAAGTTGTGGTATATGAATGTAATGGAATACTATTGTGCTATAAGAAATGAAGAGCAAATGGACTTCATATTTACCTGGAGAGGTGTGTACAAACTGATGCTGAGTGAGAAGAGAAGAACTAGCAGAAGTTTCTATACAATTACAGACACAACAATGTATGTGTGATAATCAACTTTGATAGACTGGACTCTTCTCAGCAATACAGGGTTATAAGACAACTCCATAAGACTCATGATGAAGACTCATACATTCAGAGAAAGAACTAGAAAAAACAGAGTTTGAATACAGATTGAAGCAAATTGCCTGCTCTCCTTCTTTTTCTTGTATGGTTTTATTTCCTCTTTCCCAATTTTCATTCCATCTGGTACAATCCGCCTTTGTAACCTGACTAATGATGCAAAAAAGAACCTACAAATCATCTTTCAAGAAATTCTCAAGGAAAATTGCCCTGATATTCTAGAACCAGATGGCAAAATAGAAATTGAAAGAATTCACCCATCACCTCTTGAAAAAGATCCCTAAAAGAAAATTCCTAGGAATATTATAGCCAAATTCCAGAGTTCCCAGGTCAAGGAGAAAATATAACAAACAGCCAGGAGGGAACAATTTTACTTCTGTGGAAACACAATCAGGATAACACAAGATCTAGCAGCTTCTACATTAAGGGACTCAAGGGCTTGGAATATGATATTCCAGAGGTCAAAGGAGCTAGGATTAAAACCAAGAATCACCTACCCAGCAAAACTTAGTATAGTACTTCAGGGGAAAATATGGTCATTCAATGAAATAGAGGACTTTCAGGCATTCTTGATGAAAAAAAACAAAAACAAAGCTGAAAAGAAAATTTGACTCTGAAATACAAGAAGCAAAAGAAGCATGAGAAGGTAAACAGGGAAAAGAAACCATATAGAACTTATTATTAAACTATTTACATTCCTACATGGCAAAATGATAATTGTATCTCATGAGACTTTCCTTAACATGATGATAGTTGAAGGGAATATATATGCATAGAAGATAGAAGGGACGGCTGATTGGGGGAGAGGGTAGTTAGAAGCAAAGACTTTTGAAAAGGGACAGGGTCAAAGGAGAAAATAGAATAAGTGGGGGGCAGGATAGGAGGGAGGGAAATATAGTTAGTCTTCCACAATATAATTACTCTGGAAATGTTTTGCATAACTACACATGTACAACCCATGTTGAAATGCTTGTCTTCCCAGTGGGAGTGGATGAGGAGGGAAGAAGGGAAAGATTCTGGAACTCAAAGTTTCAAAAAACAAATGTTAATGCATGTTACATGCAACTGAGAAATAAGATATTCAGGCACTGGGGTATAGAAATACATCTTACCCTACTAGAAAGTTGGCGGGGGGAGGGAGGAGGATATAAGAAAGAACAGATTGGGAAAAGTATTCAGTAGGCTAGCTTTTCTGGGGTGGGGAGGTAGGAGAGAGACGGGGAGAAAAAAATTTTTTTCTCATTAAACAAATGCTTTATTAACTTCTGGTTTACATAATTCATTTCCACCAAATTTTGAATTACAATTTTCCCCCATTTGTCCCTACCCACCACCCAGAATAGCAGTCCCACTAGATATCCCCTCATCCAATCTGCTCTCTCCCATATCTTCTCCCATGCGCCCTTTGACTTTGCCATTAGGGCAAGGTGAATCTCTGAGCCCCAATGCCTGGACATCTTATGAAACATTTAATTTTAAAAGTTCGATTTTCAGATCTATTCCCTTCCTCCCTTGTCACCCACTCTATCTGAGAAGATAAGCAATTCAGTATGTGTTGTACATGTATAACTATGCAAAACATTACCATAGTAGATATATTGTAAAAGACTGCTTATATTTCCCTCCCACCCATCTCACCTCCCACCTGGTCCATTCCCTACTTTGATCCTGTCCCTCATTGATAGTGGGTACTTCCAACCTCCCTCCCCCCCACCCAGAATGCCTCCCCTCCATCCTCCTCCCTCTCATCCCCCTTTCCCCTCCTCTTCTGCAGGGTGAGATATCCCATTTAGTATGTATGTGATTCTCTCCTTGAGCCAACTTCAATGAGAATATTGTTTTGCCTTTTTGCCTTCCTGTTCTTCCCCTCCCCTGCAACTACTTGCCCTTGCCTCTTCTACATGAGATAGTTTATCCTACCCTGTCTCTCCCCATCTCCTCTTGCCACTTTCCTCTCTCACCTCTTGACTTCACCCCTTAAGAATCATCCCTTCCCATCAAATTCAAAATGTGCCCTCTATTCATATATACCTGTAAATATATGCCCATATACCCTTCTTCGATTATTTTCATAATGAGAAAGGTTTCATCAGACACAATTATTGTTATTCCATGTAGGAATGTAAATAGTTCAACTTTGATAAATTCCTTTTGATTTCTTTTCCTTGATTACCTTCTCAAGCATCTCTTGCTTCTTGTGTCTGAATGTCAAATTTTCTATTCAACTCTGGTTTTTTCCTCAAGAATGCTTGAAAGGGTGGTGGAGCCAAAATGGCGGAGTAGAAACAGCGTGTCCAAGGCACTCTCTCCACAGATTACCTCCAAACTATGCAAAAGGGGACTCTGAACAACTTCTGGAGCCCCAGAACCCACAAAATAACACAGAGAAGCTAACCTCCTGCTGAGGACAGCCAAGCAGCCCTGCAGGAAGGACCAGCGCAGAGCTCTGGGAGCTGGCAGCGCAGGGAGCTGAGGACAGGTCCGCCTGAGTCGCAGTTTTAGCCCCAGGGCAGCCTGGCCAGCAGCTGGCTAGAGGAACCCCAGGACACCAGCAGCTGTGGCGATTCCAGAATTATCAACATAGACATGCCTAGGACAAAGTGAGAGGTTAGTGCCCTATGGACTTTAGGACCAGTATTTGGGAACGTGTCAGCTTCCTCCCCTGGGGGCTAGAAGCCACTGAGGAGACAGGCTATTTTGTAGTTTTCAGAGGCAGCTCCAGCTCCTGGCCTGGGAACTGGAGGGAGATCCAGGGATCAGTCTTGGGGGGTAATCGCTCTTGCTTTAACCTCCCTGTATCTGGATTGTGATCTGGGGTGGAGGTCATGGGTGGGTTTCCAGCTTGCCAGAAATGGAAGTTGTCCCCCCACACGTTTGGGACGAAAGTTCACCTGTCTGGCAGCCCAGCCATACTGTGGCAACAAGCCCAAAAGTCAAGTAATTAATTGGCAACATGCCAAGACAGAGGAAACAAATTAAACAGAAAAATGCAACCTTAGACTCCTATTTTGGGGGCAAAGCAGATTGAAGCATAGAACAGTCAGAGGACTGTGAGGTCAGAAATCCTGCTCCAAAAGCCCCAAAGGAAAATATGAGTGTGTTACAGGCCATAGAGGACCTTAAGAAGGACTTTAAAAGTCAAATAAGAGAAGTGGAGGAAAAATTGGGAAGAGAAATGAGAAGGATGCAGGAAAAGTATGAAATGAGGGTCAACAGCCTGACTGAGGAAAACAACACCTTAAAAAATAGACTAACTCAAATGGCAAAGGAGGCCCAAAAGGGCAATGAGGAGAAGAATGCCTTAAAAAGTCGAATTTGACAGATGGAAAAAGAATCTCAAAAGAATGCTTGAAAGTCCTCTATTCCATGGAATGACCATATTTTCCCCTGAAAAAAGATACTCAGTTTTGCTGGGTAGGTGACACTTGGCTTCAATCCCAGCTCTTTTGCCCTCTGGAATATCATAATCCATGCCATTAGATCTCTCAGTGTAGAAGCTGCCAGGTCCTGTGCTATTCTGATTGTGTTTCCACAGTATTGAAATTGTTTCTTCCTGGCTGCTTGTAGTATTTTCTCCTTGATCTGGGGATACTGGAACCTGGCTATAATATTCCTGGGAGTTTTCTTTCTGGGATCTTTTTCAGGAGGTGATCAGTGGATTCTTTCAACCTCTATTTTGCCCTCTGGATCTAAAACATCAGGAAAATTTTCCTTGAGAATTTCTTGAAGGATGATTTCTAGGTTCTTTCTTTGATCATGACTTTCAGGTAGTTCAATAATTTTTAAATTATCTCTCCTGGATCTATTTTCCAGGTCAGTGGTTTTTCCCATGAGATATTTCACATTGCCTTCTATTCTTTCATTTGTTTGGATCTGCTTAACAGCATCTTGATTTCTCATAAAGTCATTAGCTTCCATTTGCTCCAGTCTAACTCTGAAGGAATGAATCTCCTCAGTGAGCTTTTGAGATTCTTTTTCCATGTGGCAAATTTGGCTTTTTAAGGCATTCTTCTCCTCATTGCCCTTTTGGGTCTCCTTTG
This sequence comes from Gymnobelideus leadbeateri, assembly GCA_011680675.1. Taxonomy (NCBI): domain Eukaryota; kingdom Metazoa; phylum Chordata; class Mammalia; order Diprotodontia; family Petauridae; genus Gymnobelideus; species Gymnobelideus leadbeateri. The sequence continues at coordinate 354,247 of WOXC01004935.1, forward strand.
CCATTTGAGTCAGTCTATTTTTTAAGGTGCTGTTTTCCTCAGTCAGGCTGTTGACCCTCATTTTATACTTTTCCTGCATCCTTCTCATTTCTCTTTCCAATTTTTCCTCCACTTCTCTTATTTGATTTTTAATGTCCTTCTTAAGGTCCTCTATGGCCTGCAACCCGCTCATATTTTCCCCTGGGGCTTTTGGAGCAGGGCCTCTGACCTCACAGTCCTTTTCCCTCTCTATGCCCCCAAAATAGGAGTCTAGGGTTGCATTTTTCTGTTTCCTTTGCCTTGGCATGTTGCCACTTAATTGCTTGACTTTGGGCTTGTTGCCACACTATGGCTTTAAGGCCAGATAAAGGAATTTTCGTCCCAAATGTGTGGGGGGCAAAAGGAATGGAAAAAGATGGAAAAATAATCTCAAAAGTTCACTGAGGAGATTCATTCCTTCAGAGTTAGACTGGAGCAAATGGAAACTAATGACTTTATGAGAAATCAAGATGCTGTTAAGCAGATCCAAACAAATGAAAGAATAGAAGGCAATGTGAAATATCTCATGGGAAAAACCACTGACCTGGAAAATAAATCCAGGAGAGACAATTTAAAAATTATTGGACTACCTGAAAGCCATGATCAAAGAAAGAACCTAGAAATCACCTTTCAAGAAATTCTCAAGGAAAATTGCCCTGATGTTTTAGATCCAGAGGGCAAAATAGAGGTTGAAAGAATCCACAGATCACCTCCTGAAAAAGATCCCAAAAAGAAAACTCCCAGGAATATTATAGCCATGTTCCAGAATCCCCAGATCAAGGAGAAAATACTCCAAGCAGCCAGGAAGAAACAATTTCAATATTATGGAAACACAATCAGAATAGCACAGGACCTGGCAGCTTCTACACTGAGGGATCAAAGGGCATGGAATATGATATTCCAGAGGGCAAAAGAGCTGGGATTGAAGCCAAGGGTCACCTGCCCAGCAAAACTGAGTATTTTGTTTCAGGGGAAAATATGGTCATTCAGTGGAATAGAGGACTTTCAAGCATTCTTGAGGAAACAACTAGAGTTGAATAGAAAATTTGACATCCAGAAGCAAGAAGCAAGAGATGCCTGAGAAGGTAATCAGAGAAAAGGAATTAAAAGGAACTTATCAAAGTTGAACTATTTACATTCCTATATGGAAAAACAATAACTGTGACTGATGATATCTTTCTCACTATGAAAATAATGGAAGAAGGGTGTGTGGTCATATGAATACATATATGAATGTGTGTGTATATGGTTACAGTTATATATGGATAGAGGGCATAGGTTGAATTTGTTGGGAAGGGAGAATACTCAAGGAATGAAATTATGAGGTCAGAGAGGAAAGTGGCAAGAGGAGATGGGGAGAGACAGGGTAGGGTAAACTATCCCATATAGAAGAAGCAAGGGGAAGTGGTTGCAAAGGAGGGGGAGAATAAGGAAGGCTAAAAAGACAAAACCACATTCCCATTGAATTTGGTTCAGGGAGAAAATGACATACATACTAAATGGGATATCTCAACCTGCAGCAGATAGGGGGAAGGGGGATGAGAGGAGGGAGGATGGATGGGAGGGCATCCTTGGGGTGAGGGGAGGTTGGAAGTACCCACTATAGAAGAGGGACAGGATCATGTAGGGAATGGACCAGGTGGGGGGTGGGATGAGTGGGAGGGAATTATAAGCAGCCTTGTACAATATATCTACTATGATAATGTTTTGCATAGCTAAACATGTACAACATATACTGAATTACTTATCTCCCAAGAGGGAATGGGTGACAAGGGAGGAAGGAAATGGATCTGAAATCCGAGGTCTTAACATTAAATGTTTCAAATATATATATACATATATATATATATATATATGTATATATATACTATTATTAATACTCTTTTGCTTGTAATAGGGAGATAAGATGTGCAGACATTGGGACACAAGATTCATCTTCCTCCAATGGAAAAGTCGAATGGGGGTATGGGAGAAAGTATGGGAGAGAACAGATTGGAGGAAGCGATATCTTGTGGGACTGCTATTCTGGGAGGGTGGGTAGGGGAATAACGGTGGTGGGGGGGGATGAGTGTAACGCAAAATCTGGCGCAAATGAATGATGTAAAACAGAAGTTAATAAAGCATTTGTAAAAAAAAAAAGAAAGAAAATTGAGCTAGAATTTGCCTCTGTTGGGTCCTATGGTGTTTCTCCCACACATTAAGACTTCTTTAAGTTCACTGGAGGGGCTCAGCAATCACAGCTGCCAAGTCCTTCCATACCTAATAAGGTTGATGAATTTGGACTGGATTCCTGGAAGTCCCCAAGGGCAATGATGTATGTATTCTCTGACTATCACCTTATATATCTAGGTATAATAAAACCTCTAGATGGAGTACCAAGGCACCTACAGGACCACTGGATCATCCCACCAGATTTGTAGCTGAAAATTCTTGCATGGGCTGACATCCTCTGTTAGAAGGTCATAGCACCTTCTTTGATGTGGGCACTCCATGCTGGATGGTCTGTGCCAATGTCTCCTATGGCTCACAATCAATACCAAAATTCTTCAGGGAGATCCTAAGAGTGTCCTTGCATGGCTTCTTCTTACCACTATTGTCTATTTTGCCTATTGTCACTTTTTGCCTATTGTCAAACCTTTACCAAATGCCACTGGATCTTGCCCAGGGTCATAGTCAGTAGGTGTAAGAGGGGGGACTTCAACACAGTTCTTCCTTACTCCAAGGCAAGCTCTCTATCTGCTAAGCCTCAAGTACCTCCATCTTTTATTTTAGTACCATTAAATTTTAACTAGGTGAAAAAAAAAGAAGATAATCCAGGGATAAGAACACAAAATAGAACGGGTTTGGTTCACAGAAGAATCGGAATTGGAGTCCTATAGATCCCAGCCTATGTTCCACAGCCATTGTTCCCACAAAACCTTTGTCTTGGTAAACTTATAACTTATAAACTTATAAAAATTAAATGAGATAATATGTGTAAAAAAATAAAACCTCTATTAGATATTTATGTCTTTTCCACTCCCAAACTTTTTTTTTCCTGGATAAAGAAAATAGGGTTGAAATAAACATTGAACGATTTATTTTCAATTTCTGTTAGAATTTTCTCATTCACTCTGATGTAGGGGCCATAGGGTAGGAGAGGAGGAAACAGATGCAGGAGACATCATAACAGACATCATAACAGTAGAAGTGATAAGACATGGCAAATGATTTGGTCTGGAGGGGTGAGGGAAAGTGAATATAATTACGGTAGTACCCTCAATAGAAATAGGAGAATTTGGAGAAGGGCTGGCTCTACGGGATAAGAGAATGCATTGTTTGTTTGTTTTTTTAATAATAAGCCTGCTGGATTTAAGATGCCACTAGGTCAACTAAGGGGAGATATCCAGCAGGCAGATGTAAGTGGACTGGACCGGAGTTTAGGAAATAAATTTGGGTTGGATACTGAGACTTGGAAGTGATCTGTACATAGATGAAAAGTGAACATATTAGAATGGATATGCTTACTGAAGGAGAGTAGAGAGAGAAACATGAAGAAGATCTAGGACAGAGCCTTGAGGACACTCAAGCCAAGTGGGTAGAATATGGATATCAATCCAGCTCAAGAGTGTGACAGAGTGATCTCGTAGGTAGGAAGATAACCAGAGATCAACAGCAAGGACAACAAGGCAGGAAAGAGTATGTAGAATGGGAGGGCTGGTCAACTTCAGATGGATCAAGACAGGGAGGAACTTAGAATAGGTCACTGGATTTAGTAATTATAGGATCAGCGGAATCTTAGAGCAAGTAGTATCATTTGAATGGCAGAGTTAGAAACCAGATTCTTAGAGGTTAAGTCAACGGAGTATAAGAAAATGAAGCAATATTTGTAGACAGCTTTTTCTGAATTTTGCTGTGAAAGGGAGGAAGGATATAGGATATCAGATAATGAAAGTGTATCAATGTCTTGAATTTTTTTTTAAAATATAAGGTTGAACTGGGTACTTTTCTAGGCAGCAGAGAAGGAACTGGTAGATAGGTAGAGGTTAAAGAATGGCTCAGGGAAGTGGTAATCTCTCGAAAGAGACAGGAGGGCTGACCTTGCCTAGGAGAAAGACAACCTTTTCCTCAAAGATGAAAGTATAGAATCATAGAATGGGGAATGAAGTTGGGGGATTCTGAGGCATCATATGAGAGAGAAGAACTCACAGTCAGGGGCCTTGATTTTCTCCATACAAGGCCATATTCAGAAAGGAAGACAAGTTGGGAGAGGAAGGTATTGATTATTTAAAGAAAAAAGGTTATTTAAAATAGCCATGACTAGTATTATAATCAGAAGGCAAGCAGAGAAGAATGTCACTTTTGTGAAGCAGTGAGGGGTCAGTTTTGATTCAATCACATTAACCTGTAGTGAAACCACTCAGTTGCAACAGCTTTGCCAGTAGGACAAGAGACGGCAGATTGCATGGGTAATCCAGGTTTGAGGTTTGAAGAATTATGAGTGACAAAGTGATGAGGCAGAAGGGAATCAATACAAAGGAATCGATCAATTGAGATCATGAAAAGCAAAATGAGGTCAGGGCAAGGGTGAGTGATCAGGAGAGCAGGGGGTGGGTGGGACAACTGGTCTTGGACTGAATAAAGACTAAGACTGTGAAGAATAAAGTTGAGGGAGAGAAGGATGAGAGATTATCAGCAGGGAGTGAATTTCAGATTTTAGAGTCGTGGCAGTAGCACAGTGTTGGGTGATGGCTGAAAGCTCCCAGGTCACCATCCCTGTGGGTGGCTCAGTTGGAGTGAAGGTGAAAGTCATAGGAGTTGGGGACAGTGATAACTTGGGAGGTCAGGGGAGTTGAGGGGCCACTGAAATGTATTAGAGCTTGCATAATGGTAGGCATGCAGATTGGTTCTCCACAAAGTTTGCTGGTTTGATTTGAAATATGTTTTAATTTGTAAGCCTTCAATAGGTATTTGTGGAATGAATTTTTCAATGTAACAAACTGTCCCAACAATCAGAAGTATGCCAAATGTGGAATGCCTGGCCTTCTCAGTGAGTCCCATATCACTTGGAGGCCTTTGGGTCATGGATAGATGCTCAATTGTGAACAATATTAGAGAAGGGATTCCTGATAAGAGAAGGGTGTCATCTCCCATTTATGTGGTGCTCTGGTATTTGCCATGTATGTTACATGGGTGGTCTCATTTGAGTCTCCTGTTAACTCTGAGGGAGCTATTATAGTTGGTATTATCCATGTCAGTATCAACTTGAGAGGAAGTCTCCAGAGGAGATGCCCAGGATTCAGTACTTGGTTTGGTCCTGTTTTATATTCATACCAGTGATGTTGTCAAAAGCACAAAGAGAATCTTCTTCCAAGTTTCAGATGTCCAGGAGGAGTTAACATTATCCAAATTTACTACCCAAGCCATCTTGCTAGATTTGAGCATTGGACCCCTGTAGGGCAGGTAGGTGGCACAGTCAGGAAGACTCACCTTTCTGAGTTTAAATCTGGCCTCTAACACTAGCTGTGTGACCCTGAGTAAGTCACTTAACTCTGTTTACTTCACTTCCTCATTTGTAAAATGAGCTGGAGAAAGAAATGGTGAACCACACAAATATCCTTGCCAAAAAAACACCAAATGGATCGTGAAGTCTCAGACACAACTGAGATAATCAAACAACAACAGTTAAGAACCCTGCTGTGTTTGGTTGTTATGTCTGTCAGAGTTCTTAGGACTTTGCATTTGTTGTGCTATAATTATTACATAAATTCTCTTCTGGTTCTTCTCACTTCACTCTAAATCAGTTCATACAAATCTTCCCAGCTTCTTTTGAAACCATATCTTTTGTCAGTAGCTATAAATACAAAGACACATGTTCAAAACTGAACCTCACAATGACAAGATAGAGGAGGTACATTAATAAAAGTAGCTCATCAGGAACAGGAAAAAATAGATGTGAGGATTTTAGTGGCCTTGAAATTTGTAAGCAGTGTATTGTGCCTGGAATAAAGAAGACCTGAATTCAAATTCTAACTCAGATACATTTCAGTTGTGTGATCCTGGGCAGTCACTTTGCCTCTCTTACTCTGTTTCCAACCCCATCTCTAAGAGGCAGTTAATAATAGCATTTACCTCACCAGATCATTCTGAGAATAAAAGGAGAGAGCAGATGTGAAGTGCTTTGCAAATGTGGAAGTTCTTGATAAATTCTAGTAGCCATGAGAAAAACTAATGGAACTTTTCAGTGGCACTTGAATGGGAGGCCAAGTTTCCAAGAATAATGAGAGAGGTGCTGTTAATATTACCATTTTACAGATGAGGAAACTGAGTCTGAGGGAGGTTAATGACTTGTCCAGGGTCATATAGCTAATGACTATCTAAGGCAAATTGCAAATATCAAAGTTAGGATTCAGACTTAGGTTCTCTGATTCTCTGTTGGGTACCCTGGTTTTTGTACCATGCTGTTGACCTGATGGTAATATGGATTCCAAATCAGTCATCTGTTACCACACCACTTCTTTTTTTTTTTAAAGCAATTGGGGTTAAGTAACTTGCTCAAGGTTACAGGGCTAGTCATTATTTATGCGTGGGTGCTCATTTTCTGAGGCCGGATCTGATCTCGGGTCATCCCAACTCCGAGGCCAGCGCTCTTACTCACTGCACCACCTAGTCGCCCCTTTAGGGCAATTGGGATTAAGTAACTTGCCCAAGGTTACACGGCTAGGTTTTTGTTTGTGTGGATTAAGTGTCGGAGGCCGGCTCCGAACTCAGGTCCTTCTGATTCCAGGGCCGGCACTCTATTCACTGTGCTACCTAGCTGCACCTACCACACCACTTCTAAATTCTAGGTTGGTTACCCTGAGAAGCCCATGGAAATAGTTGGTGTTTGCTCTGACACAGGTCTTTTTGAGGGCTAAGCCTGTCACTGAAGTAATTTGACAGGCTTGTTGAAGGTATCTCAGGTATGATGGATTTCTGAGTGAATAGGCTCTGACTTCCTGGGCACCCAGTGGAGGGCCTGGCTTTGCTAATGTTTTGGGATATTGATGTGGATATACTTCATCATTCTCCCACCCATGGCCTGAGCATGGGGACAAGAGCCTCTTCTCCTGAAGCACTAGAAAGATTTTCTGGGCAAATAATAGCTTCTAAATGGCTCTACTACAGGTCAACATAAAGGGAAGAGGTGCAGATAATTAAAAAAAAGACAAAACTTAGTGATAGAGGGCCCCCTCTTAGTGCATCTCATGGCTATGAACATCCAGATGACCTGTGGATCTAATCAAGGACCCACCTGTGTCCACCACTTATGCTAATAGGCTGAAATAATAATAGCTCACAATTCCAAAGCCTTTACTCTTTCCCACCTTCTGTATGGATTTGTTGTGCCAAATAATAGTGTATAACCCCCATTTAATAGAGGAGAGAACTGAGATTCAGAGTCTATGTCTTGGCCATGATCATGCAGTCATTTGGACATGGCATTTTAACTCAGTTTTCCTGACTTTGACTTCCTTCCTCTTCCTCCTCCTCCCCACACTGATTTATACTCTATCTTATTGACTTTATTTTTTTGTATTTGCTTGGAAATCTCTTCCCTCTGCCCATACTTTCCTACTCCAGGTGCTAGTTTTTTTTTTCTCCCAAATGTTCCCTCTTTATAGAACAAGTAGACTTTTTAACCCTCTAGTTTCATCTTGTGTAAGGTCCTCTTTTCCTTTCCCTCATAGGAACATTTATTAGAGGAACTCTCTCCAACCTCTAAGTAAGGTCTTATTTCTTTCTCCTCTTTTTTAGTCTTTACCCTCTCCTTTTAACCCACTCCCCCATAGGCTTTTCTCTTTATGAAACCATAGACATCACCATCCCTTCATTGTTAGCCCTAGATTAGACTCAGTACATCACTCATTCCTCTCTATCCCCCAGCTCCACTCCCCATCTTTCATGTACCTTCCCATGTTGTAATGTAGTCCCACCAAAAAAAGCATTCACCTGTGTGGGGTGGGGGGCATGTTACCAGGTTATCTATAAGGTTTCCTGTCTAAATCTTCACTTCTAACTTTACCAGATTTCCATCTTCACTTCTGCCTAGTACCTTTGAGTACTCTGTCCCCTTGAGTACCTTTAGAAAGAAATCTTACTGTTCTTTTTGTGTTCACTCTGTTGCTGTCACTGTCTGAATTTATTTACCTCTCCTGAAATTCTGTTGTTAGGGGTGTTGAAGAAGCAAATAATTTCTTCAATTATTTTTTTCTAAAAATGTTTCAAATTACTTATTATTGAATGTCCATCTTTTTTGTTATATGGTTAAGCTCAGATTTTCAGGATAGGATATTCTCAACTAGCTTGAGTTCTGATACTCTTTGGAATACATTTTTCCCCATTCCCTCCTCATTTATTTTCTAGTGGGTGCAGAATAGTCTTGTGTTATTCAAATGTTCTTTCCTTTGCATTTGAATGTTTCTCTCCTGATAGGTTGCAGATCTTATGTTTCTGAATTGAATTGTTTTAATATAAGGATTGTGTGCATTGGAGTTTGCAATCTTTTCCCTCCCCCCAACTTGTGTATTCTTTCTATTGTAATTTCTTTTTTTATATTTGGAAGTTTTATACAGTTCTCTTATTTCCTTCATTATATTGTTGAAGTTATTTATTCTGTCATGTTCTTCTAGAAGCCTCTATGCACCCTGTTTTTAGGATTCCTGTTTTGCTTGCATAGTGAACATGCTTCCTCTTAATGTTGTTGTTTTCTGTTTCTTTTCTTCTAGGTTGTCCATCATGTCTATATTTTGCAGTTATATTCCCAATCTATTGTTCTTTCTTTTGTTTCTTTGATGAGGTTTGCCATTGCAGATTCATTGTTTTATGCTACTCCTTATTTTTTGCTTTTCAGGACATACATTCCACTCTCTTAATTTTCATTTCTCTTTTATACCTTTCAGAAACAATGCATTGGAGGGTGGAGCCAAGATGGCAAAATGGAAGCAGTAACTTTCCTAAGCTCTTCCATGAATCCCATCACTAAACTTTAAAAAGTGAATCTGAACAGATTTTAGAGTGACAGAATCCACTGGGAGATGGAGTGTGGCAGAATCCAGCCCAGCAAAGTGCCCATGTGAGTCTGGGCAGGGGAAGCGTGGAACATGTGGGGGCTGCACTTGCAGGGACCTGAGAACAGACTACAGACAAGTGAGAAGGAGCCCTAGCCAGCAGACTCACCCACCCCAAGGGCAATTCACAGCTGTCTCGCCAGTGTCTCACCACAGAACGGGAGGATCCATCAGAGCCAGGTAAGAGAAAGCTCAGGTTCCACAGCAGAGACAGCAGCGTCCCCTGGGGCTATCAGCCCACAGCATGGAAGTTTAAAAATCACCTACCTGAATTTCCAGAAGCCAAGATGGCAAAGTAAACTCTAGTTACTCTTATTTCCCCTCTCTCAACTAGAAAACCCAGAGATAAACGTCCCACCCAGAGTAAAATCCTGAAATAGCAGAAATAGCCTCAGGCTTAGGAGTCACTGAGAAAGGGTATAACTGAGACAGTAAGGAGCCTGAAGTAAAGGGTGGGAGGGTTCCCAACAAGCCTCACCTCACCTGAACAGCAAAAGCCCCCAAATTCTAGGGTGGTAGAGCCAGCAAGCACTAACAATGCAAGTCCAGGTGGACTTAGCATCACCAGGGGACTCTGCAGACACCAGCGCTGTCAGCCACCAGCTGCTGATCCTGCCTGAACTGTAGCGCATCCCAGGCATAGAGGTGGAAATCTGAAGAGGCCAGACCACCCCACCCTCACAAGTTACTTTGTGAGCCTCAGGGTAACTTAGGGGAAACACTGAGAATCTTGGCCTTGGTCTCAGTCAAGACAACCAGAAGCTACAGCACACAAAGTCAACAACCAGGCCCTTAGGTGCCAGCCTGAGAAATTAGGAAATAGGAAATCACAATTGGAAAGAAGGAAGCTGAGAAGGAAAAGGAAAAGGCAAGAAAATTGATCCTAGCTTATTATAGTGAGCAAGAACAACCAAATACAGAGGACAACATGGACTCTATACTCACACCTGAGATCACAGAAGGAAATAGTCAAAAAGAAACAATTCAAATATCATGGAACCACAGTCAGGATTACACAGGACCTAGCAGCTTCTACATTAAGAGATCAGAGGGATTGGAATTTGATATTTCATATGGCAAAAGAGCTGCAACCAAGGATCAACTACCTGTCAAAACTAAGCATAATCTTTTAGGCAAGAAGATGGTCATTTAATGAAATAAGGGATTTCTAGACTTTTCTCATGAAAAAGCCAGAGCTCAATGGAAAATTTGATTTCCAATTACAAGACCCAAGAAAGACATAAAAATATATACAAGGAAAACACACACTTACACATGCACACTTGTACACTCATGTATACATGCACATAACTTGGGATGCAATGAGAGAAAACTGTTTACATTCCTGTGTGAGAAGCTAATAACTGTCAATATTGAAATTTATATGATTATCACAAACTTTAAGAGGGATATACATAGATAGAGGGTGTGGGTATAAATGAACTAATCTGATGATTAAAAAAAACTTTATTAAAGGGTTCAAAGAGACTGTAATGGGATAAAAGGAAAGGATGAGGCAGAGATAGGTAAATTATGCCATACAAAGAGGCATAAAAACGTACTATAGTAGAGAGGAAGGAAAGAGGGAGATGAATATCATTTGAACATTATTCTCATTGGTTCTGGTTCAAAGAGGGATCAACATAATCAGTGAAGTTTCAGATTCTAATGAGAAAAGACACAAAAACTCATCAAATAGAGGGAAAGGAGGGAGGGAGAGGAGCACTGTATGAAATTTACCTTCATTGTTTTGGGGGTCAAAGAGGGAATAACATACTCTGATAAGTATAAAAATCCATTGTGCCCTACAGGCAGTAAAAGGGGCAAGGGGGGGAATAAGAAGGGGAGTTTAGAAGGAAGGGAAATAGTAGTAAGGGGAAAGGGTAGGTAAAGAAGCGGGGGTCACAGGGAGGGAATACTGAGAGAGGCAGTGGTGAAAAGGAAAACCTTTAATGAGGGGAAGGGAGAAGGAAGAAACAAAAACATAAGCAGGGGAGGGAATAGGATGGAGGGGAAGAGACAGATAGTGATCATTACTGTGAATATGAATGAAATGACCTCTCCCATAAAACAGAGGCAAGTATCAGAATGGTTTAAAAACCATAATCCTACAATGTTCTGTCTACAAGAAACACGTTTGAAACAAGGGGATATCCACAGGGTAAAGGTAAAAGGCTGGAGTAGAATATATTATGCTTCAGCTAAAGTAAAAAAAAAAGCAGGGGTAGTGATCCTTATCCCACATAAAGCAAAAGCAAAAATAGATCTAATTAAAAGAGATAAGGAAGGAAACTATATCCTGCTAAAAGGCACCATCAAGAATGAAGCAATATCATTACTTAATATATATGCACCAAGTGGTATAGCATCCAGATTCCTAGAGGAAAGTTAAGGGAATTAGAGGAAAAAAATAGATAGCAAAACTATACTAGTGGGGGACCTTAATCTCTGCCTCTCTGAACTTGATAAATCTAACCTCAAAATAAACAAGAAAGAAGTTAAGAAGGTGAATAGAATTTTAGAGATGCTAGATATGATAGATCTCAGGAGAAAACCGAATGGGGATAAAAAGGATTTTGCCTTCTTCTCAGCAGTATATGGCACATACACAAAAATTGACCATGTACTAGGGCATAAAAACCTCACAATTGAGTGCAGAAAGGCAGAAATATTAAATGCATCATACTCAGATCATGATGCAATTAAAATTCACATGCAATAAAGGGCCATGAAAAAATAGACTAAAAACTAATTGGAAACTAGATAATTTAATTCTAAAGAATGAGTGGGTCAAACAAGAAATTATAGAAACAATCAGTAACTTCATTCAAAAGAATGACAATAATGAGACAACATACCAAAATTTGTGGGATGTAGCAAAGGCAGTTCTTAGGGGAAGTTTTATATCCCTGAATGCATACACAAATAAATGAGAGAAAAGGAAGGCCAATGAATTGGGCATGCAATTGAAAAAGCTAGAAAAAGAACAAATTGAAAATCCGCAATTATATAATAAATTAGAAATAATGAAAACCAAAGGAGAGATTAATAAAATTGAAATTAAGAAAACTATTGAATTAGTAAATAAAACTAAGAGCTGGCTTTATGAAAAAACCAATAAATTGATAAACCTTTAGTCAATATGGTAAAAAAAAAGAAAGAAGAAAACCAAATTATGAGTATCAAAAATGAAAAGGGTGAATCTACCTCCAATGAAGAGGAAATTAAAACAATAATTAGGAATTATTTTCCCAGTTCTTTGCACACAAATTTGACAATCTTAGTGAAATGGATGAATATTTACAAAAAAATATAAGCTTCCCAGATTAACTGAAGAGGAAGTAAATTACTTAAATAACCTTATCTCAGAAAAAGAAATTGAACAAGCCATCAGTTAACTCTCTAGGAAAAAATCTCCAGGTCCAGGTGGATTTACTAGTGAATTCTATAAAACATTTAAAGAACAATTGATTCCAATACTCTACAAACTATTTGGGAAAATTAGCGAATAAGGAGTCTTACCAAATTCTTTTTATGACACAAATATGGTACTGTACTGGCAAGCACCCCAGCATCCCCAGGGTGGCTGCCAACACAGGTTCCTAGATCTGCTTTTCTAAAGGAAAGCAACTCAAAATGGGTTAATTATCTTGCTTTAATTAACCACACATCTCATTTGCCTAGTTCAGGGGGAAAAGGTCAGCACTAGGAACTTCAGATTATGCTGACAGAAACATTTCAAGCAGATAGGCCTCCAACTGTCCAACCATTTCATCCATACTAAATCACAGTTACCAGAGAGGGAAGCATCAACATCTGGGTTTTTCAAAGCCAGGGGGCTCAATAACAGCTTCCTAGAGTCTGTTCTGGTTAAGTCACACAATACTTCTCAAAGTGAGCCCCAAACAAAGTCTCACATCAGGGATTAGATAGCCTCCTGGGTCAGAGAATGTAACAGTGCTCTTGACCCACTGCCCAATCACAAAGTGCCAAAGTGTGGGTGTTCCTGAAAAACAAGCCTCCCACCACATGCTCCAGGTGCACTTAATCTAGGGGCAGGGAAGATCTTAAAAATTTACATTCCTATAACAGCTACTGATACCTAAATCATGGAGAAGGAAAATTATAGACCAATTTCCCTCATGAATATAGAAGCAAAAATTTTAAATAAAATATTAGCAAAAAGACTATATAGCAACTTCAAGAATAATACACTTTGATCAGGTAGGATTTATTCCAGGAATGCAAGGATGGTTTAATATTAGGAAAACCATCAATATAATTGATCATATCAACAACAAAACTAGCAGAAACCACATGATTATCTCAATAGATGCAGAAAAATTTTTGACAAAATACAACATCCATTCCTACTAAAACCACTAGGAATAAATATATAGGAATAGGATGTAGGAATATATATATATATACATATATATATATATATATATATGTGTGTGTGTGTGTGTGTGTGTGTGTGTGTGTGTGTGTGTGTATAGGAATAAATGGAGTCTTACTTAAAATAATAGGTAGCATCTATTTAAAGCCATCAGCAAGTATTATATGTAATTCAGATAAGCTAGAAGCATTTCCAAGAAGATCAGGGGTGAAACAATGCTGTCCTCTATCACCCCTCTTATTCAATCTGGTACTAGAAATGTTAGCAGTAGCAATTAGAGAAGAAAAAGAAATCAAAGGAATCAAATTAGGCAAAGAAGAGACCAAGCTATCACTCTTTGCAGATGATATGATGATATGCTTACAGAATACTAGAGAATCAAATGAAAAACTAAATGAGACAATAAATAAATTTGGCAAAGTGGCAGGATATAAAATAAACCCACATAAATCCTCGGCATTCCTGTATATTTCTAATGAAATCCAAAAGCAAAAGATAGAAATAGAAATCCCATTTAAAGTTACTATAGACATTATACAATACTTGGGAATCTACCTGCCAAAACAAACCCAGGACATATATGAACAACACCTACAAAACACTTCTCACACAGATAAAGTCAGATCTAACTAATTGGAAAAACATCAATTGCTCTTGGCTGGGTCAAGCTAATTTAATAAAAATGACATTTTTACCTAAATTAAATTACATATTTAGTCCCATAAACAATCAAAATTACTTCATAGAGCTAGAAAAAATAGAAACAAAATTCATTTGGAAGAACAAAAGGTCCAGAATATCAAGGGAATTAATGAAAAGAAATGCTAGGTGAGGTGGACTAGTTATACCAGATTTTAATCTGTATTATAAAGCAGCAGTCATCAAAATTACTTGGTACTGGCTGAGGAAGAGATTGTGTACATGTGATTCAGCAGTCAATGACTATAGTAATCCACTGTTTGATAAATGCAAAGACCCCAGTTTTTGGGATAAGAACTCTCTATTTGACAAAAACTGTTGGGAAAACTGGACTATAGCTTGGCAGAAAGTGGGCATAGACCATTATCTAACACCATATACCAAAATCAAGTCTAAATGGGTGCATGATATACGTATAAAGGCTGATACTGTAAGCAATCTGGGAAAACAAGAAATAGTTTATATCTGATTCATGGAGAGGGGAAGACTTTATGACCAAACAAGAATTAGAGAACATTATAAAATGCAAAATGGATAATTTTGATTACATTAAATTGAAAAGCTTCTGTACAAAAAAAGCCAATGTAACAAAGATTAAGAGGAAAGTGGAAAATTGGGAAAGAATTTTTATAACCAATGTCTTTGATAAAGGCCCCATTTCTAAAATATACAGAGAATTGAATCAAATCTATAAGAACTAATTCCCCAATTGACAAATTGTCAAAGGAGATCAACAGGCAGTTTTCAGAGAAGGAAATTATATATATAAATGCTCTAAATAACTATTGATTAGAGAAATACAAATCAAAACAACTCTGACATACCACTTCTCACCAGTCAGATTGGCTAACATGACAAAACAGGAAAATGAGAGGATGCTGGAGAGGATGTGGAAAAATTATAACACTAATGCATTGCTGGTGGAGTTGTGAACTGATTAAAATATTCTGGAGAGCAATCTGGAACTATGCCCAATGGGCTATAAATAATTTCATACCCTTTAACCCAGTAATACCACTTCTAAGGTTATATCCCAAAGAGATCATAGAAGTGTGAGGAGGACCTGTATGTACAAAAATATTTATAGCAGCCCTTTTTGTGGTGGCAAAGAATTGGAAATTAAGGGGATGCCCATCAATTGGGGAATGGCTGAAGAAGTTATGATATATGAATGTAATGGAATACTATTGTGCTATAAGAAATGAGGAGCTAATGGACTTCATATTTACTTGGAGAGGCTTATACGAACTGATGCTGACTGAGAAGAGCAGAACCAGGAGAAATTTGTACAAAATTAAAGACACAACATATGTGTGATGATCAACTTTGATAGACCAGACTCTTCTCAGCAATTCAGGGTTATAAGTCAACTCCAAAAAATTCATGATGGAGAGAGATGTCTATATTCAAAAAAAGAACTAGAAATAATAGGCTTTGAATGCAGATTGAAGCAAACTACCTGATCTCTTGCTCTTTTTTTTTTTTTTTGAGGGCAATTGGGGTTAAGTAACTTGCCCAAGGTCACACGGCTAGGTTTTTTTTTTTTTTTAATTTTGTTTGTGTGTGTTAAGTGTCTGAGGCTGGATCTGAACTCAGGTCCTTCTGACTCCAGGGCCAACGCTCTACTTACTGCACCACCTAGCTGCCCCTCTCTTTCTTTTCCTTGTTTGGTTTTGTTTCCTCTTTCCCATTGTTCATTCCATCCATTACAATCCTTCCTTATAAGGTGACTAATGTCTAATGTGAAAGTATTGGCAGATTCTATACTTGATTGTATGCCGCCATGAGGGTGGGGGGAGGAGAGGGAAGGAAAGAAAATTTGAAACTCAAGGGATTGTGAAACTGGATCTTGTAAACTCAAAGTGACCAAACAAAGTAATAAAGACCCAAAAAAGAATAAAATAGAATTCATTGTTGTTTCATTTTCTAATATTTCACAGCATCTTCTGTTTCATCAAGTGTTGGATCATTTTCCTCTGTTTTACAATATTTATTCATAGGTGCATGAACTAGTTTATTAGATGTGGAGTTCATGTTTCCTTATGTTGTTAATGTTTTCCCTATAGATTTATATGTTTATATTCAAGGTTGAAATTCCTGAAATTTTTTATACTTTCCTTCTTTTCCCACATCTTATGTTCCTTATCATTCACTTCTTGATTCTTTTCCCTCTGATTGTGTTTTGCTTGGGGGCTAGATCTCAAAGTGTCTCAGCCTCCCACACTGGGCAATTCCTAATTCATCAACCTATATCTCTACTGCAACTGACTTGAGTGATCAGAATTGGTCCCAACTGGATCCTGTGCTCTTCCCCCAGGCTTACTGGAGTACTACCCATGTCTCTACAGGCACACTGCCCTGCTTGATGACCTATTCCACTCTCTTATTCCTTAGTTCTCAAGCCTAGCCCTGGCAGTTGAGAGTCTGCTTTCCCTGGCACTAGCAGTTTAGAACTTTACAGGACTGGTGTTTCTAGGTTGCAACCCCTGGCAGGCTTTTGCTCCTGAAAGGATATGGCCAAGCTGGTTGCCAAGACCTGAGCACATTTCCTCAGCCTCTATTGAGAGCCTTTATGGCACTATAAAATAGGGAGAGGGGTATGAAATGCAAGACTGGGTTTTGATGTAAGTCTGTGTTATATGCTTGGGTTTGCTAGTATAGCATCACTTCTGGTAGTATGGAAGGTTGTAGAGGGGTGCTGAATGAGCTCAGGGTCAGTGAGTGTTTCCTCTCTCTCTCTCTCTCTCTCTCTCTCTCTCTCTCTCTCTCTCTCTCTCTCTCTCTCTCTCATTTCTCTTTTGGAGAGTTTTGAGAAGTCTGGAGTAATTAGAGAAAATGTCTAGTCCACAACCTCCCATGCCTGGGACAATACTCTCTGCCCTTTCAGAACAACTCATTCTTAGGAAGCATCTGTCATGTTGCAATAGAGGAAATCTGTTGCTAGGTCAGTTCCACCCATTTTTTTCTTGTTCTGATCTAGGGGGTGAAGCAAAATTATTTAAATTCTTTTTCCCCATGGCAACCTTTCTAGTACTTGAAGGTAGCTATGATATGCCATTCTATATGGTCTGTACTTTATGCTAAAATTGCTTTTTCCTTCAACAGAAAGTATTGGCTTTGGAATCAAAAGATCTGGGTTTGAATTCTGATACTGACATTTATTAATCCTGTGGCCTTGGGTCTCAGTCTCTTCCTGTGTGAAATGAAGGTATTGGAAATGAAGGCCTAAAAGGTTTCTTGTAGTCCCATATCTGTAGTTGGATGGTCGTTGGGCCATTCTGGCATCCCCGCACTGGAGATGATGCAGTTTATTAATTTCTTTCCTCATATGTGCTGATCAGAGTAGGACATGAGGCTTCAGATTTGGTCGGACTTGGAAAGAGCAAAGAAGACAATCCCCTCCTGTGGTTTGGGTTTTGGGCCTCTCAGTGCAGTCTAAGGTTGCATTTCTGGAATTCTCCCTTCCGCAAAGCCTCTTTATCTCCAGAAATCCAGAAGCCTTCTCTCAATCATCCCCTTTCTGCTTTTGTATAGACTATGGATTCCTCCTTTATAAGATGAAGGCACTGAATGAGATTCAATTTAATTCTATAAGCATATATCAGCACTTATAGTTGTATGGCCCTGGGCAAGTCACCTGTGCTCTTAGTGTCTGGGAAACTCTTTAAGACTACAAGAGGCACAATGTGTGTCAATCTGTAGTGGCGGAGAGGCTTTCATCACCAGGAGTTCCCCAAATGGATGAGATCACAGTCCTGAATCTCCTCCCCTTCCCATTATACTTTACCTTTCTTCACCCCCCCCCCCAAAAAAAAAAAAAAGAGATTGGGAAGCACTGAGCCAGGCACTGGCCACTTCCAGCTCTG
Organism: Gymnobelideus leadbeateri; assembly: GCA_011680675.1. Lineage (NCBI taxonomy): Eukaryota > Metazoa > Chordata > Mammalia > Diprotodontia > Petauridae > Gymnobelideus > Gymnobelideus leadbeateri. The sequence continues at coordinate 372,318 of WOXC01004935.1, forward strand.
AATTTTATAATGCCTTTTTGACTACAAGCAGCTTGAGGTTCAGAATCAGCTCTTAAATCAAAACTTAATGTTTTGCATTTCTTTTGCTACCTAATATAATATCCTGCACATAGTAGCTGAGTGGATAGAGCTGGACATGGACCAGGAAGGTCTGAATTCAAAGCCATCTTCAGACACTTACTAGCTATGTGACTTTGGGCAAGTCATACAGCCTTAGTTTTCTTATTAATGAAATGGGAATGATATAACAGTAGTGACTTCCCAGGGTTCTTGTGAGGATCAAATGAGAGACTATCCATAAAGCATCTTGCAAATGTTAATGTTGTTCAGCCATGCTAACTGTAAGTGGCTGCCTAATAAAGATTTGATGTATGAACAAAGAAGTCAATCAGCTATAGGGCTGGGGCAGAGAGAGGTAAACGTGGTTAGGTAACTTGGCTAGAGCCCAAGGGAAGGATGTCACCCTCACTCTCCTCCTCAGCTCCCTCTGATCAGAAGAAATGATGCCCTCTCTTCCCATGGGCCCTTTTGGAGATGGCCAAGAAGTCATACAAAGGCAGAGACTTCAGAAGCTGGAGCTAGGCTTCTTTGCATGATCAGACTGTTCTTCCCAGCATGTGGGAGCTCTCCTGCCTGAGCCTGCCCTGAGCTCAGCCTAGCTCCTGTCAATCTTTGCTCTTGGAAGTCAATAAGAGATGCTTGAATGAGGAAGCATTCTCTCATCCAAATGATATTAAAGGCCCACAAGTGGCCTTCGAGTGGCTCTGAGAAGGGGCCTTGAACAGGTTCAATGGGTATTGTCCAAGGCAAGTGTGGATGGGAGTCTGGACCACATCTTGCTACCCGAGCAAAGGACAGCAGCACAGATGTTCCATTTACACTTCTCAAGACTCAAGTCCTTCAGACTTAATTATGATCAGCCACCTCACTCCCCATTCAAAGACAGCACGTGGAAGCTTGCCTTTCTCTGACCCATCTCCACTGTCTTATCTTGTTTCACTCTTTTACCAGGAAATAGAGGAAATGGAGTTTGAAAATGAGACTGTGGGGGCATCTAGGTGGCACAATGAGTAGAGCACTGGCCCTGGAGTCAGAAGGACCTGAGTTCAGATCTGGCCTCAGACACTTTATACACACAAAAACCTAGCCGTGTGACCTTGGGCAAGTTACTTAACCCCATTTGCCCTCCAAAAAAAAGGAAAATGAGACTGTGCATAAGCTCTGAGACATGTTCAGGACAAGGCAGGAATCAGCAAGCTACCCTTCAGAAACTCAATCCCAGTGGGCTGTCCGGTGGGGGAAGGAAGAACATGGGACTAACACTAAGAGGTCTGACTCCTGGCTTCTGAGACTTCTGGCCTCAGAGCTGCTCACTCAGATCACTCACACTTTCCCATATTATAGGACTTTTGTGGTGGGTGAAAGACAACATGAGTAGAAAACAAAGCAATTATTAAGCAATGCATATCAATTACCCAACAAAGCAGAAACAGGCCTCCTCAGCATAGGTCCGAACCCCAAATATAGGGAAAGACAGACTTTTATACATTCAAAACCATTAGACAAATAAAGCTGATTAGTTCAAAGGAAGCAATACAACATTAGGTGATCTGATTTCTAACTGGAGGAAAGATTAGGGACTTTCCAAGTGAGGAGGGGGAGAATGAACAGGTGCAATTTCCTGAAATCAGAAAAGAAGGTGTCCCACACTCCTCAGATGTCTGCAAACAATCCAAGGACCATGGAAACAGAAACTGAATGCTCAGGATGGGGCCAGTTTCCAGGTGAAACACATGGGCTGCTTGAGATGTATCCTTGCATCAGTCTCCAAGCTGAGTTTCTGGTCACCATAACCAGGCCCTTAGTTAAGTGTCTCTGAGCAGCAGGTAGATGTGGTCCAGCTTCCCAGCCACACAAGGCTAGGTTCAGACAGTACAATAAGGTTTTCTCTCAATTCCCACAATTGAATAAAGTTTTTTTCCCCAAGATAAAATTTGAACTAAACCCATAATTGAACAGAAAGGGACCTGAGCTAGCTCCAGAATTGAGTCACAAGATGGAGTCATTGTTTTTTCCTCAGTTCCCACAATTAGCCATTTGTCCTAATCCTCTCATTTCCCTCACCTTGGATCATTTCAAGTAAACACAACAAACCTTTATTTATCACCTAGGATATACCAAGCACTGTACTGTGCACTGGTCATACAAAGACAAGAATAAGTCAGTTCCTAACTCCAAGGAGCTTACCCTCAACTTCTTGAATATAACGTGTACAAAAATAAACATGTGTAGTATTAATGGGATATAAGATCTTCCCTTACATTAATAGAGTTTACATGGAGCCCATTAAGGGAAGCTTGTTTTCCAGGGAGATCCACACCTTTTGTTACTTTGTAATTAGGCAGTGGGTCACAAGAGTTGTGGTGCCCTCTGACACTTAAGAAGGGTATATATCCTCCGAGGTTAGCATTTTTGCGGGGCAAAGAGTGGAAGAGTGTTCTTGTGATTTGACCAGATGAGACACTGGATAGCTGTTAAAGGAGCTCCCTGGCTTTGAAAAACTCAGATGTCGGTGCTTCTCTCTCTGGTAACTAGGTATGTATTGCCTTGGTTTTACAGTTGTATCTGTCTGCTGATCTGTGGTAATTTCTTAGACAGTCAGAATCCCTGTCTGTTGGTCTTTATTTCTCTGCTTGCCTTTTCTCTATTTTATTTGTTTGGATTTTCTCTGAAGTTCAGGGTGCTGATTATTCCCCTGAATTAATGTAATTAAAAAGATTTTTGACCCCTTCAACCATCTTTCCTAGTAAAGCAGATCTAAGAACCTGTGCTGGCAGTGATCCTGAGTATGCCAGTGTGGTTGCTGTTATAGCATGGTGAGAGAGAAATTAAGGAGAGAGTATAAAAAACTCCAGATATTGGGGACAGAGGTGGCCTTTGAGCTTAGCTTTGAAGCAAAATAGGGCCTCAGGGTTTCCAGAGAAGAGGGAATGTAGTTCAGGCCTAAACAGAGAGCCTGTGCAAAGGCAGAGAAATGGGAGATGCTTTAGAGGATGGAGGAATTTTTGAATGTAGAATGTCAAAGATGGGAAAGACCTTAAGACTTAGAACCTAGTGGGGCGGCTAGGTGGCACAGTGAGTAGAGTGTCGGCCCTGGAGTCAGAAGGACCTGAGTTCGGATCCGATCTCAGACACTTAACACACACAAACAAAAACCTAGCCGTGTGACCTTGGGCAAGTTACTTAACCCCAATTGCCCTCCAAAAAGATAAAAGACTTAGAACCTAGGATGTCAGAGCTAGACAAGCTGAGCTCCACCAAGAAGGCCCTTCAAACAGAGGATGCTCTAAAGGATACTCCAGGAGAACAGGTCTTATTGCCATAATTTATAAATAGAAAAATTGAGGCCCAAAGAGTGACTTGCATAAGTCCACCCACCTAGGTAGTCTCTGAACCAGGATTTTGATTCAAGCCTTTATTATTCTAAGCCAAGTGTTCTTTCCTTGGCATCACACTGCATCCAATTTAACTCACAATTCTAAGGAAAGTGACTATAATTCAGGCTGGTGGAGGTTATTTCCAAATGGAGCGGCAGGAGCCTAAGACCTGGTGGAATTTATAGCTTGTGCTTTGAACAGCTTTCAGCCTTCACCAAGGAAGAAAACAGTTAAAAAGTCTGAAAGCAGAAAGATGGAAGGGGGAAGGGCATGGCTCCTCCAACAGGAGATGGTCGAAGAGACTCCAGCAAATTTGAAAGTTTTTCGGGAGATTAGACGTGGGCTGTGGCTTGATAAAGCCTGCTGGCTTTGATTTGCTGCCTCTGAGCTGGGCCCAGGGATATCTGCACAGAACAGTCCATTCCAGGGTTTGGAAGCTTGCTTTATCTGATCCTGGGGAAATAGATTTTTAAGTAAGTGGCAGTTTGGAAGGGGAGGCTGAGATCTCTGTTCAGTGTGGGTCTGGCCTGGATTTCCCAGGAGGAAACATAATATGAAGCCTGAAGTTTCCTGCAGGATTTCAGTGTTTACAAGACCCTTGGAAATCCATTATCTAATAATGATTACGATAAAATAACTCACACTTATACATCATTTTATGGTTTAAAAAGCAGTTTCACGGCCATTATACAATAGTCATAACTCACACTTAGCAGGTGCTTTATGGTTTCCAAAACCCTTTTGTGGAATCTCACCCTCTCTGGGCTGCCACAGAGCTTGGAGACCAGCTTGGCCAACTCTTGTCTGAACAGTGATTGCTGGCTTGTTCTGTCCAGACTGCTCATCATTATTATGGGAGTTTCTTCCTTCCTGTCCAACCCCAGTGGTCCTCCCATTTACCAATTTTCCTTTAGTCACTCAAGTTCAGTTTAGCAAAAAAACAGCGAGTTTCTAAATGCTTGCAAATCATCATGCTGGATGGTAGAGATACAGCCATGAATGAGGACTAGGGCTATAGCATGACTGTGCAGAGAAGATGGTAGCAACACGACAGGATGTGAAGCAATCCAAGGAGAGAGTGAGAGAGGGAAAGGGAGGGAGAGAGAGAGGAGCAGGAGAGAGAAGAGGGAAAGGGAAAAGAGAGAGGGAGAGAGAAAAAAGAGAGAGGGAGAGAGAAAAGAGAGATGAATAGAGGGAGAGAGGGAAAAGAGAGAGGGAGAGAAGAGAGGAAGTGAAAAGAGAGAGGGAGAGGGAAAATAGAGGGAGACAGGGAAAAGAGGAGAGAGGAAAAGAGAGAGAAATTGAGAGGCAAAATGAAAGAGTGAGAGGGGAGAGAGGAGGAGAGGGAGAGAAAGAGAAGAAGAAGAAGAAGAATGAGAAGAAGAAGAAGAAGAAGAAGAAGAAGAAGAAGAAGAAGAAGAAGAAGAAGAAGAAGAAGAAGAAAAAGAAGAGGAGGAGGAGGAAAGGAGAAAAAGAGAAAAAGGATAAAAGAAATTGAGAAAGACAGAAAAGGAGAGATTGAGAAAAGAGGAGAGTGAAAGGGGGAGAGATAAAAAGACTGAGAGAAAAGAGAGAAAGAGGAAGGAAAGAGGGAGAAAGAGAGAAGGAAGAGGAGGGAGAAAGAGAAAGGGAAGGAGAGAGAGAGAGAGAAGCGAAATAGCAAAGAGAGATGATAGAATTAAGGGGACAATATGGGGGAGGGGGGTAACTAGGCATTTCTAATCTCCATGGTCTTGGAATTTCAGTGCTTTTAATAGCTAAATGCAGGAGTGTAACAGGGAGAGGACTTGGAGGAGATGTCATAGCTTAGAGGGCCCTGTCCAAATTCAGAGGAGCCTTGGAAGATCAAATGTCAGAACTAGAGATACCTCAGAATGTAGAAATTCAGAGCTGGAAGGCATATTAGAAATAATCTACTCTGAACTCCCTCATCCTAGGCATGAAATTAGGGAGGAAGGTACTTTGCCAACTCTCTTCTGTTTGACCTTCAGTTGACCTGGTCCCTGCCAGGCCATAAAACAGGGGAGCAAGAGTCTTAGATTTGAAGTCAATGCTGCATTTTCGTCTCAGCTCCATTTCCACAGAGAAATCACTCATTTTCTTTGAGCCTCAGTTTCCTCATCTGTAAAATGGCTCTAACAACCTTGCCCTGTACAGGTCAGAAGGTTGTCTAAGCACTTGGTAAACTGTCATGGCATTTCAAAGGAAGAGGTGTATATGCTTATGATTTTTTTCTCCAAAAGACTAAGGAACTTTTCACATGAGAAGAAGGTCAGTCCTGCCCTCCTTACCCTGAGGGTCAGGATGCTCTGCATAACTGGGGCACATCATGTTGCCAGGTTTAGACTATTTCTGAGAACAATCGATTTGGATTTCTCTGACTAGCTGGCTGGTTGGACCCTAAGCAGCAGGTGAGTAACTGCCTATGTGACCGATCCCATTCCATGGGGAACACAGCTAAGATAACCATATTGACCATTTCACACTCTTCTGGTAATTTCTGTCTCCTGAAAGACCAGATCCAAACAGCCAGCTCTGGAAATGCCAGGTATGGGCTGGGCCTGCTTGCCATTGATTGGACTGGCTTAGGGGCCTGGGCTTAGGTGGATAGGGATTGTAGTAATAGCATGTCTTTCCCTTTATTCCCTGCACAAGGCTGAGTTGATAGGACTGCTCTTGTTGCCATGTCAACCCCTCAGAAACTGTTTCCAGGTGTCCCACTGGGGGTTGGGTGCAGCTTTCAGTTAACACTCACAGGATTTCCATCACGCTACTGACCAATCACAGAGCAAGGCTGATGCAAGAGTTCGAGCACCACCTCCTGGGCAGAAAAAGCATGGATGGACACCCTTGTAGCTCTCCTTTCCAGGCTTGGTTTGAGTTTTAAGAAAGCCTTACCCCTCCCATGTAGACACAGGCCCTTCCTCTTCCCAGCTGTAGGCACCTGTGAAGCTTAGTAGTGATCACCAAGAATTTCAAGGCTGGGGGAGGATTCTTTGAGATCATTCAGTCCAGACTTCTAATTTTAATGGATGAGGGAGCCAAGGTGCAAAGAGTGGCCATGCTTCTCCTAAGGTCACACAGCAAGGTAGTAGCAGAGTCTGCTTGAATGACTCTCAAACAATTTTTTTTCTTGCATGATCATGAATAGCTTAGCTTATTCATTTGAATTTCTGAAATCCTGTCTTGGCTCCTATGATGAAAAGAGAGGCTCTGGCCCATGGGGTCTCCCTCTTATGAATTGTCTTGAATAACTTTAGGGTATTGGAGGTTCTGTTCTTTTCCCTTGAACTTCTTCTGCCCCTCCCCCCCAGTGATCTGTAGCACTGCTGATTTTCTAGTATTATGCATTGCCGTTTCTAAGAGCTATAGAATCTCAGAATGTCAGATCTGGAAGTGATCTCCAGATCTCGACCCTACAAGTGCCCCCACCCAAGCTCTTCAAGGCTATCTCTTGTGACAGCAACTCATTATCACCTAATGGGCAATTCTGCTTGGGGACCATGGCAATCACTGGGTAGTTCCTCTGACCTTAGGCCTCAGTTGTCCTTTCTGCACCTTACCTCCCCTGCTCCTTGGTCTGTCCTCTGGTGCCAAGGGGGGCAAGTCGTAGCTCCCTTCCATGCTCCCTCCCTCCAAGTCTTCTCTGGTCTAGGTGTCCAGTTGACTTCTCTAAAGTAGTTATTCAATGACACATTCCTTTCCCTTCCAGGTTGACAATAACTTTGAACAATGTGCCACGTGCCATCATCTCCCTAGGCCAGCTCAGGTGCATAAGAAAAGGGTCACTTATCTTCTGTCAGCCACTACCCTTTCTCCAAATCAAGTGGACAGAGTTTAACCACTGACTCTGAGGGCAAACATAAGACAGGAAGTAAGGTAACACTTCTTCATAATTAGTGCTGCTCCAAAGAGTAATCAGCTGCCTCTTCTTGAGTCTGAAGATCTCATTGTATTGGTAATAATCCAAACATTTATCTAGCACTTACTGCTGGTTGGGTGCATACTTGATTAGAGAAGGCTGGATCTATAGCCTCTGTGGTCTCATAGCTATGAGGTCATGATTATTCTGTGAGGCTCATCTGACCTCAATAACCATTGAACAATGATGACTGGAGTTGATTCAGATCCTTGGGCTGCCTGGGAACCTCTCCTCATCCTCCTTCCCACAACCTCCAGAGACAACTCCTGGTTAAGTATACAGACAGCAAAAAGCAACAATTGGAAGACAATCTCCATTTGGAAGAGGCACTGTGGACTTTTTATGGAAGTGCTAATGGAATGATCACAAGGACAAGAATCCCATCTATAGCTGTGCCAATAAGAGTCCATCCAATCTTTGCTTTAAACACTTTCTCTTTTAGGGATCTTCTTATCTCCAGAGCTACACCAGTCAGTTTCCATCCCACTCTAATTGCTAATAAATCTTATTCTAACAAGAGGTAGCCATATTACACAATGGTTAGAATGCTGGTTCTGGGGTCAAGAAAACTTGAGATTAAGTCTGCTCTCATACACTTATTAGCTCTGTGACATTGGAAAGATCATTTAACCTGTCAGTTTCCTGAATTGTAAAATTGTTATAATACTAGCACCTACCTCTCCAGGATAAAATTGTTGCTGTTCATCTTTCATTTTTGAAGAGAACCATGATATCATGGGAGATGTCTTGACTTGTAAATGAAGTGGATTTAAGTGAGGCAGTCAGGCAAAATCATCAGCTTTACTCTTTCTTTCAGAGTCACTGAAGTCCAGATGGCTCAAGAAGGATAAAATTACAAAATCTTTGTAAAGATTATTACAATATCTGAACCATAGTGGGTGTAATATAATAGCTAGCAATTATTATAATAACCTGGATAAGTATTGATATCCAGTATCCAAGCATTATATCCAATGAGTCTAAGTACTTATTGGATAAGTAGTCTAGGCAAGAGACAGTGTGATGTAGTGGATAGAGAGCTGATTTTAAGAGTCAGGATCTCCTGAGTTCAAGTCCTACACACACTGGCTGTGTGATCCTTAACCTCACAATGTGCTGGTCTAGACAATGCTCTAATTGCAGAGAAGTTACTGGCTACATTGGTAGATCAAGTTCATTTTTGGGAAATCCCTATACTGATGAAATCAAAATTATGATTTAAACAAAAATATAAAATGTGGGGCGGCTAGGTGGCGCAGTGAATAGAGTGCCGGCCCTGGAATCAGAAGGACCTGAGTTCGGAGCCGGCCTCCGACACTTAATCCGCACAAACAAAAACCTAGCCGTGTAACCTTGGGCAAGTTACTTAACCCCAATTGCCCTAAAGGGGCGGCTAGGTGGCGCAGTGAGTAAGAGCGCCGGCCTCGGAGTTTGGATGACCGAGATCAGATCCGGCCTCAGAAAATGAGCACCCACGCATAAATCAAATGACTAGCCGTGTAACCTTGAGCAAGTTACTTAACCCCAATTGCTTTAAAAAAAAAAAAAAAAATATATATATATAAAATGTTCTAGGGACTGGGGAAATTCAAAGTTCAGGTGAGTCCTTGTCATTAGGATATGGTACTAGATGGAGGACAGGAATTATGCTGTTTTTCATCTGCATTCCCTTAGCACCTAGGACAGTGCCTTGATGCTTTGTCTAGTGTTCATAGCTATCTCCTCTGGATCTGTGCCCATCAAATCTCATCCCTCTTACTCAACAATCCTTCAGATATGTGAAGACATATAACATATCCTTTTCAAGTTTTCTAATCTACTTTTCCAGCTGGAATTGGTTTGGCATGGTTTTCATGCACTTAATGTTTTTCTTCTAATGTAAGAATATTTTTTATCAGGGATGGGGTGGGGTGCTTAACTGGTGTGGCTGCAGTCATGCCAAGAGTACTTGCTGCCATGGGTGTTAGAGTGGAAGTTGACCCAGGGAGAGAGAATCCTCAAAAATGGGATCCTTAGGGTGGGAACCATACTGTATGAAGTGGCAAGGTGAGAAGGGAACTTGGTATCTTTCAGAAGGAAATGTACCCTCCCTGTGTCAGCCCTGTAGGAAAAGCTCAATTTGACCCAGCCTACTGAGATATCTGATTACTCTTCCATGCCTTCTAGCTTTGCGATAATATGGTATCGGCAAGTGAACACAATACTCCAGTCATAGTTTTGCTAGGGCAGATATCAGTGATGTCAAATGATCTCCTTCCCCATTTTCCAAGATTTATTCATGCATCCCAAAGTATTGCTGGTCTTTTAGGCCTCTGTTTCATAGGCTTGACTTGTATTGGGCTATATTTTACTAAAAAACCAAATTCTTTTTTTTATGAGATGATTCTTCAAAAGATGGAAGAACTAATGGATAGAAATCCTTTTTAATGTCTAATTTTCACCCACAAGGAAGAGATGATTGCTAATTGTAATAGTACCTAGCACATATGTCTCACATTAACGTTAGCAAGATGCTTTACCTATATTGTCTTTTTTGATCCTCACAATTACCAAGTGAGGTAGGTGCCGTTACCCACATTTTGTACATACAGAAAATGAGGCTAAGGATGGCTAAGTGCCTTGCCCAGTGTCATGCATCTCATAAATGTCTAAGAAAGGATTGGAACTTACATCTTTCTCCAAATCCACCAATCCACCCATTTATACCACTTTACTACTTGTAGTTGCTAGATTGGGGATAGTGGGGCTCTTAAGGAGAGATCACCATCCCCTCCTGGAATTTGTAATAGAGTGGAGGAAATCTAGGCATAGTCTGACATGTACCTTAGATTTCAGAAAATCAGATTTCAAAGAATTCAAAGGAAAGATATGTAGAATCCCATGGACCAAAATGCTTCAAGGAAAATTACCCTAGGAAGGATGTGACTCTGAGAACACAAAGGGAAGTAATTCCAAAGAGGAAAGGAAATGGAGCTTCTTTGAAGAGACTGATGTGGATGCACAGGGAATTCCTCATTCAATTTCAATTGAAAAGAGAAATGTGCAGAAGATGAAAGTGTGATCAGGCAACAGAATGTGTATATAAGAGCCTGGCACAGTTCTCTCAAAGAGGTCAGAAAATGCTGAAGTTCAGAATGATCTGAAGCTAGTGAGCAAAGCAAAGCATAAAACAAAATGTGTTTCTTTGAGCTGTGTTGGGGGAAAAAGAGGAGAAGCAAAGGAAAAACAGCTGTGGGCGAATTGAATGGGGTGATGATAAATGATGCTCCTTGTATCTTATTTGATTTTTTCTTTCCAATGGAGAAGAATGACCTTTAATTTGGAAATAATGGAACAAAAATGATGGATAGCAAGTTGGCGCCCAAGAGAAGTGAAAGATGGCGTGAGAGGATCTGGCTGCTCCTGAGGAATTCGATTCTCTTGGCTCAGACTCTTTGTTCCTCACAACAAATGAGAGCAACCTGGTATTTGTAATTGCTGAGCCCGAGTCGGTAACATCTGAGAGGTCATGGGAAATAGGAAAGCCGCTACGAGATTGGGGAAGTGGGAGTGCTGGTCCAGCAGCAGGAAGAGTAGAGTCTGCAATTGGTAGAGCAGAGAGCTTAATAAGCTTCAATTCCTGGGAAGACTCTTGAAGGGGTCACGAAAGAAATGGTGGTTAAATATCTAGATAAGGAGGAAGCAAGCATGAAGAGCCGGTCTGGCTCCATCAAGCATGGGTCATGCAAGACTAACCTCATTTCCTCTTTTGACAGGATTGCTAAAGTAGTAGATGATGTAATTTACCTAGATTTTTCAGTGAAGCTTTTGATAAAACATTTCTCTTTCTATTTCTCTTGTGAACATGGAAAGAGATAGATTAGATGATGATTAAACTAGATGGCTTCAGAACTGGTTGGATGGTTGGATTCAAGTATGCATTGCAAATGGTTTGGTTTCAACATGGCCAGACATCACTAGTGCAATACCCCAGGGCTATGTGCTTGGCCCTGGTCTGTTAAACATTTCTATGAATGACTCAGATAAAGGCAGAGATGATATCCTCAGCAAATTTGCAAATGACAGAAAACTTGAAGGAAAAGCTTACAATCATATGATATTCAGAATCCAAAAGCAACTTGACATGCTAGAACATTGGGCTGAATTTAGGCAAATTGAATAGAGATAAATGTAAAGTCTTGCATTTAAGTACAAAAAGCCAACTTCAAGAATATAAAATGGGGAAGACAATGAATAGACAGTAATTCTAGAAGGAATCTCAAGGTTTTTAATGGAATGCAAATTCAGTATGAGTCAGCAATATGATTTGGCAGCCAAAAAAAGCTAATATAATCTTGAGTTGAATTAAGACGGGTGTTGTTTCCAAGAATTCTGGTCCTGTTGTGCTCTGCCCTTGTCAAACCTCATTTGGAAGAGTGTGTTCCTTCCAGACTTCACAGTTTAAGAAGAACATTGATTATACAATGTCCAGATATGAGTATTTAGGGAATGTCAGCTGGGATGGTGAGGGGGTCTTGAGTCTAAGACATATTCAGATAAATTAAAATGAACTGGAAGTATTTACCCTGAAAAAAGAAAAAAAATTTGGGGAGAGGAAGATGTGATAACTGTTTTCTAGTATTTGCAGGACTTTAATGTGGAAAAAGGATGAGAATTGAATTGGTTGGCTCCAGAGGGCAGAAAAAGGCCTAATGGGCGGGTTTTGTTGCAAGGATTCTTGATGTATTTGACACTTTCTAGTTTAGTAGGAAAAACCAGATGTTACACTGATGGCATAACCTTAGAGAGCTCACAGTCATCTCTATATTCACTGAAAGTCTAGGGATGGTGGTGGTGGCAGACATTGTAGATTAAGATTATGTCTCATTTGACAATGATACATTATTGGATGGACTGCCCATGGAAATGTTCTATAAGGACACATAGCTTGAACAGATACTTCAAGTGGAAGATGGGTTAGGACCAGAGTGTGCTAATTTCCTGTGGGAAATACTGCCATGATTTTAATAACTCAAAGCTTCCTCCATATGCAAAGGCTCATCTTTTCAACAGCCACATTCTTCCACATTATAAGGCTAAAAGTCACGGAATGTCAATTTCCAAAGAACTAAAGTTAAGTGTTACTGAAAAAATAGTGGAGAGAAAAGTGGCAGGCATGAGTAGGCTTCCACATATTCCCAATGAGGAACTGTGCAGAAAACTTGGGGTTAAGGATAGCATTAGCAAGATATATGACCAAGTTAAAGCAAACAAGTAAACAAACATAAGTAATTTAGAAACAATTGATGTCTGACTTCCATGATTCACTAGTGTCTATAGAGTTCCAAGAGCTGTGGAAAGGGGATCCTAGATGGCCCTTTGAAAGATTTTTGAATGTATAGTCAAGTTATACAGGATGAGCAGGCACAGGTGGTCAGAATCTTCATCAATAGAGGGAGGATCCACATTGTTAAAATTGGTTGGTTTCTGATTGTTCTTGTAGAGACCCCAAATGACATCACTGTGTCAGAGTCAAGTTACAGTGTGTCCAGCTGTGGCTGATCAGACCAATATTGGCTCAGAATGCTCTACCACAGCTTGGGCAAAAATAGTCCATGTGAACATTTGGGGTAGAATCTCCAAATCTGTGTATCGCGTTGTTGAAATTATTGAATTAATACATATAGCCTATACAGATCTTTTGGGATCCTTTTTCTGATATTAAAAATGGAATCTACTTAGCACTCCAGTTTCTTGTCTTCTGAAGGTTTGAGAAGCACACCATCCATGCCTTAATCTTTACTTGAAAAAACAGTTTCTCGGAAGTGTACCAGGTACAGATTCTGGGCCTTCTTAACATTTTTCCTCTAAGATCACACTAGCTGACTAACAGAAAACAATACCATGCCTTGTAAAACTTCAGGTGCCTATAAATGCTATTGCTATCACTACTGCTGGGCTATTGTTATTGTTGTTATCATTGATGACTATTCTTTGGGTTTGGTCATTCGGAAAATGCTAAATCCAGCTCTTCTCACCTAGTCTCCATCCAGTCATGTGCTGGAGCCAGCTCACATTAGGATTGGAACAGCCAAATGTGAAATTTTCAGCGTGAGCATTTCCCTCTTGGAAATGAGTGAACACTGCAAACCAGGGCTTGGCTTATTATTTTGTGGAAGCTGTCTAGACTTAGGAAAGTGATGGAGAAATTCTCAATAATGTAGTTTAAACTTATAAGTGTGGCATAAGGACATTTCTTCAGAGACCTACTTGTTAAACATCTGCCAGCACATGACTCCCCAAATCTCTCCAACCCCCTGCCAAAGATAGCATAAAAGACAATGGTTAATATTTCATGAAAATCTGGGTATCCTAGGTCTTCAGCATTCCCTTGCTCTACAAGCCTAATTGATCAGAATTAGAGTTGAGGTTAGTCTGACATGGTCTTCTCTTTTGAAGACATGCTGACTGTGTGATCAAGGTTTCCCTTTTTACATAACTATGAAATATTGACTGCAAGTAGGAGGAGGATCAGGGGATGGGGGCTGTCTAGTGACCTTTTATACTCAGGAAAGTGTTTAGCAAGAGGCTAGAGGATTGGGGAAGCAGGCACCAAGAGCTCCTGAGATGAACCTAAGATTTGGTCTGATTGAATGGTGCTTCTCTGCTTCAGGCAACTTGAAATCCATGAGGTCAGTTGGGTGTTCTGTTAACAGACTCCTGCCTCTCTTAAAGTCAATAGAAGGGCAGCTTCTTGAGGATGGGCTTCTTTCTGTCTTTGTATTCCCAGGGCCTAGGATGGTGTTACATACATTGTGGACACCTAATAAGTATTTGTTAAATTGAATGAAAATTAAATTTGTATGTCAACTCATTCAACAAGTTATACTCTGGAATATATAACACAGTGTCAGAACTTGGAGGGATATATGACCATGGGCCAGAGTATGCCAAAGCTGGAAGGGCCCTGAGAACATGGAAGTTGGACCTGGGAAGAATGTTAGAATAGAATAGAAAACATAGAATACAGTTTCAAAGCTGGAAGATATGGAATGCCAGAGATGGAAGGAACTCAAGAGCACAAGGCACTTGTTCTGGTGAGTCTGAATTCAGCCAAAGGGCCACACTGGAGGACCCAGAGGGCCCCATGCGGCCTCAAAGTCCTAGGTTTCACACCCCTGGCACAGATTGTTAGAGCTGACAGGGAGGGAGGAGTCTTAGAAATTATGGAGGACAATCTACTTTTTTATAAACTGAGGCCGAGAGAGGGGCAATGTTTTTTCCTATTCTCTCAGCCATCCTTCCTGGAGAGGCTAGCAAAGGGAGGACCTGAAGTCACATTCTATGCATTCTGACGTGCTGCACCAGCCTGCAAGCCAGGGAGCAGCACCCGGAGAGAAGTTGCCTGTGCCCCAACCAGGAGGTGGAGGGAGCCAGTGCTGCCCTATTTCCTGTCTTCTTTAGGGAGATGACACTGCTTTTTTTGCTTAGTCAATTAGAGCAAACAAGCAGAATGGCTATCTTTCCATTTCATCACCTCCATGTCCCAAGTAACTTGGGAGAGGCCAGGAAGCTTGCAAGAAGGCTCATGGAGGCAGGGAGGTTAGGCAGCAGCAGGGCGAGTCCTGCTTAGTCCTGACAGAGGCAGAATTAGCTCCGGCTGTGGGCTTGTGGCAGAAATTCACCACAAGGATATTTATTCAATGGCAGATCCTTGGGAGCCTTGGGGCAG
Organism: Gymnobelideus leadbeateri; assembly: GCA_011680675.1. NCBI lineage: Eukaryota > Metazoa > Chordata > Mammalia > Diprotodontia > Petauridae > Gymnobelideus > Gymnobelideus leadbeateri. Next base: position 387,388 of record WOXC01004935.1, read on the forward strand.
AGTCTGGGCTGGTGTAAATGAATAGAGTGGAGAGTGGGAAGACTGCTTAGCTTGGTATTCAGATAGACAAATTCTAGCCCTGCTTTACCTGGAGACATTAAGCATGACCCTCCCCTTCTGTGGGTGTTAACTTTTTCCTCTGTGAAATTAGCTTTGTCTAGATCAGAGATCTAGGCTGGGATCTAGGAATAAACTTGCTTGGGAAAAATAAATAGATAAATTAAATGAATAGAAAACAATTATTATAACTAGAATTCTTATAGCACTTTAATTTGTGCAAAGCATTTTCTGTTTGTTTCATTTGATCTTTGTTTCTACCAACATCTTATTTATCTTCTTCAACTATGAAATTTTAAAGAAGACACATATCTGAGCAGGGGTCAAGTTCTACAAGATCACCTGGCAGTTGGGTCTAGGACGCACTCAAGAACTAAGAACCCCTGCCTTGATTAGCACCTAAGGGCCCTTTAGACTCTGGGATTTTGTTATTTTCCAGCTTGAACTTTTGTTTTCCCTCCGATATCTCATGGACAGCACATCCAAGACATTTGAGGATGGATAGACCACTGGTTTTGAAGTCGAAGTCAGAAAATCTGTGCTTGAATCTTTTCCCTGACCAGCTTCCCTCCATCTGGCAAATTGCAGAGTACCTCAAGATCACAGTTTGGCAGATGGTCCAGTCCAACCTCTGACTTACTAAAAATCCATCTACTCCATGCATGACTGGTGGTCATCCTGCCTTTGCCCAAGGAATGCCAGCAAATGGGAACCCACCACTTTTCGAGGCATCGGCTCCAAGTTTGGCCAGCTCCAACTGGTAGGAAGATTTTCCTGATACAGAGAAGATATCAGCTTCACTGCCACTTCTCGGTACACTTATGTCCACTTTCTGTGGTGAAGCAGAATACACCCAATCCTTCTCTTCTGATGTCTTCTCTTAGAACCTCAGTTCCTTCTATTGTAAATTACAAATAAGTCATGTTGGCATTGTCTGTAAAAACAGATGGTAAAGGGGAAATGGGCACTGAAAGGGAGTGGCCTCTCCTTGGACCTTGGGCTTCTGCATCTCCGGAGACAGTTGGGTGGGAAGACTGCAGTGCTCTGTGGTTCTGATTGATGCCCTCATGGTCCTCACCTCCCAGAGCTGTATTGGATTTAGAATCAGGGCAAGTGAGTTTAGATCTCCATGCAGACCCTGACTGGCTGTGCAGCCTTGGCCAAGTCATTGCCCTCTCTGAGTCTGAGCTTCTTCAGCTGGAGATGATATGGGTCACACTAGGATTGTTATGAGGGAAGCATTTTCTAAACTGTGACCTTCGGCAGAAATTCATGCTATTATCATTCAACTCCATGTACAGATGAGGAAACTGAGGCCTGGCAAAGGGAGTGACCTCACCAAGGTCATACAGCTTGTCAAAGGTCAAAGTAGGAGTAGAATTTATTAAAATAAAAACTTGATTTGTGCCCAAGTGTATTTCCATAAAAATGTAAATATAGTCAAATCAAAGTTCAACAAGTTTAAAGCTCAAATCGATTAGAGCTAAAATACAATAATGTAAGATACATTCATATATTTGCCCATAAAAATGCAAAGCAGGTTATAAAATGTATTGGCCTTCTCTAGTCCCCATTGCTTGCTCCCTCTCCTCTCCCTTTCTCTCTGTCTCTGTCTCCATCCCTTCCTCCCTCTTCGCCCACCTCTATCTCTGTTTCTCTGCCTCTGTCTTTGTCTCTGTCTCCATCTCTCCCTCCCTCTTTCTCTCCCAGCTTTCCCCTCCCTCCCCACCTCAGAGGAAATCAGACACACCTCACTGGATACTGGATTCAGACATGGAAGGAACCTTTTGCTCAAATGCTCTCATTCTGTAACTGGGTGAACTGACACTCAGAGAGAAGAGACCAGCTTCAAGTTGCAAAGGCAGAATTAAAGTCAAGGGGAAAAGCAGAGTGGTTTTAAGTTTCTGCTTGTTAAATGTAGATTTAGATTTAAGTGGAATGGAAGTGTGGCTGGATGTAAACTGGGCTTTGTTTCTAGGGCTCCTATTCCCAGCTCTGCCATTTCCTAGCTGGGTGACCTTGGCCAAGTCTTCTTCCTCCCTCTGGGCCTTCCACCAGGCACCACCTCATGACATCATGGATTGGGGCTCAGGCAGTCTGCTTTCAGCCTCAGCTTGTACCACAAACTAGAATAAAGCTCAGGTAAGACAACTCCCTTCTGGGGCCTCAGCTTGCTCAAGTCATTGATGGGTAGAAACATGTTCTATGTGCCAGGCACTGACCTTACATTGTACATACAAAAAAATAAAAACAGTAGGAAATATGTGTATAATCAGAATCAGACTTTATTTGTACTAATACAGTTACTAATGAGGCTGCCTATGATAATGGAAAGACCACTGCTGCTGCTGCTGCTGCTGCTACTACTACTACCACTGCTACTACTACTATTATTACTACTACTTACCTCCCTCCCTAGTCTTTACACTGCATTTTAAGGTTTTCAAAGAGCATAGTAAATATCCCTCTGGGGATATTTACTGGGAGGCATGCGCTGTAGTTACCAAGATTTTACAGATGAGGAAACTGAGGCAGATAGTAGTTGGGTGGCTTGCCTAGGATCACACAACTTGCAAATGTCTGAGGCCAGATTTGCACACGGTTCTTCCTGATACCAGGGCTCTCCCCCTGCTGGTCTTTGGTCAGGGAATTCATGTTCCTTGTACACGTAGCCCTGAGCTTTGCACGTTCCATTCTGGATTACAGGGTCATGAGATCACACAACTAGCACTAAAAGGGAACTTAGGAGCCACTGAGTCGAATCATCTTCAGCTGTTAATAAGGAGACAGATGCACAAGCAGAATCCGTGACTGGCTTGTGGTTGCATGGTAACTGTGGAATGGGACTCAGACCAAAGCCAGGACCTGTGCCTGCCCCAGAGTAGTGTAAAATTGGAACCTGGATCTTAGGGCTACACATCCAAGGTGTAGGACCTGCTAGAACTTGGCATTGGGCTTGGTGTGTAGGTCACCTTGCCACTAGCACCCTCATAAGAGAGATGAGATTGTTACAGAAGATCTTCTAAGTAGGGGACCATCTAACAGAGGTGAAAGGGGTTCATGAGAAGCTGGTCAGAGAGCACGAACTCAGCAAGAGGAGAGCATTTTTAGTTAGAATCTGCTGCTACCAATAAGCTCTGTGGCCTGGTCATGGGATTCAGCAGAAAGGCAGTGGGTCAGGAAGCTCAGAACTTGGCTTCTTATCTCAGTCCTTGGCTATGGCCTTGGCTGCTTGGCTTCCCCTTTCTGGTCCTTACATTCCCCATCTGTACACTGAGAATCAATTGGCAGGCATTTATGAAGCACCAACTTTGGGCTAATCACTGGGCTGCCCTCTTGGGGTGCAGAGATAAGTGCCCTAGTAGGTAGGACTAAGTGGTCTCCAAGATCTGAAACAACTCTGGGGTTTTATGATTCCATAAAAGAGCTAACTAAGCTTTCAGAGAGAATGCTAATAGAAGACAGCAATGGCGATTTATTTTGTTTTCTTAATGAACTTTACTCAACCGGTGAAGCTGAGCGCTCTGTTACCCAGAAGGATAATCCAGCAGGAGGGCCCCCAGAGAGAATCTGTGTTCCCAGGCTGAAGAACAGGCAATGTTTTCATGAGTTTTGCATAATTCTGAGTATTAAATTTGCATAGGTTTTTAAAAATGCAGGAAGAAACACATCCCCACAGATTTGACGGCCCTCAGTTCTCTCTGAGGTCACCATTGGTGACAAATCTGGGCACCATCCTACCCAGATTAACATCATTGGCCAGAAAGACTTCTGGGCACAGCTTCTCTAACTGGACAGGTATATAAAAATGGATGGTCCATGAATGCAAAAAGGCCAAGATGGAAACTGAGGCTCAGAAATAGTGGGCTTTGCTCACAAGCACAGTTAGTGTATTCAGACAGTCTTCCTGACTTCAGGTTCAACATGCTAACCACTGCACCATGATACCACAGAGACAAGTATGAAAAAAAATAGATTGGTGCCACTCTCTCCTGGCAGAGGAGTTTGAAATTTAGTTAGGAGGCAATAGGGAACCATGGGCATTTTTTGAGCTGAAGAATGACTAGATTTATGCATAGGAAAGTTTGGTCATGGCAGTTTGGGAGTTCTGGTGGAGACAGCCAGGGCAGGAAAATCTCTTGGGAAGATTTGTGGTGGCAGAAGTTAATGCTGATGAGAGTCTTGCATTAGTGAGGGATATGGAAATAAAGCAGAAGGAATGGATGTGAGAAATAGTACAGATAGAAGGAAACCAATTGATGTGAGAGGTCCTGCCCAGCCCAGAGATAACCACAATACTGGTGTCAAAGAGACTTCAGTTGTGGGCAGGAAGAATAGCCTGGGGGAGGGCAGAGGAGAGGAGGGGGTGGAGGATAAGTTTGGCTTTGGACATGGTGAGCTTGAAGGCCCAGGGTAACATTCAGTTGGAGAACTCCTCTAAGCAGCCCAAAATGTGGCTATGGCCCCTACCTTGCCCAGAAACTGCATCGTTAGAGGGAGTTTTCTCATTGGGGAGTTTCTTAAACTGATGAAAGCACAGGTCTAGGTTTCTTTCCTAAAATGGAGATAGCGTTGTCTAATGGTTAGCAGGGATTGGAGTTAGAAAGACCTAGTTTGAGGCTCTGCTATATCCTGGCTGTGTGACCTTGGGCAAGTCACACACCCTTCTCATCCCATGGACTCTCTTATTTAGGTACTCAGCTCTCCCCAATGATAAGTTGTTATAACTGGTGCCAATCTGCCCTGGCAGAGGGCATTTCTTCCCTGGGGGTTCCTTATATCGAGAAAGTCTCAAGAAAATACATTTTTAGAATGAGCATACTTGGGCTACGTAGGCCTGTCAAGAAGATCTGATGAAATAATAGGGAGGAAAATGATGGGCAGCTCGAAAGCACTGTTTAAATGTCATGACTGAGCCAATATTTGCAGTATCATAGCATCTAAGTTCTCTAACTGGAAAAAATCTCAGAGGTCATTGAGCCTGACCCTGGACTTGTACTGAGGAACAAGACAGGGAGGGCAGCTGGGGACCGAGCCAGAGCAGCTTCCCCATCTGTCTGGTTTCACCTTCTCATTTCATGACCCAACTGAGCCTATCCCTGCCCAGGCTTTAAATTCTACCATGCCATCTAGAATTAGCTGCCTTTGTCATTCAAGGCCTCTTCCCCTTATGTCCCTTCTATCCTTGGGGACTCTCTGCCACCTGGATTTCTCCTGAAGACACTTTCTCCCTTGCCACACTCTCGTGCTGTCCACACCAAGGACCAGCAGGAAGAATGGGCATATGCCTTCCTTTCCCCTCCCAGACTCTCCCTCTGCTTCTATCACTCCACCACCTCCTCTCCATCTCAGTCATCACCTTCTGTCTGCTGCTTCGCTCAGCTCAGATGCAATCTCATTTACCCTGCATTCATCAGGCATCCACCATGTACCAGGCACAATATTGTGGTACCACTCAGGGGCAGCAAGGCCCACTATCCCAGTGATAGGCACAGGGGATACAGGAATGCCCAAGAGACAGCCTCTGCCCTCGAGAACCTCATGTTCTACTGGAGGGAAGCCTCAGGTCGATGCATAAGTAAAGGCAAGCTAATTTGAGGAGGGAGAGTGCTAGCAGTTGGAAGGAGGGGTGGAGAGGAGGGTATACCTTGAGATGAGCATTAAAGGAAGATAAGGACTCTGAGAGGCAGAGACGAGGGGAGCTTATTTCAGGAATGGGTGAGATGCTGTGCAAAATAATGGGGACAAGAGATGGAATATTAAGTCTGGGCCATTTGGCCTTGTAGCTACAGCTGTGAGTTTGAAATAAGGCTGGATGGAGTCATGGTTTTGACAGCCTTACATACCAGGAGAAGGCAATGCTGCTGTTGTTGTGGATCCTTCCTTTTTTGAAGAGGGCTGATGACATCATGGGGCGGTGCCTAGACTTGAATGTAAGTTGGGTGAGACAGAACTGGAGAAAGTATGCGCCTCATTCTTTTTTCCAGTCATTGAAATCTAGGGACAAGATAAGATCAAGATGATTGGTGATGGCCCTGGGATACAGGGGATGATGTCTGGCCAGGCTCAAATGCTCCATTACACCTGTTTCAGATAACTTCATGGCTATTGGAAAACAAACTCATCATTCACTCATTCTTTTGGAGGAAATCTTTACAAATCTTTATATTACAAATGCTTGGGATAGACATTCCACTAAGTCACTGATGATGAGGTAATAGGGAGCCACTATAGGATTCTGAGGGAAGAGGAAGGGAGAGCTGTGGTCAGCATCTGCTTTATAACATGATTTTGGCAGCTAGGTGGAGGATTCGAAGAAAGAAAATTCGAGAAAGACAATAGTAAAGAAACAAGTAAAATAGTCTAGAAGAGAGACACTAAGGATCTGAATAAGGCGATGGTCATGTGAGTAAAGAAAAGGATGCAAGAAATGTCATGAAAGTAGATTCAGTAAGACTTAGCAATTAATGAGATGGGAAGGGGGATGAAGGTGGGTGAGGAGATAAGAATTTTCCATCTGCTTGATAGATGAGTGGGAAATGACAATCTCATTGTCATTAATAGGAGAAGCTTCAGATTTTGGGAAAGTGGGTGATAATAATTTGGGGAACATAATTTCCTTCAAGAATTTGAAGGTCTATTATGTCAAACAGTGATGATTTGTTTGTTCCCAGAGGGTGGAACCAGGAACAAGATGTAGGAACAGCAGCGTGGAAGGTGCCAGATACAGAGTATCGCCAATGTCATAACATAGTTTGAAACAATTACAGTTTTGAGCTGAGGTATAACTTTGGAGACACACCTCATAAAAAACTTTAAACTCTTCCAGGAATTCTTGTTAGGCTTGTGTCCAAATCACATTTTTTTGGTACTTTTTGAGGCTTTGCTTGTAGCTGTTTTGACATAATTGTCTTCTGAGTTTGTGACTTATCTTTCTGGTTACCATACTAGCTTTTTAGGTTAGTTTATTTTTCGTTGTTTGAACATTTTTCTAGACTATTTCTTGACTTTGAACTTAATGTTAAAATTGAACTCAGTTCCTAACATGGTCATGGAGAGGGGCCATTGTTCTAAGCTTCAGGCTTTTTTGCTTTGCTTTCTGGGGGTGTGGACATTTTTGTTGCTTCCAAGGTGGTATGATGCACAGGGAGGTCTGGTCACTGTCTTTTCTGGCCTGTTTGCTGGTCCTTACCTAGGAAGGGATCCTGTTCCCTTGGGATTGGAATTGATACTTCTCCTCAGGACCCCTGTTGCCTTGTGATGGGAAGTACTCCTTTCTGCCCTTAAACTCTGTCTTGGAAGGGGCTATGGGCAGTGGAGATGCCAAACAGTGTGAGGCCTTGCATCTGGAGCTAGCATCAGGGTTCCCTGTGGCTTCTTTCTGACCATTTGCCAGATCTTCTCATAGTCTCTAGCTTGATAGATCCCACAGTTGCTGCTTCTGTTGCCACCACCAAGTCCCCTCACTTCTGTTTCATTCATATGGGCTCTGGGTCAGCCTGTACCCCCATGGCAGAAGTATCTCCTTCTGACATCCTAAGTTCTTTTGGGATTAAAGCATGTCTCATCCTGACCTTATGTTGACTTTGCCACTTCAGACTTTGATTTGAGGTGTTATTCTAAAATTGTTTGGAGGGGAATGTTGGGACAATTTGGCTGAATGCTTCCTCTACTCTGCCATCTTGGCTCTGCTCTCAGAAGCCCATTGAAAAACACTTTCTAATAATAAAAAGCTGGCCCAAAGAGGAAGAGGATTCCTCTGGAGGTCATAAGGTCTAGATGACAACTTGTTGGGTATGCTGACTATTCCCAGCCCCACCCCCACCTCAGACCTAGAGCTCATCCTCTCCTATCTTCCTTCAAGGCTCAGTTAAAGCATTTCCTCTTACAGGGGACCTTTTCAAATTGTCTTGGTTTGGGACTGCCCCCCCCCCCGATATTATAAAATCATAGCATTAGATCATTAAACTCAGGTTCTTAGCCTTTTTGTGTGGCCTGGGCACCTTGGGCAGGCAGTCCAGTGAAGCCCATGGACCCATACTCACAATCATGTTGTTAAATAATTGAAGGAAATGCCCATTTTTCATTTCATCGATGTAACTTTTCTCTTATCTGGTTTCCCAGGCTGTTCTGGGCCCCAGGTTAAGAGCATCTGGTCTAGTCTAACCCCTCATTTTACAGAGGAGGAAACAGGCCAGAGAGGTTAAATGACTGTGCCCAAAGCACAAAGTCGAGATTGGAGCCCAGTCTCTCTACCTTCCTCCCACCTGCAGACCTAATTCTATTCATGTAGCTTGCTAAGCTGGCATTATTTTGCCAGTATTTGGTATTGACTTATCTGCATACACTTTACTTCCTACCCCCAAAAGGACAAGTGACAGAGACTTTTTATGTCCCCAGTGTTGGCACAATGTGGTAGGTGCTGATTAACTGTTTGGTCAGTCAATGAGTGGATATTACAAGGGGATCGATGCTCCTAGCATGTCCTCTCTGGGGCTCCTTTGCGGGGGCTCTTCCAGCTCCACCTCCCTCCAGGCCTTCATTCCCAGTCTCACACAGATGATGTAACCATCCTCACAAACCATCTTCTCCCCCCATGTGCTGTTAAAGAGGAGATGTTTCCAGATGCCCACGGCTGATCCCCAGGGGGAGAGAAAGCACCTCGTCTAAGCTTGGGGTTTGATCCAGGGCTTTCAGGCTAACATTCCCACTCCTCTGCTCCCTAGATCCTGGGAGCCCTTCTGAAGCTAACTGGCCTCCTCCAGGCGAAACAGGGAGTCATCAGAGTTTCAGAAATGCCTGGTGAAAACTAAAACCTCTGCCCAGCCTTCTTGGTTGCTGTCTGGCTGCTGCCAAGGCTTATTGGAAGCCTACTTGCCCCCCGTGCTCAGAGCCAACAGAAGGGCTGCTGCCAAGGCTCTCTCCTGGTTACCGTTGCTTGGGAAACCACTCCTTGTCTCCATCAGTTCTTATGATGCAGGTCTGGCTCTGGCTAATAAGCGAGGAGGTGGCATCTTAAAACACTTGTTCATCATAATCAAAGTTCCCACTGCTAAGAAACCTGCAGTTTTAAAGATGGCCCTATGATTGTGGCAGGAGGTGGGAAGGGACCTTGGGTATCTCAAGAATCCAGTCTCTTGATCTCCATTATACAGATGGGGAAACTGAGGCCAAGAAAAAGTCTAGGTAGAAGACATGGGAGTAGCTCATCTTGGTCCCCTCCCCTGTGAGGCAGGGCTGGTCATTGCAAAAGTCTGCTTAGTAAGCAATCATCTATCCATCATTTAATGTCTCTCATCTGACTACTCAGCGATGGGCTCCAACCACCATGAAGGATTCAGAATCAGGAGGAAGAGATTTGACTTTGGGGTCAGGTGCGCTCCAAAGTGCACATAAAACCAGAAAGGGAGGTGACTCAGTTAAGGCTCCCATCACTTGCTATCCAGGAAATATTGAAAAGCCCTTGACCTTGCCTGGGGGAAGGCCTCCTATGCCAAATATCAGAATTGGCAGAACTCTCCAAGATGATTTTGTCGAGGCCCTTTGTTTTCCGGGAGAGGAAGCTAAGGCCCAGAGGTATTAAATTCTATGCCAAGGTAGAGTAGGCAGCAGAAGGCAGAGCCAGGATGAAAGCCCACTCTTCAGTGCCTTCCATTTTGGGATCTTTCTACTCTGCCATGTTGGACTCATCATACAGAACTCATTTTTTTCATTCATAACACGAGACAATTGGAATAGATGATTCCTTGAGTCTTTTTGAAGTTAAAAATTCTAGAGGCCCATGAGCAGGGCCCTTTGGAAAATTCATAATCGTGGTACAGAAAAATTAAAAACAAAAACCTGAATGTAGGTCAGGACCCAATAAATGGCTCTGTGCAGTCACCAATGGGTATTAACTCCCAAAGCCTCAGAACTGGAAGTTAGCTCAGTGACCATCTAGTCTGCATTGTACCTGAACAAGAATCCCCTATGTGGCACTCCTGACATGGCTGACTCTGCTCAAAGGCTTCCTAAGCTGGAGAGCTCATTACCTCTCAAGGCAGCACATTCTCCTCTTTGATGGCCCTAATGGATAAAACCTTTCTTTTTCCTCTTCTGTCCACCTGGATACTTGCCCCTCTCCCCAGGAAATTTCTCGTTCTATTGGTCTTCCTTCTATCCTATCTCCCTAGCTCACCACCTATAGTTAGAGTAGAGCCCAGTCTGAGCTTCCTTAGCTGGCTAACTCTGTGGCCTGGGCAATGGCCACCTACTCCAGACCACTCCCCTGGAAACTCTCTGGCTGCTTAGAGAAGACAGCTTCTCCACGCAGAAAGATGAGCAGCCAAGAACATATTGAGTTCAGTTCCCAGGACTCAAGGTATTCAGTCAATCAAACAAAATGGAAAGCTTTGGCTAGCCCCTGAACTTGGGTTTACCAGATGACCCCTTTTCATCCTCACCAACTCCCAAGAGGGGAGCCAACCTACAGGCCTTCGCTCAGTCTCCACACTTTGGATTAATGAGCATTGGTAAAATGATTAGAATAAGGGAAGAGCCTGGCTGGCTGAGCTGCCAGCCCTGAAGATGGTGGAGCCGGCTGAGCTGAGTGGGAGAGGCCCTGAGCAGAGGCTGAGGCCCAGAGCAGGTGCTCTATGTCCTGCAAGCCATGGTTCAGCTGGCTGCTCATGCCCGAGTGAACAGATGAGGACTAGGAGATGGAATGCATGGCACCAGGCCTGGCCTGGGGCGTGTGTGTATTGGGGGTGTGTGCATGTGTGTAGGGGGTGTATGTATATGTGCATGTGTGTATATATGTGTGGGCATGTGCGTGTGTGTAGGGTATGTATATATGCATGTGTGTGCGCATGTGTATGTAGGGTGTGTGTATGTGTGTAGGTTCATGTGCATGTGTGTAGGGTGTGTGTGTGTGTATTTGTTTGTGTCCCCAAAGGACAAACACGTGTGTATAGGGTGTGTGTATAGGGTATGTGTATGTGTGCATGTGTGTGTGTGTTTCTGAAGGACAAACACATGTGTGTGCATGTGTGCTGGGCATGTGTGCATATGTGTAGGGTGTGTGTATGTGTGTCCTCAAAAGACAAACACAACTTATGTGTGTGCATGCATGCACACACACGTGTAGGCTGTGTGCATGTGTATAGGGGGTATGTGTGTGCATGTGCATAGTGTGTGTGTCTCCCCAAAGGATAAACATGTATGTGTGCATGTGTGTAGGGCATGTGTGTTTAGGGTGTGTGCATGTGCATGTGTGTGTGTGCATGTGCATTGTGTATATGTGCATGTGCATGTTTAGAGTGTATATGCATGTGAGTGTGTATGTGTGTAGGGATGTGTGTATGTGTGTGTCCCTGAAGGACAAACACATGTGTGTTTGTGCATGTGTGTAATGTGTGGTGTGTGTGTGTGTATGTGTGTATAGGGTGTATTGTGTGCATGTGCGTGCATGTGTGTATATATGTGTGTCTATCCCAAAGGACAAACACTATGTGTGTGTGTGTATGTGTAAATAAAAACAAGCCAATCCTAATATCTTCTTCAGTGTAGACATGGTAAGATCCCCAGGAATACTTGGGCAATGCTTTCTTCACTCCCTTCTTTGCTAAGGGCTGACCACTTAAAAGTTCATTAAAAAAACCACAATGTCAAGCTGAATGAATGTGAATGGAGCTTGAGATGTCATCTGGGGTGCAGCAGAAGGACTGCTATCTTGGGAGTGCTGGGGGCTGGGTTTGAATCATGCTCCTGCCATGTACTTATTACCTACAAGGATTTGAGGGTAACTGTTCTGGGCCTCAGTTTTCTCCTCTGTAAAATGATGGGGTTGCAGGTGCTTCTGACATCTTTTCTAGTGCTAAGTCTAGGGTGGCATGATCCTATGATCTACTTAAGGGATCTGCAGCAGGACAAGACCTGACTGCCTCTGGTTGGTGCACGGATAGGAGAGGCTAACGAATAGTAACCCTGGGCCATTTGACTTTTTTTTTTTGGTTTTTGGAGGAGGGAAGGCTGAGCAGTTGGGGCTGAGTGACTTGCCCAAGGTCACACGGCTAGTATGTGTTAAGTGTCTAAGGCCAGATTTGAACTCAGGTCCTTCTGACTTCAGGGCTGGTGCTCTATTCACTTCCACTTGCCTTTCTAACATTCTCGTTCACTACAAGAGATTCTTTGTCTTTATGTTCTTGAAAACGAGGATGTTTTTGCTTAGCTTCCCCATTTATAGTGGAAGCTTTGGGCACATACTCTGGAGTCAATGGATCTGAGTTCAAATCTCTGCTGTCAGTCCCCATGTGACTTTGGATAAATGATTTAAGTTCTCTGGGCCTCAGTTTCCTCAACTGTCAATAATGGCATTGGGCAGGTGGCCTTCCATTTTTGTTCCTTCTCAAGCTCTACGTTCCCATGACCCCATTTTCATGATATGTTGGTGCTCAGATCTGTCCTTCTTCTTGAGAAGGGTGCTCTTTCATTAAATCTGCTGTGATGTGCTGGCCCAGAGAAGCCCGTTTCCACACCTGTTTAGTATGGTGCTCACGGCTGCCACGATTGCAGCCTTGCTTGTCTTGTTTACACTGTTCTCATCTCACCAAAGAGAGGACACACATTCCCAGAAGTGGGAGCAGCAGGGGAAGGGGCCAGCATGCCCCACCAAAAACTTCCAGCTGACCATGATTTCTCTACGACTTCTCTTCAGCTTAATGATTTCTGTACTGAGATCTCAGCGAGTGGCTCTGAGCTTGTGATTCCTATTGGCTTAACAGGAGCCCATGTGCACTCACTTCTTCATTTGGGGAGGGAGAGTGTAGCCCTACCATAGTAGGTGCTTTAAAATGCATGATTAATTGATTTCCTTCAACCTGAACAGAGCTTTTCCCAATACATTGCAGCCTTTCTCTTCCCCTTGAAGACAGAAAGTAGAAAATGACTTGGCTCTGGAAAGGAGAAGGACACATGTCAGAAGGAAGGAGCATAGAATCCTCTGCTCCCAAGGAAAGCGAACTCAGGAGTCTGGAGACCTTAGTCTCTGGCTGGCTCTGCCATGACTTGGTAGTGGGCAGGGGCCCTTGTCTTTGCAGATCTCAGTTCCCTCCCAATTGAGGTGAAGTCTCTCCCAGCTCTGGCATTCCATGCTCTAAGTTTCTCTAATCTCTGACACTCCTTGTCTAAAGGCCATTTTATCTCTTGATTCTGGGCATTTTCACTGGCTGCATGTATCCCATCACTGGAATTATCCCCCTTCTCTCCACCTGCTGGCTTCCCTAGTTGCCATCAATTCCTAACTGAAATCTCACCCTCCACAGGAAGCCTTTCCTACTCTCTCTTAATTCTATTGCCTTATTTCTCTCGATCATCTCCAATTATATGTATATATGAATATATGTGTGTGTGTCTACACATAGATATACATATGTATATCTTGTTTGTTGAATGCCTCTCTCATTAAACCACGAGCTCCTTGAAAGTAGGGATGGTCTCTTGCCTTTCTTTGTGTCTCTAGCACTTAGCACCGTACCTGGAACATAATAGGTGGTTAAATGCTATTTGATTGACTGACTAACTTCATAGCAAAGGCTCCTTTCTTAGTAGTTAACTGACATTTCTCCAGCACTCTCCAAAATCTTGCTGGAGCCTCCCTACCTCTTGGGAAAGCTGTATAATCAGAATTCTCCTCATTCAATGGAGATGAGGTCGTCAGAGCAGTGGGGTCACTTGCACACAGCTCTACAGATTGAAACTCCCCACAAAGGCCCACCCTCAGCCTCCTCCCAAGCATTACATGCCTCCCACAGAGTGAGGAAGTGAATGCTAACTGTAGGGTTTTGTCTTCAGCACTGCTGGGTAGATACAGAGAACTAATGGCCAGCCTCCCACAGTTCAGAGTAAGTGCTGTAAGATCCATGGGACTCGAAGCTTTCATACTGGGAGGGACTTGAGATATTTTCTCCTCTGCCCTTCAGGACCTGGAGAGGCAGGCTGTTACCCAGCCACTGATGCAGAGCTCCCCAGCAGCAGAGCAAGGATTTGAACGCAGGACTTACCACTCCAAATCCACTTAGGATATGCATTTGCCACAGTCCCAACTGATTCCTTCTGCCGATGGACCCAGAGGAAGTTCACACGAACCCACAATATAGCACAACAATCTCTCTAGTTGTGCTGTGTTCAGAGACAACAGAGGGATTCTGGCTTGCTTCCCCCAAAGGGAATTAAATGTGCTCCTCCATTTAAAAACCCATTTGACTGTAGGCATATTAATTAGCTTGCTTGTCACATGGAGGGATTGGTTCCAGTTGACAGGGCATAATTAGCGAGGGGAACACACTGAAGTTTCTAAATAGAAGACAAGTGTCTTAGCAGTGTCTGATGAATGGCATCATCTGCTGTGTGGGGGTGCAGGGCATCTGGTGATGGTAAGACTGGGGAGGCTGTGCTGGGACCCACCTCCCTACTTATCTTGGCTTCTGGGGGAGCACCCTGGATATATGCCTCCCAACTCCAGGATCAGCTGCTGCTCCTCCAGTGGCTACTAGCTCACCATGGACAATTGTAGGCTGCTCCCCCATGTCTGTCCTCTCCCTCAGGTCCCCAGCATTAAAATGCTACCCGTTCATGAGAGAAGCCTCCACTCCCCCATGTCTGTAATTTCAAAAGTGATGAATTTTGAGGGAAGGGACAACCCAGTGGGCTTCTAGAGAGAGGGGGTTATGGAGCTCTGTTTCCAGCCTATGCTAGTCTATCCGCTAGCTCTCCAAGCAGCCAGTCCAATCCAAATTCAGCCAATATATTAAGTACCTACTTACACGTCAAACATGAGGGATAAAATGACAAAAAAAATTCCTGCCCATGAGAAGCTCACATTGTTACAGCAGTATGCTTTACAGGCAGGCCCCAGGTTCCTAGCACTTTCTTCACAAGCCCTGAGTGAGATTAAATTGGACGTATTATTATCCCCATGCTATGGAGGTAGAAATGGAGTCTCAGAGAGGAGGGCAGAGGCTGGATGACCACCTCCCAAGGACAGTCATGAATTAAGGACAGGGCTGGATGAGCCGATTTTGAAATCTCCTGCTTTTGGTGCTTTAGGGATAGTAAGATTTGAAAGCAGGTTAGTTTTGATCTGCCAGGCCCCAGAGGGCAGAAGCATTGCAGAGGCAGCAAAGTAAGAAATGTTGGGAAGCTAGGCTTCCCAAGAAAAACTCTGTCACCACCAGATCTAAGTGTGGAATGCCTAGGTAGCGTTATGGGGTGCGTGGGAACACAGCGCTGGAATTCTCCACTCAGTGGCTGGATGCTCCTGTGTTGGTCTGCTGTGTGGCCTAGGGGCCACCAAATTCTGAAATCCTGGGACTCCAGCTATGCTATGACATGTGTGCCTGGGTAATCCTCTTTATGACACTGGTCTTTACTTTCCTTCTCTGTCAAAGAGGGAATGGCCTTAGATCATAGACTTGGGGCTGACTAGGCTCTTCGAGATTGTCTAGTCCTGTGACCTCATTTTACATATGGGGAAACTGAAGCTTAGAGAGGGGAAGGTGATTGCCCAAGGTCAAACAGGGAAAAGAGGCAAAGCTGAGATTCAAACCAAGCTAGACTATCCCAAATTCCAGTGCTCTTCTCAGTAAAGAGAGTCTGTCAATTCTTTTCTAAATCCTGTAAGGAGAAAATCCAAGCTTCCAGAATCCCCAAATATCTGTCAGATCAAAGCTGTCCCTGATGTAGAATGAGGACAATAATGGAAGTGATGGGGACAAGAACAGTCTGGTAATATACCCCATGTTTATAGACCTGGTGTCCTTGACATCATGGATGCCTTCCACAGGATGATGAACCCAATAAACTCCTTCTCAGAAGTATTTCTAAAAAATTCCTAATTGGAGGAAATACTAAATTTCAGGTAGAAATTGTTGAAAAGAACCTTGCTAGAGAGCCCTAATATTTATATGTCCATTCTGAGTGATAACCTTGGTAGAAAGTGCCAGGACTTAGCAGAAGGACCAAATGAGACTCTCAAAGGTTAGGTGACTGTCCCATTCTTAGACACTTAGTCTAAGAGTCAGTAGTTCAACTCCATGTGCAGCACTCTTTCTCTTTAGAGTAGGGACCATACCTTCCCAGGTGGAATAGTCTTTGGACAGGGATCAAAGCCTTCAGCTAAAGAGAGGGAACTTTGATGGTGGAATTCCAGGCATTGGCAAGAATGTGTGTTTGTGAGGGCATGGCTTTAGGGCTGCAAGTGGATCCTGCTGAGACCTGACTCAGCTACTCCTTAGTTCAGACCTGACACATATTCAGGCCTGAGAGGGGCTCTTGGGGCTGGCTTCCTCTTTCATGACAATCTGGAAAGCTTTGCTCCACCCTTTGCTTCTCCAGCTCTCAAAAGAGAGTTGCTTGATCTTATTAACAGGGAGGACACATTAGCACTCTCACAAGCTGGCATTAGACAAATGTTAAATACATTATGGAGTTTAAAATGTTATTATGGTAATCGGAACTCTTCAATTTCATTGCAGTTCACCTGAAAAGGTTTCGATGCTGAAAAATGTTTCCATTTCAAGGTTAATTAAGAGACAAGCACACAGATCCACCTTCTTCCACTCTCTGCCACACACTCAGGGGTACTCTGGGGTGTAATTTGCATTTTCCCCAAAGCTCTTGCCAAGGTTGCTTCCTACTTGAAAGACTTTTGACTTCCCATGGGTGGGCCCAAACTTACAATGTTGATAAAATATTGTGGCAGGACCCCTGTTCATATCATCTTCTTAGAGTTCTTCTCTCTCTCTCTCTCTCTCTCTCTCTCTCTCTCTCTCTCTCTCTCTCTCTCTCTCTCTCCATTCTTTTCTTTCTTTCTTCCTCCCTTCCCCTCCCAGATTCACCAGAGCAGTTTTCACTTTTTACTTCTTTCTTCTTTGTTTTAATATGCTTTTATTGATGTCTTTTAATTTGAAATCACCATAATTTCCCAAATGAACCTTCTTCTCCTCCTTCCCAATTAGTCATCCCATTTAATAGTACTTTTAAGAAAAAAGGCAATGGCAGTGGGGGAGGGGTGAGGAGGTGGGGGGAGTAGGCTAATTGATTATTAATGTGTTGAAGTCTGGAAATGTATGGAGTAGACAAGATTCATGGACCTTTCACCTCTTTGGGGTGGGGGAGAGTGGGGGTGGTAATGTCTTCTCATTCCTCTTCTTTCTAGTAGTGCCTGAATCATCTTTATGGTTTCACAACATTCACTTCTGATGTTTCTGGGTATGATTGCTCTTTCCCCTTACATCATTGTAGCCATCATATCTATTATTTTCTTGGCTGTGCTGACTTCACTCTGCATTAATTCTTATAGAGCTGTTTATGCTTCTCTGTATTCATCACACACACATTTCTTACAGCACAGGAATATTCTGTTACATTCATGTACTGTGCTTTGCTTTAACCCTTCCCAGTTGGTGAGCATTTACTTTGTTTTCAGTTCTCTGCTACCTCCAAAAGTGCTGCAACAAATATTTTGGTGCATATTTCATCTTATTGATGACCTCCTTAGGATATAAGCCTAATCAAAGAGTATGGAGATTTGTCACCTTATTTATATAATTACAAATTGCTATCCCAATATGGTTGTCCCAATTGAAAGTATTAGGACTATATTTGTCTTGTAAAACAAATCTTATAAGGTACTTTCTCAATTTTTGAGAATAAATTAGTTTAGTATTGGTATTAGTTATTCTTTAAAAAATCAATAGAATTCTCTTGTGATTCTATGAGGACCAGGAAGTTCTTCCCATTCATTTTTGTGACTCCTTTACAATTCATTCTATTTGTTTTTCAGAAATTAGATAATTTAATATTTCTCTATTGTTTTGTGTTAGTTTAATATTTCATATTTTTGAAGGCATTCTGTTTATTTTGTGTTATCAATTCTGTTTGCATATACTTTTTTCTTATTTCTATTGATATTATTGTGATTTCACATTATTCATTTATTTTGTTGATCTGATTTTCTGCCCTCTTCTCTTAAATTGAATTGACTAAAGGTTTTCAAGTTTCTCAGTCTTTTTGAAGACCAGCTTCTAGTTCATCAATCTTATAGTTTTTTGGGGATTTCCAATTTGTCCCTGTCTCCCTTAATTTTTTCCCCCAAATGCTTTATTAAAGTGTGGTTTACATCATTCATTTCTGTCAGATTTTGAGTTACATTTTTTCCCTACCCCCCACCCCAGAATAGCAGTCCCACAGGATATCCCCTCATCCAATCTGCTCTCTCCCATATCTTCTCCCAAACCCCCTTTGACTTTTCCAGTAGGGCAAGGTGAAACTCTGTATCCCAATGCCTGTATATCTTATTTCCCAGTTATATGTAAAATAGTATTAATAATAGTATTTATATATTTTTACACATTTGATTTTAAAACTTTGAATTCCAGATTCATTCTCTTCCTCCGTTGTCACCCATCCTTACTTGGAAGATAACAATTCAGTATATGTTGTACATGTGTAGCAAAACATTACCATAGTAAATATATTGTAAAAGACTGCCTATATTTCCCTCCCTCCTATCCCACCTCCCACTTGGTCTATTCCCTACTTTGATCCTGTCCCTTTTCACAAGTGGGTGCTTCCAACTTCCTTCACCCCTTCCCTCCCACCCTCCCTTCCATCATCCCCCCTCTCATTCCCTGCCCCCCTACTCTCCTGTAGGGTGAGATATCCTATTTAGTATGTATGTCATTCTCTCCCTGATACAAATTCAATGAGAATAAGGTTTTGCCTTTTTGCCTTCCTGTTCTTTCCTTCCCTTGTAAGCATTTTCCCTTGCCTCTTCTCTATGAGAGAGTTTACCCCATTCTGTCTCTCCCCATCTCCTCTAGTTATATTCCTCTCTCACCTCTTAATTTCACCTAAGTATCATCCCTTCCTATTAAATTCGACCTGTGTCCTCTATCTATGTATACCTGTAAACATATATACCCACATTCACATATGTATTCATATGCCCATATAACCTTCTTCAACTATTTTCATACTGAGAAAATTTTCATCAGTTACAATTATTGTTTTTCCATGTAGGAATGTATATAGTTCAACTTTGATAAGTTCATTATGATTTCTTTTCCCTGTTTATCTTCTCAAGCATCTCTTGCTTCTAGTATCTGAATGTTAATTTTTCTATTCAACTTTGTTTTTTTCATCAAGAATCCTTGAAAGTCCTCTATTCCACTGAATTTTTCCCCATTTGGGGAAAAAATTAAGGGAGACAGGGACTAATTGGAAATCCCCAAAAAACTATAAGATTGATGAACTAGAAGCTGGTCTTCAAAAAGACTGAGAAACTTGAAAACCTTTAGTCAATTCAATTTAAGAGAAGAGGGCAGAAAATCAGATCAACAAAATAACAAATGAATAATGTGAAATCACAATAATATCAATAGAAATAAGAAAAAAGTATATGCAAACAGAATTGATAACACAAAATAAACAGAATGCTTTCAAAAATATGAAATATTAAATTAACACAAATTTTCCCCTGAAACATGATACTCAGTTTTGCTGGCTAGATGATTCTTGGTTTTAATCCTAGCTCCTTTGACCTCTGGAATATCATATTACAAGCCCTTCAATCCCTCAGTGTAGAAGCTGCCAGATCCTATATTATCTTGATTGCATTTCCACAGTATTCAAATTCTTTCTTCCTGGTTGCTTGTAATATTCTCTCCTTGATCTGGGAATTCTGGAACCTGGCTATAATATTCCTAGGAGTTTTCTTTTTGGAATATTTTTCAGAAGGTGATCAGTGGATTCTTTCAACCTCTATTTTGCCCTCTGGATCTAAAACATCAAGGCAACTTTCCTGGAGAATTTCTTGAAGAATGATTTCTAGGTTATTTCTTTGATCATGGTTTTCAGGTAGTCCAATAATTTTTAAATTATCTTTCCTGGATCTATTTTCCAGGTCAGTGGTTTTTCTCCTGAGATATTTCTCATTGCCTTCTATTCTTTTATTTATTTGGATCTGTTTAACAGCATCTTGATTTCTCACAAAGTCACTAGCTTCCCTTTTGTCCATTCTAAATCCAAGGGAAAGATTCTTCTCAGTGAACCTTTGAGATTCTTTTTCCATCTGGCAAATTTGGCTTTTTAAGGCATTCTTCTCCTCATTGCCTTTTTCAGCCTCTTTTGCCATTTGAGTTAGTCTATTTTTAGCGCATTATTTTCCTCAGTAAGGCTGTTGACTCTCCTTTCGTAATTTTCTTTCATTGTTTTCATTTCTCTTTCCAATTTTCCTCCACTTCTCTTATTTGATTTTCCAAATCCACTTTAAGCTCCTCTATGACCTGTAACCAGCTTGTATTTTTATTTGAAGCTTTTGGTGCAGGAGTTCTGACATCCCAGTCCTCCTCCTGTTCCATGCTTTGGTCCTCTTTGCCCCCAAAATAGGAGTCTAAAATTGCATTTTTCTGTTTATTTTTTGTTTCCTTTTCCTAGGCATGTTGCCACTCAATTATTTGACTTTTGGGCTTGTTGCCACAGAAGGACTCTGCCACTAGCCAGGGGAGCTTCCATCCCAAATGCTGGGGGTTTCCCAACTGCCAGAGGCACTAGTTGGGTGCCCTCTCTGAAGCCCTCACACACTCTGGCAAGCTGGTCACACACCCCAAGACCTCCACCCCAGTTCACAAACCAGATCCAAGAAGGTTAAATCAAGTGCAATTACCTCCAAGGCTGATTGCTGGATCCCCCTACAGTTTGCAGGCCAGGAGCTGAAGCTGAAATGTGGCAATGTGGTACAAGCTGTGCTGAAGCTTCTCAGAGGCTTCTCGTCCCCAGGGAAATAGTCCACTCGCTCTCCCAACTGAGTCCAAAAGTCCATAGGGCACTAACCTCTCACTTTGTCCATGGCATCTATGTGTTGGTAATTCTGGAAATGCCACAGCTGCTGGTGTTCTGTAGTCTCTCCTGCTGTCTCCTGGTGTAGCTACCCTGGGGCTAAAACCTCTGACTCCCGCAGGCCTGGGCTCTGCTCCCAGAGTGCTGTGCTGGCCGCTCCCTGCTAGGCTGCTTGGCTGTCCTTGGTAGGAGGTTAGCTTCTCTGTGTCATTTTGTGGGTTGTGGAGCTCCAGAGGTTGTTCAGAGTCTCCTTTTACATGAATTTGCAAATTGTGGGAGCCGGAGCTGTGCAGAAGAGCTGACCACAGAAAATACCAAATTGAATTTTCAGTGGAAAAAAGAAACCAAAAGTCAGAGTGAGTCATTGTTGCAGCCTGGAGGCAGATTATAGAGGTCTTTGACAATGGGATGAGGAAACTGAGGCAAACAGTTAAGTTATTTATTCTACTCCACCATCTTGACTCTGCCCCTCCCTTAATTTTTAATATCACCTTTTTTGTGCTTATCTCATATTTGTTTATTTGTTGTATTTCTAATTGTAATAAAGCGTATTCAGTTGATCCATTGCTTTTTTATTTGTAGATGAATAATTGTAATGATATGATTCTTCCTCCAAGGTCTATTTTAGCTTAATCCCAGAGATTTTTGTTTTGTAATTCAAATTTAGGATTGCATTGAAATAAGAACAAGTAGCAGGCTTCATTGGGAATAGCTCTCTGTTTGGAACCAAAGGAATGAGCTAAAATGTCATCTCTGCCACTGCCTTTCTGGCCATGAGCAAGTCCCTTTCCTGCTCTGGGTTTCGATTCCACATATATAAGATCAGGAGTTTCATTCATTTGTTAATTAAATAGATTTTCTCATTTTTTACTCTTTTCAAATTCAACTGTTTAAACTCTGAACACTAAATAACACTAAGGTGATCATTGACATATAGATACTAGAACAAGGATTGTAAAGGAAACCACAAATGTCCATCATGTAGCACTTGATTGTCTTATTAAGTATATAATAAATTCAACCTGTAACTTTCCAAGGTCTTTGATTGCCTGATTTCTTTTGTCCTTCCTTCTGTTCTCTTTTGTGATAAATGAATGATTTAATGAATATTCTTTCTTTTCCTCTTCTTTTGGGGCGTTCGGTGAGAGAGTTCCCCTATTGCCATGATTTTGGCCCGTTCTGTGCCTTGAGTTCATCCATTTTCTTTCAGGAAGTATACTTCAACACCACTTTTCTGGATTCTTGGTTGGTCATTGAATTAATTAGAGGTCTCCAGTCTTTCCAAGTACTTTATGTTTACAATATTGTTACTCTCTAAGCTGTGGCCCCACTCCTGCTGAATTTTCTCTCTAGTTCCCTGAACCCATCCCTTCCATCACTTCTCATGGCACAATAATAAACCATCATTTCCAAGCTGTCAGTCCCCAATTGATGGGCATTAATAAAATTTTGTCCAGACCTATCCTTAGATTGAATCTGGGGATATAATAACAAAAGCAACACCCCTCTGGCCTCAAGAAGTTTATATTCTTTTGGGGTGGGGGAAGTTTCATGGACATTTTTGTTGTTCAGTCATTCAGTCATTTCTGACTCTTTATGAACCCATGGACCATAGGACACCAGGTCCTTCTGTCCTCCACTCTCTCTCAAAGTCTGCCAGAGTTTATGTTCGTTGTTTCCATGATGCTCTCTATCCATTTCATCCTCTGCAGGCCCCTTTTCCTTTTGCCTTTAATCTTTCCCAACATCTATGTCTTTTCCAATGAGTCCTATTTCTCATTATGTTGTTAAAGTATTTAAGCTTAAGCTTTAGTACTTAACCTTCCAGTGAATAACCAAATTATTTTTTAATATTGAGTAATTTGATTTACTTTTTGTCCAAGGTACTCAAAAGTCTTCTCTAGAACTACAGTTCAAAAGCCTCGATTCTGTAGTGCCCAGCTTTCCTTATAGTCCAACTCTCTCAGCCATATATTGGCTGGAAAAACCCTAGCCTTTTTTTTAGCAAGGTGATGTCTCTGCTTTTTAGCCTGCTGCCCACATTTGCACAGCTTTCCTTCCAAGGAGCAAGCATCTTTTCATTCCATGGCTGCAGTTGCCGTCTGCAGTGATCTTTGAGCCCAAGAGTATAAAAGTCTGACTCTGCTTCCCTTTCTTCACCTTCTATTTGCCAGAAAGTGATGGGGCCAGTTGCCAAGATCTTAGTTTTTTATGTTAAGCTTCAAACCAGCTTTTACAGTCTCCTCTTTCACTCTCATCAAGGGGTTTCTTAGTCCCCCTTCACTTTCTGCCATCAGAGTGGTGTTGTCTATATGTCTGAGATAGTTGATATTTTTCTGGCAACCTTAATTCCAGCTTTGGATTCATCTGGTCTGGCATTTCCCATGATGTGTTCTGCATAGAAGTCAAATAAGGTGACAATATGCAGCTTTGTTGTACTCCTTCTCCAATCTTCAATCAGCTGTTCCATGCTTAGTTCTAACTCTTACTTATTGGCCCACATACATGTTCCTCAGGAAGCAAGTAAGGTGATCTGGCATTCCCATCTCTTTGAGGATTTAGGGAGGATCATGTACATAGAGAAGTCAATAAAAAGATGCCTAAAATAAATACAAAGTACAATAGGGAGAGTAGTCAGTAATAAAAAGGGAGTATCCATAGAGGTTTCATGTTGGAAGTGGCCCTTAAACTGAGCCTTGGAGGAAGCAGGTGAAGGTGATTAGGGATTGTACCCAAGTCTGGAGGATAAGCCCATACAAATGTATGAGTACCAGGCATGGGGAAAAACAAGTAGGCTGCTTGGCCCTAAGTGGGGATACTGTACATTAAAGGGAGTGATGTGCAGCAAGCCCAGGAAGATAGGCAAGAGCCTGATGGTAACAAGTTTTAAAAAGCAAAATCAAGGATTTTTGTTGTCCCATAGACAATGGGGAACCATTGTGACTTCCTAAGCTTATGATGACAGGCTCAGATCCATGGGTGAAGAAAATCAGTGAAGCAGATTGGGAAAGATAAGTTAGGGAAGGAAAGAAACGAGGCCAGGAAATCCATTAGGAGACTGGGCCTGAGTTAGCCTTGTGGTTATGCAGATGGGGAGAATGGGAGAGTTGGAGGAGATGCTGTGGAGGCAAAAGTGACCAGACTTGAGGTGACTGAGAGAAGGGCATGGCAATGAGAAGTTTCAGGGAGAACAAAAAAGGGGCTTAGTAGCTTTAAGTCTGTCCATCTCGAAATCTGATTCTCTATGTGGTCTCCATGCTGCCATTGATTAAAAAGAGGCTAACAAGCTTTGGTCTGGACCCAGGCTGTGAGCTCTCCCGACTGGTGTTGTAAGGCCAGTGGAGGGCCAGGACATCTGTGCCCACAGGGCACATGTTAGTGAGATGGTCTTAGGGAAGAAAGGTTGCTTTGCTTAGCCCCAGTTTCTTCATCTCAGAAAATGAGGATGATAACATTGTCACCACTGGTCTCAAACACTTCATTGATTCATTCATTCAACAAACATTCACTGATTAGGTTTGGTGTGCAGTAATCTAGACTGGTATTAGGCAGATAGATTGCTAAGTGGTTAGAGCACTAGGCCTACAATCAAAAAGGCTTGAATTAAAATCTGGCTTCTGGCACTGACTAGTTTTGGAATTTGGGGCAAGTCTAACTTTGGTTTGCCTTAGTTCCCTCAACTGTAAAATGCTGATAACAATAGCAACTATCTCTCAGGATTGTTGTGAAGATAAAATTAGATGTTTGTAAAGTGCTGAGCATAGTGCCTGGCACAGAGTAGGTGCTGTGTAAATGCTAACTGTTGTTATATAGTTGTCGTCGTCGTCGTCATCATCATCATCACCAACATCATCGTCGCCATTACCACCATCACCATCACCACCGCCATCATCATAATCATCATTATCACCACCATCACCCTCATCATCACCATCATCATCACTGCCATCATCATCATCATCCTCATTTTATTGGGGAAGGGATCAGTTGGTGAGGAAGACATTTTGAAAAACAAACCCTTGTGGAGCTAGGACCTGCCAATTGTCTCTGCAGGTGCCAAAGTCCCCAGTCAGGGCCAGTGCCCCCAGCCACCAAAGCCCTAGCAAAGAGGGTTGTTGCCACCAAGATCTGTCTCGCCCCTCTCAAAGTGGTCAACATCAGAAGTAGAGATAGCGTTCTTGATGGAAATGATACCAGAGAAGATGCATTGCCTTTGGATTCTCTGCTATCCTATAAATGATCATGGGGATTTTCCCCCACCCAGGCCTTGAGGTCACATGTGGCCTTCTGCATCCTTGAGGTGTTTTCACTGAGTCCAAGTTTTATAGAACAGATCCTTTTATCAAAGGGACTTGCTTTGTGAAGTTTGGATCCAGTCAAAGGGCAACTCTTGAGGGCCTAGAGGGTCACATGTGGCCTGGAGGTTGCAGGTTCCCCACCCCTAAGTCCTATATGAACCAATGAATAGGGCATGGGGCTAGAGCTTGGAAGACGTCACTTCAAAGCTATGACAGGCACTTACTAATGGAATGATCCTTAAAGCCCATTGATATAGATTTATAAAGATAAGTGCTTTCCAAATATGATCTCATTCCATCCTTACAATAACCCTAGAAGGTAGGTGCAATGTTGTCCTCATTTTATAGATTTGGAAATGGAGGTAGATAGCAATAAAATGACTTTCTCAGGGTAATACAGGTAATGTGTTTGAGTCTGGATTTGAACTGAGTGCTTCCTGGTTCCACGTCTAGTGCTCCATCCCCCACATCACCTAGCTCCCTTTTTCTCATCTAAAATGAAAGCTCCTTTGAGTTCTAAATCCATGGACCTATAAAGTGACTCATTATTTTAATTGTATCTGTGGTTTTTTTTTTCCTATTAGAAAGTGAGCTCTCTGAGAGCCTGGACTGTCTTGCTATTCCATTTCTATTCTCAACACTAAGCACCTTGCTTTTCAAGGTGAGTGCTCAATTCACTTATTCACTCATTTATTTAGAAGGCACTAAGGAAATGTGAGTTATTCAGAGAGGAAACACAGTCTAGTAGAAAGGGCTGGATTGGGAAGAAGGAGGCCTGAGTTCAAATTTGAGTCTGACACTTACTGCTGGATGAACACAGTCAAGTCCTTCTCCTTCTGAAACCCAGTAGGATTAGGGGTCCTCTCTAGGTGGGTGTTTCTAGAAATCTTTGACTAATCCGTTTTTTTATAGCGTAGTGACAGGGAGCCCCATCAGCTGGTCAATCAAGCAATATTTATTAAGCACTTACTATGTTCCAAGCCCTATGCTGGGCCTTGGGATTTAAAGTCAGAAATGAAGAGCTGCCACAGTCTTCAATGAGCTTCCTTCTTTCAGGGAAGGCAACATGTCCTGGCATTGAGAAATTGCCCCCTCCTTACAGCCTACGAGGGCCCATGGGCCTAAAAAGGTCCTCCATGAGAAGTGAGGATGTAGTGAGTTTTGCCTCCCCAGCCCCAAGGCTGCTCCCAGTAGGTTTCCTCTCCATCATTCATTACAGATGCCTGCTCCTGCTTCTACATCTGCTTCCAACAAATGGAAATGACCAGATCAGAGCCTGTTCTGAGGAGATATGAGGGCTCAGCTCTCTGTGCACATGAACTGGCCTTGTTCTTCATAGTCGATGGAATGCTTCAAGGAAAGGAGCAGAGCTCCACTAGAACCCACTACTGAATCCCAAGGATGTTGGCAGGTAGCCCTATTTCTTGTGCTACCCTGACATTAAATCCAATTAGGATCCATTGCCATAGAAACAGAATTTCCTGTTTACAGAGCAAAATAAAATGAATGATCAGCAGAGATGTTTCTCAAGAAAGAACCTGGAGACAAACGTCCTCTGGTTAACTGTCAGTTAACCAGGTCGAATCTGCTTTATGCATAGATGGCCTAGAGAGCCATCCAGATGATGCAGCACTTAAAAGTCCTGGAAAATGGTGCTCTGTATACAGCTCTCCCATTTGTTCCCTCATTGGCTAATAATACTTAAAGTGCCTCTCACAGAAGGCAAACCCTTTAATTTCACAGTGAGAACCAGGTTTAGGATGTAATTCCTGGATGTTGGCTTAAATCCACTTTATCCCATCAGTGACTGATTTTGGAGTCTTTGCTGTGGTGCCCATGGTAGTCTCACTGAGTCCCTGAAGCAGGAGAGCTGACCACAGAGTATGGACTGAGGCAATGGAGGCAAACCTTACCAGACCCACACTTCTTGCAACTGAACACTTCCTATGGCAAAGATTTTTCTGTAGTATGTAGAGAACTTATCCCTTGTAGGCCCTCCTGCTGATGCACCAATGTGGGGGGAAATCAGCCATCAGCACATAGATGCTCTAAATACAAATGTGTCTCAGAGGAGAGCTGGGACATCTTGTAGTTCAACAGCAATCCCCTGTATCTTCTCTACAACATTTTCAACAACCCTGAACCTTGAGACCTCCAGTAAGGAGGAAACTCCTCTCAAGGAAGACTATTTTCTTCAGGTCTGTCAAGGACTTGTCAGTCAGTTAGCAAACATTTATTAATTGCCTCCTATAGTCTGGGCACTGCTAAATCCTAGGAATACAAAAACAGGCAAAATGCAGTTTCTGCCCTGTAGGAACTCACAATATAATGGAGAAAGACAACCCATAGAAAGATGGGAAAGGAAAGGGAAAGGAGCATTGGTATCGAGAAAATGGGCACAATGAAGTCCTGTAACTAGATGGGAATGATGAGGTATCTGATATCAGTGCCATTCTTCAATAGAGAATATGGGAAGAGCTCTCTCTGTCCATTGTCCAACCTTGGAGTCCAAGAGTCAAGGGGGACTGAGAAGGTGTGGGTTTCACAGCTGATTTCATCTTGCAGGAAGATGAGTCTTCAAAGACAATGGTGAAGTCCAAGTGAGGACCCAGGTGGGAAAGTGACTAAATGAACTTTTTGTCATGTAAACTTTAGATGTGTCCTCTCCTCTTTCTTCCTGACCCCTTTGAAAATGAAGGGGGTGAACTCCTGGCTTCCAAGGTCCCTTCTAGGTTTAAATCAGGGATGCTATGATGGGGAACCCACCCAGAGGAAAGCCAGTTTAGGCTGGGATTGCCCACATTCTTTTTTTTTTTTTTAAAGCAATTGGGGTTAAGTAACTTGCTCAAGGTTACACGGCTAGGTTTTTGTTTGTGCGGATTAAGTGTTGGAGGCCGGCTCCGAACTCAGGTCCTTCTGACTCCAGGGCCGGCGCTCTATTCACTGCGCCACCTAGCTGCCCCGATTGCCCACATTCTTAAGAAATACCCTCTTTGCCCCAAACCTTTCAATCTATACTGTATATGACATAGAGCCTATAGAATGTAGAGAATCATTGATTCTGGCAGGAAATCAGAAAAACACCACATGGTTTAAGAGGTGGTCATAGTGAAGCATTAACTAGAATCAACGATGCTCACTGACTGTTGTCCTGGAACACCCTTAAAGATGCTTGTGTTTGCCCTCGAGGCTCTGAATCCATACTGTGGTCATGGAAGGTGCTTGCTCAGAGGAAGATGCAGAAGGAGGAAGTGTTTCATTTTAAAAATGCTCTGACTAAAAACCTGGGGAGAAATTTGGGGCTGAAATTTAGGGAAATGGATAGAGTTTAGAAAGGCATCCTTGAAGTGCTTCCTTCTCCCTTGTTCCTCATTCCCTTCATGCTATGAGAACCCAAATTATTTGGAGAAATGAAATAAACAAGAATGAGAAAGGACAGGTAGGGGAGTGGGGAGAGTGCTGACTGGGACATGCTGGCAGTTTGACTATTAGCTCTATTAGTATTAGAGAGAGAATTATCTCCCTGTTCTTTTTTCATTTAATTTTTTGTCTTTATTAATTTGTTTGATTACTTTTAGTTTACAAGATTCAATTCCATAATTCCTTGAGTTTCAAATTTTCTTTCCCTTCCTACTCCCCCACCCACCACGACTGCATACAATCCAGTATAGGATCTGCAAATACTTTCACATTAGACATTAATAAGGTTACAAAGCTGGATATTACTAGATGGAATGAAATGGTAAAGAGGAAATAAAGCCAAACAATAAAAAGAAAGAGATCAATTAGTTTGCTTCAATCAGGATTCAGTCTCAGTTCTTTCTAGTTCTTTCTCTGGATGTAGACATCTCTCTCCATCATGATTCTTTTGGGATTGACTTATATCACTGCATTGCTGATAAAAGTCCAGTCTGTCCATATGGTTCTTCCTCCCACTTCTATGATCTCTTTGGGATATAACCCTAGAAGTGGTATTGCTGGGTCAAAGTGTATGAGATTATTTATCGCCCTTTGGGCATAATTCCAGATTGCTCTCCAGAATGGTTGGATCAGTTCACAACTCCACCAGTAATGCATTAGTGTTCCAATTTGCCTACATCCTCTCCAGCATTTGTCATTTTCCTGTTTTGTCATCTTAGCTAATCTGACTGGTGAGATGTGGTTTCTCAGAGTTGTTTTGATGTGCATTTCTCTAATCAATAGTGATTTAGAGAATTTCTTCATATGCTTATAGAAATCTTTAATTTCTTCCTCTGAAAACTGCCTGTTCATATTCTTTGACCATTTATAAAATGGGGAATGACTTGTATTCTTATAGATTTGACTCAATTGTTTGTAAATTTAAGAAATGAGTCCTTTATCAGAGACATACATTGTAAAAATTCTTTCCCAATTTCCCACCTCCCTCTTGATCTTGGTTACATTGGCTTTGTTTGTACAGAAGCTTTTCAATTTAATGTAATCAAAGTTATCCATTTTGCATTTTATAATGCTCTCTAATTCTTGTTTGGGCTTGAGACCAGTTCGTATTTCCTTCTGTGGTTTCAGGTGTGGATAAAGAGTCCAAGTTGTACCCTGTATTTGGTTGTTCTTGCTCACTATAATAAGCTCTAATCAATTTTCTTGCCTTCCCCTTCTCCTTCTCAGCTTCCTTCCTTCTTCCCATTGTAATTTCCTATTTCCTAATTTATCAGGCTGGGAGCTAAGGACCTGGTTGTTGACTTTGAATGCTGTAGCCTCTGGGTGTCTAGTTTAAGACCAAGGTAGGAGTCTCAGTGAGGTGTGGTGAGGCTCACAAAGTATTATGTGGAGGAGGGGTAGTCTGGCCACTTCAGCTTTTGGCCTCTATACCCTACTGCTCAGGCAGGCTTTTGCTGGTCAATTGATGTGGGCCTTTTTAGGGCCCCTCCCCCTCTTCTCTTCAGATTCCTTGCTGCCTCAGTTGCACCCCCTTCTCAATGACTTCCGAGGTTTTCTAATTTGTGGAGGGGGAATCAGAGCAGCTAGAGTTTACTTTGTCATTCTAGCCCCTGGAAAAACAGACAGGTGATTTCTAAACCTCCAGGCGGGGGGCTGATAGCCCCAGGAGAAACTGCTGTCTCTGCTGGGGACTCCTGAGCCTTCTCTTACCTGGCTCAAATGATTCCTCCAATGATTCCTCACAACCCATGGTGAAATGCTGGTGAGACGCTATCCTTTGGGATAGGTGAATCTGCTGGCTGGGGCTCCTTCTCTCAGCTGTAATCCACCCTCTAGTCTGTGCTGTACAGCCCCCATGTGCCTTATGTCTGGATCCATGTGAGCACTTTCCTGGGCTGGATTTTGCCGTGTTCCATCTCCCAGTGGATTCTGTCACTCCAAAATCCATTCAGATTCACTTTTTAAGGTATAGTGACGGGATTCACAGAGGAGCTTGGAGAAGTTACTGCTTCCACCCCACCCCTGCTCTTTCTTAAGTGACCATGGGTGATTCTCTTAACCACATGTTTGAGCCTCAGTTTTCCTCATTTTCACCATACCTCCCCCATAGTTTTAATAGAAGGAAAACAGAACACATTGTATATATCAGAGTGATATAGAAATTGGAGCAAATTGTTGTTGTTATGACCAGTCCTTCTGTGTAATCACAGAAGACAGTGAATGGTAGCACTTTAGTCCAACCAAGTCAGGAATATTAACATGGTAGGCCAGGATGAAGATTTGGATTTTAAGAAGATGAAGATAGGATGGCCAGTTGGACAGACTTGAGTACACCCAGAAAAAACTTTCTGTTGGAATAGACATAGTTTTGTAAACAATGAGGGACAGATGTACAATGTCTCTTACAAAGGCACCAGGTGATGGGAGAGTCCTGGCCCCCCAAAACCAACCAATAGGATGTGACTAATCTCTGACCCATACATCAGATTCCTTTCTTTGAGAAATATTTATTAACTAATTTATCTTTTAAGCATTTACTATCTCTTCCTTAAAAATGAAAACAAAATCCTTTTAAAACTAACATAGTCCGGGGGGGGGGGGGGGCTGAGCCAAGACGGCGGAATAGAAACAGCACTTCCAAGGTGCTCGGCCCCACACTACCTCCAAACAATGTGAAAGGGGAATCTGAAAAACTCCCGGAGCCCCAGCACCCACAGAACGACACAGAGAAGCTAACCTCCTGCTGAGGACAGCCCAGCAGCCCTACAGGGAGCGGCCAGTGCAGCGCTCTGAGTGCGGGCAGCACAGTGCGCTGGAAACCTACAGGAGAAAATATTATAAGCAGCCAGGAAGAAACAATTCCAATATTGTGGAAACACAATCAGAATAGCCCAGCTTCTACACTGAGGGATCGAAGGGCATAGAATATGATATTCCAGAGGGCAAAAGAGCTGGGATTGAAGCCAAGGGTCCCCTACCCAGCAAAACTGAGTATCTTGTTTCAGGGGAAAATATGGTCATTCAGTGGAATAGAGGACTTTCAAGCATTCTTGAGGAAAAAACCAGACTTGTATAGAAAATTTGACATTCAGACACAAGAAGCAAGAGATGCTTGAGAAGGTAATCAGGGAAAAGAAATCAAAAGGAACTTATCAAAGTTGAACTATTTACATTCCTACATGGAAAAACAATAACTGTGTCTGATGAAACCTTTCTCGTTATGAAAATAATTGAAGAAGAGTATGTGGACATATGAATACATATGTGAATGTGTGTATATATGTTTACAGGTATACATGGATAGAGGGCACAGGTTGAATTTGGTGGGAAGGGATGATACTTAAGGGGTGAAGTTAAGAGGTGAGAAAGGAAAGTGACAAGAGGAGATGGGGAGAGACAGGGTAGGGTAAACTATCTCATGTAAAAGAGGCAAGGGGAAGTAGTTGCAGGGGAGGGGAAGAACAGGAAGGCAAAAAGGCAAAACCACATTCTCATTGAAATTGGCTCAGGGAGAGAATCACATATATACTAAATGGGATATCTCACCCTGCAGCAGAGTAGGGGGAAGGGGGATGAGAGGGGTAATTATGGAGGGGAGGGCATTCTAGGGGGAGAGGAGGTTGGAAGTACCCACTTTTGAAGAGGGACAGGATCAAAGTAGGGAATGGACCAGGTGGGGGGTGGGATGGGTGGGAGGGAAATACAAGCAGTCTTTTACAATGTATCTACTATGGTAATGTTTTGCATAGCTACACATGTACAACACATACTGAATTGCTTATCTTCCCAGAGGGAGTGGGTGATAAGGGAGGAAGGGAATGGATTTGAAATTTGAAGTCTTAAAATTAAATGTTTCAAATGTATATAAATACTATTATTAATACTATTCTGCATGTAATTGGGGGACAAGATGTTCAGGCATTGGGGCACAGAGATTCACCTTGCTCTAATGGAAAAGTCGAAGGGGGTATGGGAGAAGATATGGGAGAGAGCAGATTGGATGAGTGGATATCTAGTGGGACTGCTATTCTGGGGTGTTGGGTAGGGAAAAAATGGGGATAATTGTAACTCAAAATCTGTTGGAAATGAATAATGTAAACCAGAAGTTAACAAAGCATTTGTTAAACAAAACAAAACAAAAACAAACAAAAAAAACTAAACCTATTCCGAGGCAGCTAGGTGGTGTAGTGATTAAGAGCACCAGCCCAGGAGTCAGGAGGACCTAGGATCAATTCCAGCCTCAGAAAATCAGCACATAAATAAATAACTAGCCCTGTAACCTTGAGCAAGTTACTTAAAAACTTAAAAAGAAAAACAAAACAAAACAACAAAACTAAACATAGTCCAGCAAACAGAATTCCCCAGTTGGTTCTATCTTTTTCTGCAGCTTGAGTCCATCCCCTCTATTGTGGGAGGTGAGTGGCAGGTTCCATTTTCAGTCTTCTGGTCTCATATCTCATCATTCCATTGGCCAGAGGCCAATTCACAATTGTTTTCCTCTATCATGTTGTCATTGTGTAAATCGTTCCTTTAGATCCTTTGCACTTTATTCTGCCTCAGTCCCAAGAGATCTTCCCACTTCCTCTGGAATTGTACATTTTTTCATTTCTTATGGAACCATAATATTTCATTATACTCATATGTACCACAATTTGTTTAACAATTGCCCAACAAGAAGCCTATTTTCAAGTTCTTGTCTGGGCGGAGCCAAGATGGTGGAAAGGAAGCAGTAACCTAGATGAGCTCCTCGGTCACTAAGTCTCAAAGGGTGAATCTCAGTGGATTCCGGAGTGACAGAGCCCACTGGAAGACAGAGTGTAGCAGAGTCCAGCCCAGGAAGTTGCCCAGTGTGTATGGACAGGTCAGCGCAGAGCGTGTGGGGTCTGCACAGCTCAGACCTAAGAGCAGATAAGCAGACTACACCAGAGAGAGAAAAAGCCCCAGCCTGCAGACTTACCAAGGACAAATCACAGTCATCTCACAGAGGGGAAGGATCATTGGAGCCAGGTAGGAGAATCGGGCCCACAGTGGAGAGAGTGACTTCTCCAGCTGCTTTCGGCCCCCAGCCTGGAAGTTTAGAAACTGCCTGCCTGTGTAATACAGGGGCTGGAATGGCAAAGTAAATTCTAGCTGCTCAGATACTCCCATCCCTCCTTCATGAAGCAGAAAACCCAAAGATAAGTCTCCCACCCAGATTGAAATTCCAAGTTAATGGAAATAGCCTCAGGCTTGAGAGTCTCCAAGAAGGGGTGTAACTGAGACAGCCAGGAGTCTGAAGAGAAGAGAGGGAGGGGTCACAACAAGCTTCACCTCACCTCACCAACAAAAGCCTACTTATAGCCCAGGGGTATAGAGGCAGAAATCCGAAGTGGTCAGACTCACCCCCACCTACACATCTACATTCCTGGATGATTTCCCTGACTTAGCCATAAACTAGCCACCCAGAGGTATTCAAAGTCAAGGATCAGGCCCTAAACTCATAGCCTGAGAAACTAAGAAACAGGAAGTCACAATGGGAAGGAAGGAATCTGAAAAGGAGAAGGGGAAGGCAAGAAAGTCTATTGGAGCCTACTATGTAGGGGAAGAACAACAAAACACACAGGACAATATAGACTCTCTACCCACACCTGAGACCACAGAAGGAAATATGATCTGGTCTCAAGCCCAAATAGCATTCCTAGAGGAGCTCAAGAAAAATTTTAAAGACCAAATCAGGGAGGCAGTGACCAACTTGGAAAAAGAAAATACCTCCCTAAAAAAAAAAAGTTCTTGTCTGCTATGAAGTATTTCTGTATACCTATGTGTTTTATCTGATATCTTTGAGGTGTATGCCTAGTAGCAGTATTGCAAAGTCAGAAATGACTCACAGTTTGGAGACTTTTTAAATAGTTCCAAATTGCTTTCCAGAATAACTGAACCAATTCATGCTTTACCAACACTGTATTAATGTGCCTACTTTCCCACAACTCCTCCAACAGGCTAATTTCTTGCTAATCTCTACAAAATCATTATGAAAATCTTTGATGGCTATGTCAGAACTATTTGTGATGAAGATATAAGAAGGGAACAGGCATCATTTCACCCGTGTTACCAAGCCAACCATATCTTCATAGTAACACAATGAATGGAAATGTGTAGAAAATACAAGAGCTGATTTTTTCCTAATTATAGCTCAGGACTTGATCTGGTGAAGCAAAATTTAGCCACAAAGGTTCTTTTCCAATGATGTCTCCCATATACATGTTAGAATCATACTAGATTACTTGAAAGATGTGACGGCTCTCAAAGTTAATATCAAGCCCAAGGCTTGCTCACCAAAGGTGTTCCGTGTACCATGAACTATATCCAAGGAAAAGCTCCAAAAGCTTCAATTCAGTTTAAAACTTACTTAAAACTAAGACATTTGGGACACCCTGCCAGACTGTTGGATTTTCCCAGCTGGGAGCCACTGGAAAAAAGGTTAAAAGACTATTTCTGACAGGAGTTTCTCCACCAAGATGCCTGGAGTAGTGAGAGGGAATTTGGCATGAGGTTCAAGACTGGCTCTGGTCTGGCTTCTGGGGGGCAAATTGCTCTCCCAAAGTCTCCAGTCACTGTTTGTTCATCTGTGTTAGGAAGGGGTTGAGCCTGATGGTCTCTAAGACCCTCCTTGGTAATCCTAGGATGCTATGATCCCATAGACTCTTCCTTGTAGAGGTGATATTCAGGTTCCTGCCTTGTCTACCAGGTTGGGATGGTGGTCCTCCTCATCTGGTCTGATCTACCTTGGTTCCTGCCCCTGCCCACCCCCCTATCTCTTCCCTTCCCACCCTTCCCCTCTCCTTTGCTCACAATAATGGCCATTTGATAAAATGTGGCATTGGTCTGGAGTCACAGTTGTTCCTGGCTGAGATGGCGCCAAGTGCAGACGCCTGCTGGGATGCCTGGCTGCAACAGCTCTGACTTCTCCCTCAGTAGAATGATCTCCTATTTCTTTATGTCTGGGATATTCCTTTCAGCCACAGGTGATTAAGAGTGCCAATCCCAAGCAAGCTTGTCATCAAGGCAGGGCTATGATTTGGCAGCTGCTGTGGCTGCAGTGGGGTTCAGAACAGGGCTGGAAGTGGTCTGTTCTGCCCTGATCTTACCACAGCTAAAGTACTGCAGCCAGTCCTCATAAAGAGGCAACTTGGAGTGATTGGTGTGATGAACAGGAGACTCCAGGGGAAGCTTGGCTCCTGCTTATTGCCTTCAAGCATCTGGAAGGCCTGGTGTGGATGACAGTGGAATGCCTTAGTTTGGTTTCATAATTCAGAACTAAGAGCTATAGAAGAAAGTGACAGGGCAGTGGCTTTTGGCTATCATAGGGAAGACTGTCCTGCAAAGGAGAACCATTCTATGAGGGTGAGCGAGCATGGCAGGTGCTGGAAGCCAAAAACCAAAGCCAGAATGGTCTCTGGCCAGGGACATAGGGGTAGGAGGGAGGAGGGAGGGATCAGTCTAATGTTGCAGGTTGGGATGGATGAGCCATTAGCCTCTTTCCAGTTTTTATTAA